>CAUYUJ010015468.1:237500-267500 GCA_963575745.1 Prorocentrum cordatum
GAAACAGGCCTCTGGCACCGCATGCCGACATCATTCGCACGCCCGTGCGCGCGTGCTGAGGGGGCACGACCCGTGTCAAATAAAACCATGCGGGCCCCACTCGCGCGTCGGCCGCGCGCGCATGTCGAACTCTTTCCACAACCTTCATCACTGACACGAGGACGCCGTCATCGTCGTCGGCGTGATCAGCATCGGCGCCCGCACTGGCCGCGCCTTCGTCGGTGTCAACATCGTCACCAGCATCGCTATTCTCATCATCGTGTCTACCGTTGTCGACGTTGCCATGGTACCGCGCCCGCCCAAGTCGCCGACTCGCAGTGAAGTGCCCGATGGGATGTGCCCAGCGGTCAGCGCCACCGCGGCCGCGTCGGCGGCGCCACACTAGCTGGCCGCTGCGCGCGCGTGCTAGGGTTGGCGCGGCCGCAGAGATGTACCATCCAACGCCGAGCATGCATCGCAACCGCCACCGCGTGAGTTTCGCAAATATTGCAAAGCAAGTTGCGGGTGGGTGGGTGGGATGTTTGCAAGAGCATGGGATGTGTCAAGTCGTTTGTTTAAACCATTTGCACGGCGTAGACAGCACCGTATTGTACGGCATTGATGGTACCACGTAGATCGCAATTCATAGATCGCACCACGTAGATAGCTTCGCATAGATTCTCCTTTCTACAAACAGAATAGGATTTCCCCCCCCCCCCCGGCGCTATCGGTCCCCCTTTTCGGGTATGTAAATCAAATATGATTCTGACCACATGTCCATCCGAAATATGAATTGTTGTCGCTTCGCGAATCCCCACCAGCCCATCCAGAAACGATGCCCAGAGGAATTGCCTCGATCAGAGAAGTGGGCAGCACACAGAGGAAGCCATTATGAGACATCTTGGGATATCTTGAGCCATCTTGGAGGTCATTTTGGGCTCTCCCAGACGCTCTTGGAGTCATCTTAATCCGTGCCCCCCCCCAAGAGGCCTCCATGTGGCTAAAACCTGTGTAGAATCAATGATTAGGCATTCTCGCCGAGGCCTCTTGGAGCATCTTGGGTGCATCTGGGGGGGCTCTTGGGGCCTCTTGGGGGTCTCTTGGGGGCCTCCGGGGGGCCTCTTGGGGGCCTCTTGGGGCCATTTTGGGGCCATCTTGGGACCTCTTGGGGCTTCCTGGGCGCTTCTTGGGGCCATCTTGGAGGAGATCGATCAAACAAGAGGGGGGGTTTAATTAGCGCCCCCCCTCGGAAGCCCCTAAAATCGCCTCTTGGACCCCTCTTGGAACGCTCTTGGAGTGCTCTTGGGCGCTCTTGGGGCCGTCTTGGGGCTCTTTTGGGGCTCTCTTGGGGCCCTCTTGGGCCATCTTGGAACCATCTCCAGGCCTCGGATGGCCATCGGAAGCGAAAAGGCGAGAAAGCAAAAATCATTGATTTTCCTTAGGTTTTGGGACGATTTTGGCCTCTTCGGGGCCTCCTTGGGGAGCTGTTTGGCCACTTGGAGTTATCTTGGGGCCGTCTTTGGGCTTCTTGGAACCATCTTAGGAGCCATCTCGAGCGATCTTGCGCTATCTTGAGCCATCTTGGAGCTCATCTTGGGTTCTCTGAGGCGCTCTTGGAGCCGTCTTGGGCCATCTGGGACGCTCTAACTACCCGCGGCCCCCCCCGTCCAGGTCCAGGGGAGGGGGTAGGGGGAGGGGTAAACCCCTCCCCAAGGGGGAAGAGGGAGGGGTGGAAGAGGATCTGTTCTAGATCACCTACGCCCAGAGGGCTGGTGGGATTTACACATCACCTGGTCTACTAAGCCTCCACGCCACCCAGTCTCTGGGCGGGCCGCCGTCACCGAATCCATCTCTTGCAAAGTGCACCTAGTGTTCGGGACCGCCGCCGCCGCCGCGAATTTGCATCGGTTGTTTGCAAGACTGCCTTCAGCCCACCCCGCTACCGCGCCTGGGCCGTGGGCCAGAGGCCTCGTCGCGGATGCGCGTTTGCTCCCTTCGAAACAGAATTATGTTGTGCAATTCGTCGCGGTTGCGCGGTTGTTACTGTGTGTGTTTCGGGCCTGGGGGGGGGAAACAGAATTATGTTGTGCAATTCGTCGCGGTGGCATGGAGAGTTCGGGCCTAGGGGGGGTAAACGACGGCGAAGCGTGATATTTCCAGACATTTCTTGGACATGTTTTGTTACGTATGTTTTCGGTGCGCGCTCGTGGGTTGAAGGTTTCGCTTGATTTTGGAACCGACTGCGGGCGCTTTCGGATAAGAGAACGGAGGTATTTTTGAATTGGGTTGCGGCGTCGGATTCCGGCTCGTATTTCGCGGCCCGACGATCTTCACATCAAAAGTATATGTGGTAAGAATGTACGCACGCATGCGCGCGAGTTAAGCTCGTCTACGTACATGATCTACAACGGTATCTTTCCATGCTCATGTCACGTAGTACATACAGTGTGCGCAGAGTCCGCCGCCCTCGTCTTTCTATTGTCGGTTTGGCTTTTGCTCGCGGCCGCCGCTAATTTTTTGTAACACTTACTTAGGGTCCAGGGCGTTGGCCGCCAGATTTGGGACCCCCCCTGCATAGTGTTTTTTGTTTTTTCCGTCGCCGCCGTGGGAATTTTGGTGAATACTTTTTCTCGAGCGTCGACCTGGTGATATTTACACTATCCCCGGGGGGGCCGGTATCCCCCCCTGAGGGTCCCTTGTAAAAAATACTATGCGGTGGCATTTTTTGTTCTAGCATAGCACTTTTTCACGAGTCCCTTGCAACAAATGGGACGAAGTGCACGCGCGCGCGTCGTCGCGCGCGCATGCCGAAATCCTTCAAAAACATTCGGTGCAGGAGGGATTTCGCAATCGAGTCTCGAAAAAACATACAAAAACACAGGGTTTCGCAACACTGATTTGCTAAAAAAGCTTCCGCGCGAGCTGTTGCGAAATCTTGAGAAAACCATAGGTTTTTCAAGATTTTCACAAAATGCTATTCAACGGGTTTCGCGCGCGCGCATGTTGAAATCTGTCGAACGCCCTTGCGAGTGTGCCGTCGCAAGAATCCTCTGCAAAAAAACGGGACGAAGTGCAGACGCGCGCATCGTCGCGCGCGTATGCCGACATCCTTCCAAACCCATCGGTTTCGGAAGGATTTCAAAATCGTGTGTCCAAAAAACGTACAACAACCCAAGGTTTCGCAACACGGATGTTCAACAAAAGCGTGCGCGCGCGCTCTTGCGTCGTCGTCGTCATCGTCGTCGTCGTCACCGTCCTCCCTCCTCCCGCGTCGTCGTCGTCGTCCTCGCCTACGTCGTCCTCTGTCTTTCCTCGTGTTCGTCGTCATCGTCCTCTTTGGCGTCGTGGTCGTTTCCGTCGTCGTTGTCGCCGTGGTCGTCCTTCCTCCTCCTCCCTCGTCGTCGTCGTCGTCCGTCGTCGGCGTCTCGTCGTCGTCCCTCCTATTTCGTCGCCGTCGTCGTCGTTGTCGTCGTCGTCGTCGTCTCTCCTCCTCCCTCGTCGTTGTCGTCGTCGGCGTCGCCGTCCTTCCTCCTTCGTCGTTCGCGTCGTCGCCGTCCTCCCTCCTCGTCGTTGTCGTCGTTGTCGTCGTTGTCGCCGTTGTCGCCGTCGTCGTCCTTCCTCCTCCCTCGTCGTCGCCTTTGTTGGCGTCGTCGTCGTCTTCGTCGTCGTCGGCGTCGGCGTCGTTGTCGTCGTCGAAGTCGTCGGAGACGTCGTCGGTGTCGTCGTAGTCGTTGTCGTCGGTGTCGTCGTAGTCGGCCTTAAGAGGTTTTGCAAACCAAGTTGCGGGTGGGTGGGTGGGATGTTTGTGCGAGCAGTGGAGATGACGATTTCAAGTTCAGCAGAGTGGATTGCACCGCGTAGATTGCACCGCCTATATCGCACCACATGTGTATGTTGCACATCATATACTGCACCGCGTAAATTCAATTACCCATATCGCACTACACGGACCGCACAGCATACATTTCACCAAACAGGTTGCACCACACATTGCATCGCAGATGCTGCACCACCTGGAGTGCACCACATAGAATGACATGCGTTACACCACACCGACTGCACCACAAGCATGGATCCACGTATAGTGCGCCATACAGTTCGCACGACCTAGATTGCATCACGCAGGTTGCATCATATATATATATATATATATGTAACACAGCATAACATGGTACGTCGCAGTTTGCATCACGTTGATGCACCACATGAAATGCTTCACACGTATGGCAAAACATATCGTGCTAGAGCACACTGTTTGGGGTCCACGATGGCTAACCGTTTTGTCCGTTCTGAGAAAATGTCGTGGTATGCCTCTATGAATGCCGGGGCGGTCGGTCCTTGCTCAGCAGACGCAGACGACGTCGGCGCCGACGCCGACGCAGACGCCCATGCCGTCGCCGTCGGCGACGTCCCCCCCCACCCAGGCGGCGACGTCGCCTGGTCGCCTCGGCGCGGCGCCCCCGCTGGCGGGCGCCGCACGGCTGGGCCGCCTGGCGCCGCGGCGAGGGGGCCGAGGCGCGCCCCCCCCGCGGGTCGCCGATCGCCGCAGCCGCCTCAGACCTCGTGTGGCGAAGTCCGAACCCTGCTCTCGCCGATTAACGGTTCGGGCAACTCGATGGGCGGCGGGGGCAGGGCTCGGAGTTCGTCGAGCAGGTGGCGAAATCCGAACCCTGCCCCTGCCCCCCGTCGGCTCAGGAGCATCGATGGTTGGCGGGGGCAGGGTTCGGATGTCGCCACCTACGATCGCATACGATCGCCGCAGTGCTCCCAGACCTCCAATGTGCCAACGAAGCCAACGCACATGAGGCGGAGCTTGGTCGTGGTTTTCGGCGTCCGGGGGGCCCTCGCGGGGCCCTGGGGCCGCCAGGAAGCGGAGCGGGACGAGGGGCCGACCCCCAGGGAGGTGGTCCAGAGCTCCAGGGGAGCCCGCGCTCAAGGGAAACAAGGCATCGGAGCTCTGGGGTCGCCGATCTGGCCGCCGCGCAGGTTGCCGCCGCCGAGGCCGCTGGCGGCGGCCTCGGAGTCGGCGCAGAAGCGTCCTTCCTCCCTCGGCGTCGTCGCCAGCGTCCTCGGCGTCGGCCTCGACCCTCGGAGTCGAGGGAGGACAAGGGAGGGAGGTGGAGGCGGAGGAGGAGAAGGAGGAGGAGGAGGAGGAGGAGGAGGTGGAGGAGGAGGAGGATGAGGGGGAGGAGGAGGGGAGAGGCTGGGGAGGGGGGAGGGAGGGGGAGGGAGGAGGAGGAGGAGGAGGAGGAGGAGGAGGAGGAGGAGGAGGGGGAGGGGGTGGAGGAGGAGGAAGAGGACGAGGAGGGCGAGGAGGAGGAACAGGAGGAGGGTGAGGTGGAGGGTGAGGAGGAGGAAGAGGAGGAGGAGGAGAAGGAGGAGGAGGGGCAGGAGGAGGGGGAGGGGCAGGAGGAGTTGGAGGAGGAGGAGAAGGAGGAGGAGGAGGAGGAGGAGGAGGAGGAGGAGAAGGGGGGGCGAGAGGCAAGCTAAGGGCGCTCGCGCCAGATCGGACGTCCTAACTTTCCTGCCCATCCCTTCTCGTTGCGCTGATGTTTTTCTCCACCAGCTGGTTTCATAGTGGATCTGGAACAAAGGACCCCCCTCGAATTGCGCGCAGTCTGAAATATGGAGCTGCGTACATGTGGAGGAGGTGGCGGATGAGCAGGAGGACGAGCAGGAGGAGAAGGAGGAGGATGAGGAAGGGTGGGGTCGCGGACGAACAGCAGCAGCTGGAGCTGGAGCGGAAGGAGCGGGAGGAGCAGATTGACCCACAAAAGGCGGGGGAGGCGAAAGGAAGGGGGCGACGCCGACGAGGAAGCACCCGGATCCTGAAATGTGGTTCGCGCTGGGGCGAGAGCGCCGCTCTGAGCGACGGGAGCACATGGCCAATCCGAAAACGAGAGTCACGCTGCCATTTTGACCCCCCGAAGAGGCTCTGCTTCGAGAGATACGGTGAGCAAGCAGCACTGTTCTTTGAGTCCTCAGAAGTAAGACATGCATCGAGGTGGTGGGACACTTTCGGGACGTACTCCATATCCGTTGTTACCCGTCCCCCCAGGCCCAGTGTTTTCACTGAGTTTGGGAGAGCAGGGAAGTCTGGGGTATCAGCCCGGTTTCTAACATGCGGAGTTGGGTGGGTTCTGGTCCATTATGTCGCTTTGTTGCACCCGTTCTCATACACAGATTCGCGTCCACTTCCGTGCTGTCTTTGTGTTTCACCCTGCTGAATATCCTCATCGGCATCATCATCACCGGCATCGCCGTCTCCGACATGAACGGTAGCTCATGACCATAACTCTCCATTGCGTCCAGTCCTCCAGCCCTTGCTACTTGTTGTGTTAGCACCACAAGCGCCATCGTTACGTTGTTCGGTACCGTTCGAGGCGAAAGCGACGGTGGAGGCGATGATGATCCCGAAGGTGGTGATGACGCTGCTGCTGCTACTGCTGCTGCTGACGACGACGACGATGATGATGATGGTGGTGGCGGTTGTGGTGGTGATGATGACGACGATGATGGTGATGATGATGACGATGATGATAATGATGGATACGATGATGCTGCTGATGATGCTGATAATGATGATGATGATGATGATCATGATCATGTTGATGATGCTGATGCTGATGCTGATGCTGATGCTGCTGCTGATGATGATGACGATGATGGCGGTGATGATGATGATGCTGATGATGATGCTGATGATGATGCTGATGATGATGATGATAATGATGATGATGATGATGATGATGATGATGATGATGATCATGATGATGATCATGATGATGATGATTATGACGGCGGCGGCAATGAGGACGGCGCTGATAACAAACAACAGGGCTCCACGACTTATCATTCATCAACAGTCACCGTATTACTATCATCGCACCCGCAAGGATTCTTATAGCGTCGCCATCGCCGCTCATTTACATCGCCCTCATCAAAGGATGCGTTCGCATTTTGTGCAGGGGGGTATTATTCAAGGCGCCCCCCCAGGGCGGGTCAGGAGTATCAAAACAAAACACGAAGGAGGGGGGTACGGTGTGTTAGAGGAATGTGGACGAGTTTCAAGGTTATTGAACAGTTTGGGAGGGAGGAGATTAGTATATAATAGTTGTCGAGAGCAGAGAGACGAGAAAGGCAAGCTAGGTGCGATCGCGTCATGTCTGACATCCTACCCCTCACACCCATCCTTTCAAATTGCGTGGTTTGTCTCTGCATCCGCCGACGTGTGTCATAGCGGACCTCGGAGGAAAAGGTGGATGAGGAAGGAGGAGGACAAAGACGAACAGCAGCAGGAGCCAGAGTGGACGCAGCGGGAGGAGCAGGAGGACCGGGCGAAGGCGGAGAAGGGGAAATGCGGGGGGCGACAACGATGAGAAAGGAGTCGGATCTAGAGACGTGGCGCGCGTTGGGGCGAGAGCGCAATTTTGAAAGACGAGAGCACAGCGCCAATCCAAAAATGAGGCCCGTGCTATAGCGGGAGCACCATTTTAGACTGTCAAACGCAAGTTCAAACACATATGTGTGAAGTCCTGTGCGTAAGAAACAGTATGCGGAGAGGGCCGAGCATCTTCCGGACGGAGCCAGGTGCTTTCGGAGAGCAGTATTCATAACGGGTCGTTGTGTGGAGGCATTTTAGGCGCGCTCACGGCATATTTGACCTCTGACCCCTTCCACCCATCCCTTCCCATTGTGGTGGTTCTCCTTCTTAGAAGAGAGGGGGGCGAGGAGGACGAGGACGACGACGAGGACGAGGACGAGGAAGAGACGAGGAAGAGGAGTGGGAGGGAGAGGGGGAGGAAGATAATATGAGTGGATCGAGGAGGTCTTGGACGCTTTGGGGCACCCTTGGGAAGGAAATCCTTTGGGGCTTTGTGGAGTCCAAGGGGGATCACCAGGTCTACTAAGCCTCTACGCCTCCCAGCCGTCTGATGCAAAGTTCACCTACTGTTCGGGACCGCCGCCGCCGCCGCGAGTTTGCATCGGTTGTTTGTATGATTGCCTTCAGCCCACCCCGGTACCGCGCCTGGGTCGTGAGGCATCGTCACGGTTGCGCGCTTGCTCCCTTCGTGTGGGGTTTCGGGCCCGGGGGGGTCGAAACAGAATTATGTTGTGCAATTCGTCGCTGTTGCGCGGTTGTTCCTTTTGTGTGGGGGTTTCGGGCGGGGGGGGGAGTTTTAAGCAGAAATTTGTTGTGTAATTTTTTGTTGCGGTTGCATGGGGACTTCGGGCCTGGGGGGGTAAGCGACGGCGAAGCGAGATGTTTCCAGACATTTCCTGGACATATGTTTTGTTATGTTTTGGGTTCGTGCTCGTGGGTTGAGGTTTTCGTTTGATTTTGGAAGCGATGGCGGGCGCATTCGGATGAGAGAACGGAGGGAATTTTGAATTGGATTGCGGCGTCGGATTCAGGCTCGTATTATACGGTCTTCAAGTCATACATATGTGATGTAAAAATGCACACACGCATGCGCGCGAGTTAAGCATGTCTACATACATTGTCTGCACCAGTATCTTTCCATGCTCGTGTCACGAAGTACATCAAGTGTGCGCAGAGTCCGCCGCCGTCGTTTTTATGTTGTCGCCTTGGCTTTCGCGCGCGGCCGCCGCCAGTTTTTTTGTAACACGTCGGGTCCGGGGCGTTGGTCGCCAGATTCGGGGACCCACCTGCATCGTGTTTTAGGTATTTTAGTCGCCGCCGTGGGAATTCTGGTGAACACATCTCCTGGAGCGTCGACCTGGTGATCAAGGGGGGTGTCCTGCTCTCCGAAGGAGGCGTCGGCCCCCTCGGCGGCCACGCCCTGGCATCGCTCGGACGTGTGCATTTTTTCCTCGGCGAGGACCATCGGGGACCATCCTGGACCATCGAGCAAAGCAAAACACGCACGAGACCGACAAATGCACGGGAAATGGACGTCCGAGCGATGGCAAGACGCCCCTCGGCACTGCCCGGCGGCCCCCCGTGCCCGCCGCAGGCTCCGCGGGGGCCCGCGGGGGGAGCCCAGGAGGAGGCCGCTGCCGCCGCAGCCCGCGCAGCGGGACCTGGCGAGGGGCTGGAACGTGCTGCTGGGCGAGATCGGGGAGTCGGCTCGGCGCCTGCGCGTCGCCACATGGGGGGGGCGGCGGAGAGGCAGGAGGGCGAGGCGGGGGAGCGGTGTGCGGGGTTCGGGGGGGAGGAGGGCGAGGTGGAGGTGGAGGTGGAGGTGGATGGAGCAGGAGCAAGGGGGGGAGGAGGAGGAGGAGGAGGAGGAGGAGGAGGAGAGAGGAGAGGAGAGGAGGAGAGGGAGGGAGGAGGAGGAGGAGGAGGCGGAGGAGGAGGAGAGGAGAGAGGAGATGAGAGGAGAGGAGAGGGAGAGAGAGAGAGGAGAGGAGAGGAGAGAGGAGAGGAGAGGAGAGGAGAGGAAGAGAAGAGAAGAGAAGAGAGGGGAGGGGAGGGGGAGGGGGAGGAGGGGGGGGAGGGGGGCGAAGGGGGAAGAGGAGGAGGAGGAGGATGAGGAGGAGGAGGAGGAGAGGAGGACGGGGAGGAGAAGGAGGAGGATAAGGAGGAGGAGGAGGAGGAGGAGGAGGAATAAGAAAAAGGAGGAAGATGAGGAGAAAGAAAAAGCAAGAGGGAGAAGGAAGAGGAGGAGGAGGAGGAAGAGGAGGAGGAGGAGGAGAAGGAGAAGGAGGAGGAGGGGGAGGAGGAGGAGGAGAAGGAGAAGGAGGAAGCGGAGAGACGAGTGGAATGATGACGGTGATGATGATGGTGTGGCGATGATGACAAAACGATGACGATGACGATGATGATGATGATGATGCTGATAATGGATCTGCTGATGATGATGCTGATGGTGATGATGCTGCTGATGAAATGTATGAGGCTGATGATGAGTATGAGGCTGATGATGCTGATGATGATGGTGATGCTGATGATGATGATGCTGATGGTGATGCTTATGATGTTCATACTGATGATGTTGCGGATAATGTTGATGTTGATGGTGTTGCTGATGATGACGATGATGTTGATGAGGAGTATGATGAGGCTGGTAAGCATAACGATGATGATGATGACGATGATGATGATGGTGATGATGATGATGATGATGATGATGATGAAGATGGTGATGATGGTGAGGAGGAGGGGGAGGAGGAGGAAGAGTGTGAGGATGAGGTTGAGGATGATAATGATGCTGATGAGGATGAGGATGAGGATGAGGATGATGTTGTTGCTGCTGCTGATGATGATGGTTGTGGTGGTGGTCATGGTGATGGTGATGGTGATGGCGATGGCGATGATGCTGATGATGATGATGATGATGATGATGATGATGATGATGATGATGATGATGATGGTGGTGGGGAGGACCAGAGCAATTCCAATATGTGCACACGATACTGCAATGCACCATCCCGTCTCAATTTCCCTCATCAGGAGCCCTGGCATTGCAAGAGAGCCCCCGCCCCCTGAAAGACGAAGACCGTATGGCCCTGCCTTGCCGGCGAGAGTTCCGTTTTCAAAAGGACTTGCCTCGCATATTTCTAGCGAGTTATCTGGAGCGCGGCAGGGTTATACAATAAATTTCGACGAGGGGACCAGTGCGAGCCTCGCTTTGGAAAGGATTTGACCCCCATCCGTGTGTGTAGCTGTTGGGGATTGTTTTATTATTGGCGTCGTTGAATATAGGGGGAACCTCCTCAGCCCTGCCTTCCTGAAACGTATTATGGCTGCAAGCTGTTACGACGAATGTGCGCGGAGTCATGGCGAGAGCAGCATTTTGATAAAACAGCCCTCCGTCCCGGTAAGCGTTATAAGTTTGTACGAGACATGTGCATGGTGCCAAGGCGAGAGTTGGTGAAAACCACCCGCCCTCCATCCTTGCAGCTGCTGCAAGCTCTTGAGGCGAATGTGCACGGCGCTCCGGCGATAGCTTTATTTTGAAAACGATCCGCCATTGCATCCTTCCAAACTTCTCAGACGAATGCGTTTCGCGCTGGGGCGAACGCTCCGTGACGCAAACCCTCCACCCCCCATCCTTATACTCGCGGAAACGTTTACAGACGAATATGCAAGGTGCTAAGGCGAGAGCTCAATTTCCCTACCTAGGCTCTGCCTAGAAGGGTTCTTACTCTCTTAGCTTAAAGGGGCCGGGCAGTGCAAAGCGCCCCGGGCGGTTCCCCCAGTCCCCGCCCCGCGGTTCCCCCAGTCCCCTGGGAGCTTTAGCTTTAGCTTTAGCTTGAGCGTTAGCTCTTAGCTCTTAGCTCTTAGCTCTTAGCTTTAGCTTAGCTTTAGCGTAGCTTCAGCTTAGCTTCAGCTTAGCTTCAGCTTAGCTTCAGCTGTGCTGTAGCTTTAGCTTCGCTTTAGCTTAGCTTTAGCTTAGCTGTAGCTCAGCTTTAGCTTTTAGCTTTAGCTTTTAGCTGAGCTTTAGCTTCGCTTTAGCTTAGCTTTACCCTAGCTTTAGCTTAGTTTTAACTGAGCTTTAGCTTAGCTTTAGATTAGCTCACCTTAGCTTTAGCTTAGCTTTAGCTTAGCTTTAGCTTAGCTTTAGCTTAGCTTCAGCTTAGCTTTCGCTTAGCTTCAGTTTAGCTTCAGCTTAGCTTCAGCTTAGCTTTAGCTTAGCCTTAGCTTAGCTTTAACTTAGCCTTAGCTTAGCTTTAGCTTAGCTTTAGCTTAGCTTTAGCTTAGCTTCAGCAGCTTCAGCTTAGCTTCAGCTTAGCTTTAGCTTAGCTTTCGCTTAGCTTTAATTTAGCTTTAGCTTAGCTTTAGATTAGCTTTACTGTTACTACTAATGCTGCTTTCCTAGGGGCTCCAACTCCTAGCTAGGGTCGCACTGGGATAATTAAAAAACGACCCGCCCTCCATTCATGCATTCGCGCGACGCTCAGGCGAGAGCAGCTCTTTCGCCTCGCACCCAAGGAGGAGCAGCAGGAGGAGGAGGAGGAGGAGGAGGAGGAGGAGGAATCTTGAGTTTGGATCGGCCTGTCCACGAAGAGGCAGGTCTGCAAAGGAGAAGAGGGTGAGACGAATGAGCGGGGGCGCGCCTGTGGGACGCCGCCAGTTGCAGCGGCTGCCGCCGCGGGCAGCAGACAAGTAGCATACAACCAAGGGCGGGACACCCGCCCGAATTTCGGCCGCTGAGCTATGACCCAGCGTTGCCTCATCGGCGGGCCTCATCCTTATCCTCATCATAGTTCTTTGTACGAAGGGCAAAGCAGGTGGCGCAAAGGAGCACATGCTGATATTCAGTATGGTATCCAGGTGTATGCGGCAAGTTTGGCCACCGGTGCAGCACTCTGTGTGGCGACGCCCAGACGGCTAGTCCCCGAGGGGCTCTCATGAGGCCGCCTTGCATCGCATTTGGCGGCGCCAGCCTTTCGGGTCCCCCAAGATCTGGATCGGGACCCCGCTGCGACTCGCTGCCCGAGGCAAAGCAAGAGTGTCCGCGGTTCGGTCAGCTCGGCCGCGTCGCCGTCGGCTGCGCTCGGTCGGTTTGGTTCGATTGGCTTCTGATTGGGGGGGGAGGGGGGGCTCGGGGGGTCGAGGCTGGTGGGGAGGAGGAGGAGGAGGATGCAGGAGAGGAGGAGGAGGAGGAGGGGAGGAGGGGATGGAGGAGGAGGAGGCTGAAGGATGAGGCGGAGGGGAGGAGGAGGGAGGAGGAGGAGGAGGAGGAGGAGGAGGAGGATGGGGAGGAGGAGGAGGAGGAGGAGGAGGAGGAGGAGGGAGGCGGAGGAGGAGGAGGGAGGAGGAGGAGGAGGAGGGGAGGCAGGATTCCTGCGGAGGAGGAGGCAGGAGGAGGTAGGAGGAGGAGGATGAGGAGGAGGCGGAGGAGGCGGAGGACACCTGGCAGGGGCAGGTCCAGGAGCGAGGACGGGAGGACGGGAGGCCGAGGTCGAGGGGTCGAGGGGTCGGGGGGTCGAGGGGTCGGTCCGAGGTCGAGGGTCGGAGGGCCGGAGGGTCGAGGCCGCCGTCGAGGCGTCGAGGATCGGGGGTCGAGGTCGGTCGCCGCCGCGTCGCCGCGCCCCTCGGAGCTGCCTGCGGCCTGTCGGCTTCGGTCAGTTTCGGCCTCGTTGTGGGCTCTGTCGGCTTTCGGGTGTGCTGTCGCCGCGAGCGGCCTCCCCCTCCTCCTCCTCCTCCTCCTCCTCCTCCCCTTCCTCCTCTCCTCCTCCTCCTCCTCCTCCTCCTCCTCCTCCTCCTCCTCCTCCTACTAGCGTGGATACATCAGCGTGGCCTATTTCGCAAGAGATGGGCAACATGGACGACGGGCAACAATAATTGAAATGGATATGTGATTTGTTGGAATGCCCGCAGTTTGTTTTTCTACAAACCTCATAGCTGGAATGTCAAACTCAATAAGTTGGGCATGTACATGCGTAAAGGTGCTGTCGTCCTATTTCAAGAGTGTCGTGGTACATGGATCACATTGCAGACAGTGGTTTCGGCTTACCCTTACCCTTTCAAGGTCTTCTACAATCCTCTCTCGCAAGAGGCTGGTGGTACAGCACGTGCTGTACCAGCGCACCAACGCGGGCAAGATAATCCACTGGTCCACTTTCGGCATGAGATTATCTGCCCTGGTCGAGTATCTTTGCTCGCCATCTCCAATATATAGCTTCACGATACAGCTGTTCAACGTTCACAACTTGGATATCGACGCTACAAGTCAAGCACATATTCAAACAAACTGGCGAGAATTGGTAAGCTGGAATATGCCATATTAAACTCGGAGAGCCTTTGTTGCAGCGGGCGGCTTCAATATCAAGGCTAGGCCTGCACGTAGCTACGTCGATCCCATGAGGGAAAAGCTTGTTGTCCATCCCTGATGCGCACGGGCGACCACTCCAGCGCTACTCGGAGCGGTTATTCGCCATGGTCACGGAGATCAGTACGGATTGCCCCACACATTATTGCAGATATACGGCGACGGCGGCTACATTGTATCGAGTCTTTATTGGTGTCCCTGCCCATTTCCTGCTGGACATGGATGTGCTGATTGAGGTGGACATAGACGCCGCCACCATCTCGTACGCCAGACTGAGCGACCACACGCCCATCACCATCCACCTTCGAGACCGAGCACGACAAGACCAAAGTGCGTTCATCCCAGAGCAGGTCGTTCGAGACCACGCTACCCCGTTATACTTCAACAGCTGCTGGATGTTGCGCAGCTGGATCGTTTCCCAGTGGTTGATCAATGGTGATGCATGAAGGATTTGATGATCGAAGCTGCCCGCCAAGTGCGTGACGAGCTACAGCGACTCGAAGGATTGCAAAAAAACCTAGGATTGCAAAAAAAACAGGATTGCAAAAAAACCCTCCTTTGAAACCCAGGGTTTTTTGCAATCCTTTGAAACTCAGGGTTTTTTTGCAATCCTTCGGTTTTTTTGCAATCCTTCGATATCTGGTCGAGATCGTCGCGCCAAAGGTGGCCGAATCATCGCTCTGCGCGCCGTCTCCCGCTGCGCCTGACGCAGCGACGTCCTCGCAGCGGAGAAGCTTCACCCCCCACCAAACCACCCCAACCCAACCCGAAGGCTCAGATTTACCCTCGATTTCCAGTGGGGGGGGTGTCGGGAAACATCGCAAAAACACATGTGGAACACTTACCCCCCCCCAACCCGAAATTCGGGTCTTCGGGTTGGGTTGGGGTGGTCTGATAGGTAGTCAAAGCTGCGCGCCGCCGCGGAAGACGGGGCCCGCTTCTTGATGGTCTCAGACGGGGTGGTCCAGTCGCAGGACAGGACCAATTTCTCAGCTGCGGGCCCAGGGGGGAAATCAGAAGGAGCAGGCCTTCTCAGGAGGCCGCGGGACTTCTTGGAAGTCCGGGGGACTTCTGAGAGGTCTCCTTAGCCTATTTCGAATACGGACTGAACTTCTCAGAAGCCCTCTCAGAAGTCCGGAAACTTCTCAGAAGCCTCGGAAGTCCCGCCCCTTCTCATTTCCCCCCTGCGCCCGCCGCCGAATTTCGCCACCATCATGAACACCCTGAATTACAGTCGGGGCCCTGAAGAAGGAACCCTTTTCGTTGGGGAGGGGCTCCGCGTTCCTTCAGTGTTTCGCAGCTTGCCTCAGGTTTTCCTTAGGTTTTCGATCGGAAATCGAAGGTTAACAGATGGAAACAAAAAGGGGGCCTCGTTCCTCATTTCGGGTCCCTTAGGTCAACGCCCCGACTGCACGAATGCATCCAGCGGGGGGCCAAGGGCGGCGGGAATCAGGGCTTCCGACTCGGCCCGCCGGGGGGCCGGGGGGCGCGCAGCTCGAATGCGCAGGCGTCGCTCCGACCCGTGGGCCCCTAAGAGCTCGTCGTCGAGTGGTCGCGGGGGCCCGTCCGGAAGGCCTCCGCGAGACCTCAGATGTTGCCCGAGGTCTTGGAGCCTCCTCCTCCTCCTCCTCCTCCTCCTCCTCCTCCTCCCCCTCCCCCTCCCCCTCCCCCTCCTCCTCCCCCTCCTCCCCCTCCTCCCCGTCCTCCCCCTCCTCCTGCTCCTCCCCCTCCTCCCCCTCCTCCCCCTACGCCACTCGAAAACTAGCACACGACATGAACAGACAGTGGGGGCGCGCCTCAAGAAACCATACGCTTTTCGTCGGGGTGTCCTGGGTTTTACTGCGCCCCTCGTGCTGTGCGCGGTGATTCTTCCCGCGGCCGTGGCAGGAGCTGCCGCGTTCAGGGTGCTTCAGGTCTCCCCTCCGGTGCACCTCGCGCACGGGTTCTCAGGGTCGGGTTTCTTGCGGGCGTCTCTTGCGGCCGCGCCCGCGCTGTGGCAGCTGCGCGCCATGCCCGCCGAAGACCGATTTTGGGAGCTAGGATCGTCGATGATCAGGCCCTGAAGGACTATATAAATCACGCTGTCCCCCAGCAAGCCCACTTTCCCCTTCTGATACCCAGCAAGAACACTTTGACCTGCACAGTGCCCTCAGACATGATAGATGTTTTGCCCCTGGGCCCGATCAAGTTAGCTGCGCTGCATGGCGCTGCCCGAGCAACCAACGGTTTTATACCGTCTTATGTGCCACTTACAAGCTGGTCATGCTGTTCCCCTGGAGCTCAACGATAGCTTATTCGCGTTTCTACCCGAGGGAGCGGGGCCTGAAGATGCCCAGGGATGCGTTCGGACCCCCGGCGATGTACGACCCCTCTCAGCCTGCGTGATGCTGACGCAAGAATCATGGCCGGTGCCGCTAACACTAACTTCCAGATCCGCAGGCTCGTCCAGGAAAAAGCACAGGGCTTCATCCCAGGGCGAAACTCCCTGTCGAACATCATCCACCTGGGCGCCGCGGCCCGCCAGGCCAGCATCAATCCCGAGGTGGGCTCGGACCTCCCAGTGTTCGCCGCCTACGACGTGGAGGCAGCCTTCCCGAGTCTGGGCCATCAATGGCTGTTTGGGATCCTGAGTAGATTGGGGCTCCTAGCTGGATGCTCGGATCCTGAAGCAGGTAGTTTTCCTGTTCCATCTATGCCCGGGCGTTCTACAGGGGCGTCCTCTCGCAGGGTCGCTCTGGGCTGTAGCCGTGGACCCAACAGTGCGCCTTCTGCGCGAGAGCCGCCCAGATTCCGCAGGCGAGGCAACGCATGGGCGCCCCTGGGGGTTGTGCGGACGACGTTGGCATGGTGATGCCTCGCCTTCGGCATCTCGTGGGAGTCTTCAAAGTTTTCCCGGGCGTCGAACGTTTTGCTTTGCTCAGGCTCCAAGGGGGGGGGAAATGTGTCTTGGTTCCTCTTGGGGCTGATTGCGCGGATGCAATCAAAGGTGGGATCCGCATTGAGCTGCAACGGCGGGTCCCGCAGCCGTGCAATTCCAAGTTTGCGGGCCGCGCCGCCTACCTTGTGGTTGAAATGGGGCCCACCGCCACTTGGAGCGTCATCTGGGGCCCCGCTGCAGAGAAATGGTGGGCCCGCGCGATGGCCCTTCCCCGCTCTTGGTGCCGCCCCTAGCGTTCTCGCGAACCTGTGTAATTCGAAGGCCCTTTCCGCTCTTTCTTGCCTGGCTCAGCTCTTCCCCATCCCTGCCCAGATTCGGAAGCTGGAACACCAGCCATTGCATAAGTTCTTCAGAATGCCGCCGAAGAGCGTCGGCCATGCTGACCTGAATGCCCAGCCAACCTTCTCAGCCGTTGCTCTTTCCTTTGTTTCTTCACTTGGCTGGGCAAGTCGTTGGCGCGCATCCTTTTGGACAGTGACTCGCGTGAGCAGACTGCCTTGCACGGCTTCGGAGAGCGTGCGCAAGATCATGCCGCCGTCGTTCGCTTCTGCGCCGGCAAATATTCAGCCCCGTTTTGGAAAGTGCCAAGCCCCAGTGCGCAGTTTTTGGAGCGAGCGCGCTTGCCCCCGCCACGCATTGCCAACGTGCAGGGCTGGCGCGGCGCTTTCCGCGCCGCTCGCGCCCGTGCTTCAGAGGGTGCGCGAGAGAGCCGCAAGCCGCATCCTCAACGCATCTTTGCCCGCGCGCTCCGCCCGAGTGCCTTTCCAGACCCCTTCGCGCGCGCGCTGCGGAAACGTTTCAAGGCTTAACAAAACATGATTCCTGGAGGGGGGCGGTCGGTGGACGTGCGGTGGAAGCGCTGTGAGTCGTGCGTGGCATGCTCGAAGCCAGCATGGCAACGGAGCATTCTCAAGACTCTCTGCGGTGCGCGGACAACCGCGCGCCACCTGCATGTGGGCACCCCACCCACCACTTGCATATGGGGCTGCGTTGCCCCTGGCGAGATTGCACGCTACCTCCGCTGTCCGCGTCTCTTCCATCACCTCGCCATGCATCGTGCGTGGAGGCGCCGTCACTTTCCAGGCTCGCCTCTCACGTTGCTGGGATTGGGGTGGGTGGGCGACTACGGGCGGGCGGGATCGGAGCTCACGCGTGAAGAGTGTTTACAAGCAGTTGTCCTGGCCTTCCGTATGTACCATAAGGCTAAGGACTTCGCACAGTGTTCCCCAATGTCCCTTAAGAGGGCATATGACATCAGAGGTGCGGTAGAGGTGGCCATGGAGCGGTAGAGGTCTTGTTCTCGCTCCACACTTCCTTCGGTGCTGCTCTGCCCACCTCCTTATGTTTATTTCTATTGCATTTCAGCTTCCTTCGACGCGGTGGCGGCGGCGCTGTTCAGACCTCTAGGGGGCTGCCCCATATTTGTCTGGGTGTTTGGTGGTGTCGTGGGTCGCGTCCTGTTCCGGCGTTGCCCCGAAACAGCACGCGCCCGTTCTAGCCTAGAGCATGTCAGGGCGCGGCGGTGAGCCTTCCCGTTGTGCGCACAGATTCACAAGTGGTCTGTTTCGAGCACCATCTTGTGGGCTCTGCTGGTGGCGGAAATGGCAAAGGGTTCCGCTGCCCTTCGGGAGGCCGAAAACCCGAGCGCCACACAGCAGGAGCCCGCTCTCCCTCTGCCGATGCCCACGCGTTGGCCGAGGTCGAGGCCGGCGGTCGGACAGACCTTGACGGGTACGTCGTTTCCTCCTCTTTCTTTCCCTCCTCCTCCTCCTCCTCCTCCTCCTCCTCTTCCTTCTCCTCGTCCTCGTCCTCCTCCCCCTCTTCCTCGGGCGAAAGAAAAGCATGCTGCTGTTTAGTGTTAGCGTGCGTGCTGAGATGTGTTATGGTCGCCCCTGTTTGGCTTCACCCCTCCTGTTCGCAAAAAAGGGAGAACTCTGGCGGCGGACCTAGCTGGTTATGGGAAGAAAGTACGGTGCACCTCGACCGAGATGCTGTTGTTGTATGAAGCGGGGGACCCTCGGACTGCGCGCGTGAAACGCCAAGCCAAGGAATGTTTTGTTTTGTGGGGCCAACAGCCCCGCGTTCAGACAGCAGGTCAGGAGGGGTTGGACGGCCACCAAGTTTAAGCTTGCCAGACTTCAGAGGGGTCTCCACGGACGGCGGTGGCAGAGGCCCATGGGGGCCTTGCTGCTTACGTTGAAGGCCCTGGGGGGGTCAGAATTGAACCTGATTGTTAAAAGAGGACGCCAACGGGTGCGAGTGAATGTTCAACCCCGACGGCTCCCAATATGTTTCAGAAATACGTGAGGCCCTCACCCAGTCGGTCACCCTGCAGTTGTGGAAGCGTGTTTCTAGACATTGACGGGGCTTATTTGGAGGCCGGAGGCGACCTCGCAATCTTGTGAGCCAATGCCGAGCGTATACATAAGAAAGGCATGTTTCAGGAAGATGGGGCCCTGGAGGGGATAACTTGTGCTACAGTCTGGAACGGGACCCCCAGCGCAGGGAGGGGTACCAGGCCCCAGGTTTGTGAGACCGCTGCGACACAGGAGCGCCAGACCCTTCCAGGCATCGAGTGAATGAATGTCCAGCTGGCCAGACTATGGACCAACCACGGGTAGCCAGAACGGAGCACTTGCGCGACAAAGCCCTCAGGGAACTCGACCAAGGGGTCCAACAGATCGATCTGGCTCCCAGGAATAATGCCACATTCCTGGCACCAAGTGCCTCCACCACCCGAGCAGGGGGACGAGAACGCGTGGAACATTAAGGCCGTCGATGCCCTTCCCCTCTCCCCAGGCCCCTCTGGAGAGGTTTCAATGATCCAGAGGCTGCGTGCGCTTGCGGCCTTCCTGGGCGCATCAGGGCCTTCCTCGGACCCGCGTGCGGCTCGCGTGGGGTGGGGGGTGTACCTCCAGACGGGACCTAGGACCCTTCCTTGTGGGATGTGGTGGGTGTTTTACGAGACCATGACACCCCTACCCCTCGAGCCCCCTTTGATGTGTTTCACGTACTGTTTGACACTCTGTCTCTGTGCGTGCAGTGCAGCAAGGGGGCATCGCTCACTGTCGCTCGCTTGGTTTCTCTGTCGTCCCCAACCGATCCGCGAGTCGGCTCACAGTGGGTGGGCGCCTCCCGCCGGACAACCCTCATCCAGCAGTGTGTGCCCACGGTCACCATGACCCCTGCTACTAAGGGCCGCGAGCGCTGCCCTAGAACTCCCGTGTGGAGGGGGGCTAATCGTCCAGGCGGGCCACCCAGTGGGAGCGCTCCTCGGGGCACGCCATGTCTAGGCTGGTCAACGGAGCGTGGGTTTGCCGAGTGTGCCGGCAAGGCCCCCCCTCGGGATTCGGCTCCGACCGAGTGGCTCGAAGATAACCGCTGCAAGGGCGACCCCACCAGTCGGCACCTCAGTGGGCGCGGTAGCACTGTGTTGATCCCCCGCGCTGCCACCACCGAATTGCGAAAGGCGACTGCTGTCGCTTACCCGTCGCATGATGCAGCGATGAGGAATGGGCAGGTCTGGTGATGGAAGTGTGCGAGTATCGGCAACACTGCCAACGGATGGGGCCATATCAGGGTACTCGCCCAGGAGTGCCGTGACTGGATGACTCATTCTGGAGCTGACTATCTGAATAGATTGCGCTGGGGCCTCCCCCCAAGGGCGACAAATGGCCCATTCCCCCAAGTGGTTCTGAGGGGGGCGGGGGGGGGGGGGGGCGCCTCCAAGAGGAGGTAGGGTCGCGCGTGATCAAATTTCATGTAAAGCGCAAGCCGCAGATATAGTGAGCTATCGAGAGCCACCCCCCGAGGGGGGTTGCAACTATCGCTGTGGCACTGTTGTTGACTGGCATAATGCTGCTTTCTCCCATCCTTCTCCTCCTGCTCTTCCTCCTCCTCCATTTGTCTCCCTATAATTCATAATTCTCCTGCTGCTGCTGCTGCTCCTCCTCCTCCTCCTCCTCCTCCTTCTCCTCCTCCCACTCCCTCCGTGTGTGCGTGTGTGCGCGCGCGTGAGTGCGTGCGTGCGTGCGTGCGTGCGTGCGTGCGTGCGTGCGTGCGTGCGTGCGTGCGTGCGTGCGTGCGTGCGTGTGTGTGTGTGTGTGTGTGTGTGTGTGTGTGTGTTTGTGCGTGTCTGTATGTGTGTGTGTTTGTGCGTGTGTGTGTGTGTGTGTGTGTGTGTGTGTGTGTGTTTAAGTTTGGTCGTCTCTGTCTGTCCTTACAGGTTTTCGGATGCGACTGGTTATATGTTTGCTGGCAGGGTGTGCGAACCAAACGTACATTTCCGATGCTTGTTGTGCTGGGCGCGGCTGGTGGCGCAGCTTTGGTTCGCTACGGCTGGCGTTGCCAAGCGTCGTGGGCTCCGATCATCGCGGCCGCTGGCGTTGATCCGTAGGTCACACCCATCTGCCGCGCAAGTCAACCGGGCTGGCCACACCACCAATCTTCACAGCAGCATTTGTTTTGCACTTCACTGTCGAACAACGCTCTTGTGATTCAGTGGCCGCGTGTAGCCTCGGGCTGTCGCGCTTCAGTTCACTTTGAGTTGGGTATCGTGCTCGTCTTCTGGCCGCTGCATGTTTCGTTTGGACTCACAGTTCCTCTGACACACCCATCGCTTGCATTTGCAGTGTGCGACGCTTGTACGCTGCGCTATTGACAAAATTCGGTTGCAATTAGCACTTCCATCTGCTGATCGCACTTGAGGACCCTCTTCGCCGCTGACTTAAGACAAGTGTGTGTGTGTGTTGGCGGTGTCCTGTGCCTTCTCGCCCATGGTTCCCCTTCGTTCTCTCGTCGTGTCGTTGCTGGGCCGTGGCCCAGAATTAAATTGGGGGAGACTTTCGATTATCTTCCATAGCGAGCTTGCCGCGGGGAGGATGGTGATGTAGGCCATCATGGGCTCTTTCCCCATAAAGCGGTCCTGCTTTGGGCCATTGGTTTCCCCCGAGCGAGGCTGCAGGCTGTAGCCCCGTGCTAACCGCTGACCATTCTGCAAACCCACTGCTCGTCTTGCAACGTGTTGCATTCCAGGCGTCACTCATCAGGGTCGCAAGCGTTCCAGCCCAGTCCAGTCCCACTCCCTCCTTCTCCTCCTCCCCAACCCCCTCGCCCTCCTGTAAGAGAGCCCCCCCGCCCGACGGACCGCCGTGGGAGGTCGTGAAGGGCTCCGAGGCCACCTCCGCGCATGCCGCCGGCGACAGCTCGCGGGCGCTCCCCGCAGGCACCCCTGCTCGACGACGACGACGACGACGACGACGACGACGACGACGACGACGACGACGACGACGACGACGGCGGCGGCGGCGGCGGCGACGGCAGCGACGGCGGCCACCAAGATGACGAGGACGACGGTGGCGGCGACGACGACGACGACGACGACGACGAGGACGACGACGACGACGACGACGACGACGACGACGACGACGACGACGACGACGACGACGACGGCGGCGCCAGCGCCCGCCGCGGAGGCGGCGGCGACGACGACGACGACGGCGACGGCGGCGGCGACGGCGACGGCGACGGCGGCGGCGACGGCGACGACGATGACGGCGGCGACGGCGACGGCGACGGCGGCGACGGCGACGATGATGGCGGCGATGGCGATGGCGATGGCTGCGGCGGCGGCGGCCACGGTGGAGGCGGAGGCGGCGGAGGCGGGGGCGGCGGCGGCGACGAGGTGGAGGAGCATGAGCATGAGAAGTAGGAACAGCAGCAGCAGCAGCAGCGGAGTTTCGGTCGCCCTCGGTCGGCCCGGAGCGCCCGCACCTCGGGTGCCAGCGTCGACTTGGAGGGCGGAGGGCCTTTGGGGACGCGGAGTTAAAACATTCGACGCGCCTCGAAGTCCAGCGCCGCAGAGCTGCTCTTTTCCGCAGTGAAGAGGAAGAAGGCTTGTGTAGGGACTTCTGAGGTGGGGCCTTGGGACGGGAGGGTGTGCTGCCGCATCGTTTACGCAT
Organism: Prorocentrum cordatum; assembly: GCA_963575745.1. Taxonomy (NCBI): domain Eukaryota; class Dinophyceae; order Prorocentrales; family Prorocentraceae; genus Prorocentrum; species Prorocentrum cordatum. The sequence goes on from CAUYUJ010015468.1 coordinate 260,120, forward strand.
CTGGGTTTTTTTTGGCTCCGCCTCCTCTCCTCCTCCTCCTCCTCCTCCTCCTCCTCCTCCTCCTCCTCCTCCTCCTCCTCCTCCTCCTCCTCCTCCACCTCCCCCCCCTCCCCCTCAAACTCCTCCTCGGCTCTCCGCTGCCATCCTCCTGCTCCTCCGCCTCCTCCTCTTCTTCCCTCCTCCTGCTCCTCCGGCTCCTCCTCCTCCTCCTCCGGCTCCTTCTCCTCTCCTCCTCCTCCTCCTCCTCCTCCTCCTCCTCCTCCTCCTCTTCCTTTTCCTCCTCCTCCTCCTCCTCCTCCTTTTCCCTCCCCCCCGCCCGCGCGCGCGAGGCTTGGAGGAGGGCGGCCGCGCGCTTTCGCAGGACTGGGCCGGGCGGTGCCGGGGGGTCTGCCTCGGTGCCGTCCAGGGGCCGCCCGGCGCAGCAGCCGGCGCCACGCCGAAGTGGTTCATTCGGGAGCCTTGAGACGGGGGTCAATGCAGACGGGGGTCAGCCAGAGCGCCAGATCTTGCAGGATCCTGCAGGGCCAGGGGCGCATTGACCCGGGTTTGAGTGCAGGATCTTGCAAGATGTTGCAGGATCTTTCGCATTGACCCGGGTTTTGGGTGCAGGATCTTGCAGGATCTTGCATGATTCTGCAAGGCCTGACTGACCCGGGTCTGGATTGACCCGGATCAGAAGATCCCCGATTCATGAGCGACGATACAGCCAAGACGCTGAAATAAGGAACAGTTTGGATTCGGAAGGAGTTCGATGTTCCTTACGTTAAGTCGGGCCTGTCCCCCTACAGGGGGATTTTCGACGGAAAATGAAAATACCCCAAAAATAATCCAAAAATAGTGTGGGGACTATTTTTGGAGTTTTTTTTTTAACCTTTTTGGGGCATTTTTGGAGTATTTTTTTTCCTCGTCGAAAATCCCCCTGTAGGCGGACACGCCCGACTTAATCCTTACGTCCTTCCGCGGTGGTTCCTCTAGCCCTTCTCGTGCACCCAGGCTTTTTGGAAGCCGCAGAGGGGCTTCGTTCCTTGTTTAGTGTCCCTTATTTCAGCAGCCCGACTGTATACACAGACCCCCGACGTCATGATTTTTTCATGACGTCGACCCCCCGAGGTCTCGACCCATTCCCGGGGACCGGTTTTTCGTCCTGAGTCGTTTTTTGACGGTCCCGAAGACCGGTAAGGGCCCCCAAAGGCAAAAAATAATGAAAAACCTCCCGTCGTGATTTTTTCATAACTCGAGGGGGTCTGGGGAGGAGGGCAGGTATTGGGGGGGGGGACGCATCGACCCCCAATCGCCCATTGATCACCGATAGGGGCCCGATAGCCGCACCCCGCCCAGGCGCGTGCGGGTTTGCTACCGGGGGCCTGTCGCCGATCTGTCGGCGATGGATCGCCGATTCCGGGTCGATGTCCCCCCCCTCACCACCCACCAAACCACCCCAACCCAACCCGAAGGCTCAGATTTACCCTCGATTGCCATTGGGGGGGGTGTCGGGAAACATCGAAAAAACACATGTGGAACCCTTACCCCCCAACCCGAAATTCGGGTCTTCGGGTTGGGTTGGGGTGGTCTGGTAGGTAGTCACCCCCTCTGTGCCAGTCCCCCCATGTCGTTGCCCCGCAGGGGTCGGCATTTGTAAGCCCAGACCTGCACCCTGACTCAAGGAGCCGCCCACCTTCTCTGAGGCGGGACTTTCCGTCCTGCTTTCTCGCCTCGTTCGGGGTGCATTTCCGATACAGTCGGGGCCTTGAAGAAGGAACCCTTTTCGTTGGGAAGGGGCTCCGCGTTCCTTAAGTGTCTCACAGCTTGCCTCAGGCTTTCCTTATGTATTCGACAGGAAATCGAAGTTTAACTTCTGGAGCAAAAGGGCCTCGTTCCTTATTTAGGGTTCCTTAGGTCAACGCCCCGACTGTACTGAGTACTGCTTTCAAACCGGGAAATCAACCAACGTGCGGCGGATCCGGAGTTAAGGCCGCTTGGGTCTGGCGGCCTCTCGCAGGGCCTTCGACTACATGGAAAGACGATCTGGACGAAAAATTGGCCTCCTCCTCCTCCTCCTCCTCATCCTCCTCCTCCTCCCACTCCTCCTCCTCCTTCTCCTCCTCCTCCTCCTCCTCCTCCTCCTCCTCCTCCTCCTCCTCCTCCTCCTCCTCTCTGAACGAAAAATTTGCCCCTGGGGGCCTCGCATTGAAAAAAATTGGGACATCGGGGGTATGGGATCGGCGCCACGTCGACGGGATCGACATCTGCAGTGGCCTCCTCGGAGGGTTTCTTGTGCTTTCGCCAGCTCTGCAAACCATGAAGACATTTGACCTCCTCCTCCTCCTGCCGCGCTGTGGGCGGCGATGATTGGAAGGGCGATTCATGCGGGGGGGGGGGGGCGAGGGTTGCAGAAAAGGGGCCCTCTAGGCCCCCTAAATGGGGCCCTTCCGAGCCCCAAAACGGCCCCCAGTGCCCGACGAGTGTTCCTTGGCCTCCTCCTCCTCCTCCTCCTCCTCCTCCTCCTCCTCCTCCTCCCACTCCTCCTCCTCCTCCTCCTCCTCCTCCTCCTCCTCCTCCTCCTCCTCCTCCTCCTCCTCCTCCTACTCAGGCCCCGAGGGTGGGGGCCTGGCACCTGTTCTCATGGTGTCAGCGCCACACACTCCTCGGGGCACACTGTCAGTGTCAATTGCATGCGGCGGCTGGGGGCAGATAAACTGGGTTTCGTCGTTCTTGCACCAGCCACGTGGCACTTTGCCCGTGGCAGCGGCGCGTTAGCTGCGCCCGTGACCTGGGGATGGGTACCAGGCACGGGGAGTGTGCGTTTGGTTGAGAGGCGGGGCCATGTGGTCCGTAAGTCCCTTGGGACCTTGTGTCCGCTCATCCTGGGGTACAAACCCAGTTGCACATGCCATCCGATTCGACAGGGGTGACGGTCGGGAAGTACTGCGCGGTGACGCGGTGAACCGGCTGTCCCCCTACGCACCACGCCGTCTCGGTTGGGCAGCGAGTCGCTGAGCGACGAGGTATCTGCCTTTCCTCTGGCCGTCGGTGCTGGCGCCTGCGGGCCCCTTCCTCCTGTCTGGGAGGCCGCGGGTGACGCTTGAGCCTCGCTCGCCGTTCACTTCTTGGATCTACGACACTCATGACACTTCTACTCCTACTCCTGGTCCTCCTCCTCCTCCTCCTCCTCCTCCTCCTCCTCCTCCTCCTCCTCCTCCTCCTGTTGCCCGAAGGCGGGGCCCCGGTCGCGCCGTGGAAGAGGAGGCACGGCGGGAGGCTCTCGGCCTGGCGTCCGCGGGCCCGCGTCGGGCCTCGAGGGGCGCTTCCTCGGAAGCTCCCTCCAAGAGCCTCCAGAGCTCCTTCCCCAGACCCCCTCGAGTTACAGCCGGGGCCCTGAAGAAGGAACCCTTTTCGTTGGGGAGGAGCTCGGTGTTCCTTGATTGTTCGACAGTTTGCTTTCTGTTTTCCTGAAGTTTTCCATGGGAAATCGAAGTTCAACTTATGGGAGAAAGGGGCCCCGTTCCTTATTTAGGGTTCCTTAGGTCAACGCCCCGACTGTATGGAAAAATCACGACGGGAGGTTTTTCATCATTTTTGGCCCTTGGGGGCCATTATCGGCCCTCGGGACCGCCAAAAAACGACTCAGGACGAAAAGCCGGTCCCTGGGAATGGGTCGAGACCTCGGGGGTTCGACGTCATGAAAAAAATCATGATGTCGGGGGTTTGGGTCGAAAGGGTGTTACGAGGCCTTTCTGGCGCGCCTCCTCCTCTTCCTCCTCCTCCTCCTCCTCCTCCTCCTTCAGCTCCTCTCCCTCCTCGTCCTTCTTCCTCCTCCTCCTCCTCCTCCTCCTCCTCCTCCTCCTCCTTCCGCCCCCTTCCTCCTCCAGGTTTTATATGGGTGTCCACGGTGTTACAAGGTTTCCAGAGCTCCTTCGTAAAGGTGTTGTCCGGGTTTTGGACACCACGCTGCACCTCGCCGAGGGCGCTTCCGGGTGCCGGCATCGTCTCGCGAGCGGCCGCCGCTGGAAGCCCGAGCCGTGGCCCGAGAGCCTCTGGAGCAGAAGGGCGGGGGCACGACCGCGGTGGGGCGGGGGAATCAAGCAGTGGCGACGTGTTCTGGCTTGCTTATAGGACCACCAAATAATGTTCTAAGAGCCTTGTGTGGTCTGCACGAGATGTTCTTGTAACATTCATGGCTGGGACTGTCCTGTGTCAACGCATCGGCTCGATGCTCTAAGAACATTGCTTTTGTTTTTCGATTCTGAGAGCAAGAACAATGTCCTTAGAACATTCTCGGGTTCTAAGAAAATGTCGTGGTAGGCTGGTGGGCCGATAGGAATGCTGGGACGGTCGGACCCTGCTGAAATGATCGACTCGGAGTGCAGTGCCCCAGCAAGGCCTCAGGAGGGCCATCGATCATTGCTTACACCAGACCACCACCCCTTCCCAACCCGAAGGCCCCAGACCCCCATCCAGATGTCTGTTGGAGGGGCGTACGCGTTCCACTGCACTTTTCTTGGAGGTTCCAAAATGCCCCGCCGCCGACGACGACGACGACGACGACGACGACGACGACGACGACGACGACGACGTAATCAGCACTTTGCGTCGAGGCCAGCTTCCGCAGTGCTATTCTTGGATGTGCGGGGGTCTGGGATGCCTGGGGAGTCCGTCGTGAAGGCCAGGGGTGCTTTTGACTCGGACAGGCCTGCTCCCCGGTGAGCGGGGCGGAGCAATGCCGGCGGGAAGGCCTGGACAGCCCTGACTCCGGATCCGCCCTACTTTGGGGAAATTCGTAAGTGGGGCTTGGAATTTCCGCCTTACTTTTCAAGCCCCGCTGATGCCAATTTCCGCCCTACTTTTCTGTTGCTGTTTCTGTGGATTTCCGCCCCATTTTATGTTGGGTGCAGCAATTTCCGCCCTACTTTTTCGGCCATAGGTGGATTTCCGACGCAATTTTAAGTTGGAAAAAAAGCCGAAGTAGGGCGGATCCGGAGTCAGGATTAAGTAAGTACACCAGAGCGACGGGACTCGAGCTGGGGGGCGGGGGGCCTGTAGCGCCGGGGCGCCGGCTGCGGTGTGCCGCTCGCCTGCCGCCCGCGGCTGCTGACATGGTGCGTGCCGACCTTTGCACCGACGTGGGGTGCAACCTATACTCTCTGGTCTGACTCCGGATCCGCCCTACTTCGGCTTTTTTTTCCAACTTAAAATTGCGTCGTAAATCCACCTAGAAGAGGCCGAAAAAGTGGGCGGAAATTTTGCACCCAACATAAAATGGGGCAGACATCCACAGAAGTAGGGCGGAAACAACAACAGAAAAGTAGGGCGGAAATTGGCATCAGCGGGGCTTGAAAAGTAAGGCGGAAATTCCAAGCCCTACTTACGAATTTCCCCAAAGTAGGGCGGATCCGGAGTCAGGGTACCCTCTGGTCCTGAACCAAAACTGCGCGGCGCCCCCCGCCCCGCTCCTCTCCCTACGTTTTCCGTGGCATGCAATGCTAGCCTCGCTGTCTGCGGAGTATCCCCCTGAGTTGGACACGCTTGACGCGGCCAGCCTGGGGGAGGGCTGGGTGCACACGCGATGCGCTCCAGAACGAAAGGGCGTCCGTCTCCTTCGGGTTGGCGAAGGAGCTGGTGCGTCCTTCCCGGCGGAAGGCGGCGGAAGTCAGACCGGGGCGGCTCCGCCGGCGGAAGGCGGCGGAAGTCAAAGCTGCGCCCCCCCCCCCAAGAGACGACAACATGCAGGAGGGGAAAACACACACCGACACAATTAATCGTCGACCCCGAGGAAAATATGGGAAAATATTGGAAGTGGGGGGGAAGACGAAAACCCAGAAAATGTTGGAAAAGATGGGGAATCCTGTTATTTGTGTGTATTTGTTTGTGTGTCCCAGGGCCCCTTCAAACATGCCTGGATGCAGGACTTTGGGAAATCGGCCAGGGGGCCGCACATCTTTCCAGCCTTCGGCCCTCGTGCGACTGGGAGCAGTGGCGCTCCGCGCGTGTGTCCAGCGCGGGGGCTCTTCGGGTGCTCCACGCGTGAGCCCAGCCGTGCGTGTTTCCAGCCTCCTGGCCGCCTTCTCTCAGGAGGGGAAAAAACACACAGACACACTTCATCGTTGATCCCCCGGAAAAACTGGGAAAATATGGGGAGTGGGGGGGGGGACAAAAGCCCAGAAAATATAAGAATGTATGGGGGATCCTGTTATTTGTGTGTATTTCTTTGTGTGTCCCAGGGCCCCTTGATTCTCTCGCACGATCGCGCGACGCTGTGGGCTGCGGGCGAGGGGTTGGTGGGGCGGGGGCAGTTGTGTATGACTTGAGGTCACAACTGTTGCTGGAAAGGCAGGGGCATGCACCCTATGTCGATGCGGGAGAAGGGCACGTCCAAGGCCGGCGTGGTTTTGTCGATCCTTGGGCCGTAGGATTCTCTTGACGTCTTCCCTACTCACCCGTTGCGAAAGTTGTTCGGTATGGGACATGTCAACCACGGCGACACCAAGTGGGCCCTCTTCCCCCCGTTGACTCCTAGCACGACTCCCTTCGGCCTGGACGTGTGAGAGAGCTTTCCGGAGTTCTTCCCGGCGTAGAATTCATTTCGGGGCGAAATTGTCCCCCCTGGCATTTCACGAGGAAGAACTCATTCTCAGCCGTTTTTTATTCCATCCTGAATTCCTCCCCACATGAAGCAACAAAAGCAACATCTATGCCGGGGAACTTCTCACCGCTTTGGCCGGACATGTCTTGTGTGCTCGTGGAGCGGGGATGCATAGGATATACGTCCGTTTCGCTCCCGGTCGTCTTTGGATGTCGCCCCAGGCCCGCAAAAAAAGGGGCCCAGAGGCCGAGGTCGATGCAGAACACCGTGATGGGCAGAGCCTCGTCGCTGGAGTCTTGGGGGCCCCGGGCCCGAAAAAAGGGGCCCAGAGGCCGAGGTCGATGCAGAACACCATGATGGACGGAGCCTCGTCGCTGGAGTCTTGGGGCCCCGGGCCCGCAAAAAAAGGGGGCCCAGAGGCCGAAGTCGATGCAGAACACCGTGATGGACAGAGCCTCGACGCTGGAATCTTGGGGCCCCAGGGGCCCGGCAGTCGACCGCCCCCATGGGCCTCGAGGCCTCTCCTTGGGCACGCCCTGCTCGGCATCGCGAGGGGGAGGCGGCCGTGGCGACGAGAGGGCGCCCTGGGAGGCCCAGAAAATGGGCAGCCGCAGCAAATCAAACACTTCTTCCGAGAAAAGGCGAATCGCGCCCTACAGGGGGGATTTTCGACGAAAAAAATACCCCAAACATACCCCAAAAAGGTAAAAACAAATGTTTAAAATAGTCCCCAGACTATTTTTGGATTATTTTTGGATTACTTTGGGGGTATTTTTTTCGTCGAAAATCCCCCTGCGGGGG
>CAUYUJ010015468.1:275000-330906 GCA_963575745.1 Prorocentrum cordatum
TCCTCATCCTCAACATTATCCTCGTCATCATCATCAGTACCATCAGCATCATCATTTACAGCACCATCATCATCAGCAGCATCGTTATCCTCATTATCATCTTCATCCGCATCATCACCTTCTTCCTCATCATCACCATCAGCATCACCATCATCATCGTCAGCAGCATCATCAGCATCATCCTCATCCTCCTCATCCCCATCCCCATCCTGATCCCCATCCTCAGCTTCAGCCTCGTCCTCATCCTCATGCTCATTTTCATCATCCTCCTCATCACCATCCTCCTCATCACCCTCATCATCAGCATCCTCATCCTCATCCTCCTCATCATCATCATCCTCATTATCAGCATCGTTATCCTCATCCTCGTCATCATCAACCTTTTCATTGTCCTCATCCTCATCCTCCTCCTCCTCATCATCATCATCATCCTCATCATCAGCATTCGCATCCCCATCCCCATCCTCATCATCATCATCAACCTCATCATCGTCCTCGTCCTCATCGTCAACCTCATCCTCATCATCATCCTCCGCACCCTGATCATCATCATCACCATCATCGTCATTATCATCATCATTTCCCTCATCATCATCCGCATCATCATCCTCATCATCATATTTATCCTCTTCCTCGCCATCATCCTCACCGTCATCCTCGTCTTTATCTTCATTAAACTCTTCATGAGCATCATCATCACCAGCATCATCCTTATCATCATCTTCATCATCGTCGCCGTATCATCATCATCATCACCCTCATCTTCATCATCATCATAATCTTCCACTTCATCATCGTCGTCATCCTAATCATCATCCTCATCAGCATCGTCATCCAGAATATCATCCTCATTGCCAGGCTCCTACTCATCCTATCTTCATCCTCATCCTCATCCTTATCATCCTTCTCTTCCTCCTCCTCCTCCTCGTCATCATCATCGTCAGCATCATCATGTTCGTCATCGTCATCATCATCGTCGTCGTCATCTTCATCAGCAGCATCCTCATCCTCATCCTCATCCTCATCCTCATCCTCATCCTCATCCTCCTCTTTCTGCCTCGACGCCCTCCAGCGCGCCGACCAACCCAGAGACCGCGCTCTGGCGCTCCTACAGCATCGACGAGCGGATCGTGCCGGACTCCACGATCGAGGAGCTGAACGCGGCCGCCTCTGGCGTGCCCGGTCCGGCGCGCCCCTCCTGCTCCTCCCGGAGTGCGGCCAGGAACGTTTGCTCAGCGCGTCGCGTTGCCGGTCCTGGCCCTCCAAACTTCGGCTCGACACGCTGACCGCTTCCCAATCCCCAAGCATTATTCCCTACCTAGGCTCTGCCTAGAAGGGTTCTTACTCTCTTAGCTTAAAGGGGCCGGGCAGTGCAAAGCGCCCCGGGCGGTTCCCCCAGTCCCCTGGGAGCGGTTCCCCCCCGTCCCCTGGGAGCTTTAGCTTTAGCTTTAGCTTTAGCTTTAGCTTTAGCTTAGCTTCAGCTTAGCTTTAGCTTAGCTGTAGCTTAGCTTTAGCTTAGCTTTAGCTTAGCTTTGCGCTTAGCGTTTAGCTTTGCTTTAGCTTAGCTTTAGCTTTAGCTTTAGCTTAGCTTTAGCTTAGCTTGAGCTTAGCTGTAGCTTAGCTTTAGCTTAGCTTTAGCTTAGCTTTAGCTTAGCTGTTGCTCAGCTTTAGCTTAGCGTTTCGCTTAGCGTTTCGCTTAGCTTTTCGCTTAGCCTTTAGCTTAGCTTTAGCTTAGCTTTAGCTTAGCATTAGCTTAGCGTTTCGCTTAGCTTTTTGCTTAGCCTTTAGCTTAGCTTTAGCTTAGCTTTAGCGTAGCTTTAGCTTAGCTTTAGCTTAGCTTTAGCTTAGCTTTAGCTTAGCTTTAACTTAGTTTTAGCTTAGCTTTAGCTTAGCTTTAGCTTAGCTTTAGCTTAGCTTCAGCTTAGCTTTAGCTTAGCTTTAGCTTAGCTTTAGCTTAGCTTTGGCTTAGCTCTAGCTTAGCTTTAGCTTAACTTTAGCTTAACTTTAGCTTAGCTGTGGCTTAGCTTTAGCTTAGCTTTAGCTTAGCTTTAGCTTAGCTTTAGCTTAGCTTTAGCTTAGCGTTACTGCTACTACTAATGCTGCTTTCCTAGGGGTTCCAACTCCTAGGTAGGGTCGCACTGGGATAATTGTTTTGAGCCTTTCCCAACCTCCCTCCCCGCGGAGTGGAGCGACACGCTATCAGCTCGCAGTGCGCAGCTTGTCGCCGGGGCCGCCGCCGCGGCACGCTAAGCAAAAGTTCCCGCCCGCGTTCGCCATGACGCAAACGAGTACTCTGTTTTTTTTCTCCCCGTTTGGGCCTCACGGGGCCCGTTTTCTGACGGCCCCAGCAGGACCGTCTGAAAATTACTCAGGATGAAAAGTTCCCTACCTAGGCTCTGCTTAGAAGGGTTCTTACTCTCTTAGCTTAAAGGGGCCGGGCAGTGCAAAGCGCCCCTGGCGGTTCCCCCAGTCCCCTGGGAGCGGTTCCCCCCAGTCCCCTGGGAGCTTTAGCTTTAGCTTTAGCTTTACCTTAGCTTTAGCTTAGCTTTAGCTTAGCTGTAGCTTAGCTTTAGCTTAGCGTTTCGCTTAGCGTTTAGCTTAGCTTTAGCTTAGCTTTAGCTTAGCTTTAGCTTAGCTTTAGCTTAGCTTGAGCTTAGCTGTAGCTTAGCTGTAGCTTAGCTTTAGCTTAGCTTCAGCTTAGCTTCAACTTATATTTAGCTTAGCTGTAGCTTAGCTTTAGCTTAGCTGTTGCTCAGCTTTAGCCTAGCTTTAGCTTAGCTTTAGCTTAGCTGTAGCTTAGCTTTAGCTTAGCTTTAGCTTAGCTTTAGCTTAGCTTTAACTTAGTTTTAGCTTAGATTTAGCTTAGCTTTAGCTTAGCTTTAGCTTAGCTGTGGCTTAGCTTCAGCTTAGCTTTAGCTTAGCTTTAGCTTAGCGTTACTGTTACTACTAATGCTGCTTTCTTAGGGGTTCCAACTCCTAGGTAGGGTCGCACTGGGATATTTGGTCTTGGGGGAGGCTTAGGGGTCCAGGACCCGTTTCCCGCAGGGTTGAGGTTGCTTCATGCCCAGTAGTCTCCGAAATCTTCGCTTCGAAGGTCGAACCTTTGTTTTGAAGGGAGGCAAGAAAGATTCTCAGAGTAGAGGACGAAGTGCAATGCGGGAGCCTTGCAGCTGTTGGGCGGTGTGCCGCGCGCCCCGGAGATTGCCTCCGTGCCCCAGTGCCGCGCGGAGCTGTGCAGTGGCGCTTGGCGGCTCCGTGCGTGTGGTGCCCAGCGGTTCGATCTGTCGAGGCCAGGTGCCGCACGGTGCTGTGCAAGGTGGTGCAGTCTTGAGATAATGCGTGATGCCCCGAGGCCCAAGATGGTGGCCAGGAGCTGTGCGGGGCCAGTGTATTGTGTGCCTCTTTGGTGCCGCGTACCGTGCTCCATTTCTACTGTCTGGCTCGGTTGCTCGTCGCATCGCGCTGCCGCGCAATGGTTTTGGAGCTCGGTGTGTAGAGTCTCGTAGCCGTGTGTCAGTTCCTGCCACGAGTTCCGCTCCAGGACATGTGGCTGTGCGCAACGTGCTACACTGTTCGGTTCGGTTGCCCGCCATAGCGCAGTGCCCTGCAATGGTCTTAGAACTCGTTGTGTAGAGGCCCTTGGCAGTGCCATTTCCTCTTATGTGCTTCGGCCCAGGACATGTGGCGGCGCGCATCAGAGCCTGCTTGCAGGGCGGGCGGGCAGGGGAAGTGCTGTGTGAATTGGACGTGACACCATTGCTACCCTGGAAAGGGTGAGTCGGGGCTGGCAGAGCAGCGTCTGTACAATGTCAGGGCAAGAGTTGGCTGACCTGTAGACAGCATCGGTAGTTATCAGGACCTGAGACGGACAGGGACACAGGCGGTTTGTTTGACTGGGTAGTCGTGGCACATGTGCGCCATGTTTGTATTATCGTTCAATGTGGCGACATTCGTCCAAATAGTTCTTCAAAGTCACGCTTTGCCGTAGGCCTAGGATGAACAACCACCCTGACCTCCAGAACAAGCGTTTATTTAATCGCTTCGCTCATTCCGCTGGCCGGCCCTGGAGCGCTATTTGGGGCCTCTCGGGGCCGTCTTGGGGGCCTCTTGGGGGCTTCTTGGGAGCGTTTTGGGGCTCCTGGGCGGCGTCTTGGGCTCCCCTGGGGCCTCTTAGGGGGCTCTTGGGGGCCTCTTGGGCCTTCTTGGGGTGATCTTGGAGGCCTCTTGAGCCGTTTAGGGGCGTCGGGGAACCGAAAAGGTTGAAACGCCCAAATCTGCCCAAAACCTAAGAAAAAAACATAAAAACATTGATTTTTGCCTCTTGGGGCCCTCTTGGGAGTGCTCCTGGAGGCCTCTTGGGGCATCTTGGAGGCTTGTTGGGTCATCTTGGAGACCTCTTGGGCCGTCTGGAGGCCATCTTGGGCGTCGTGGAGCGATCTTCGGGCGTCTCGGACCTCTCTTGGATTGTGTTGGGGGCCTCTTGGGGCCCTCTTGGGGCGATCCTGGAGGATCTGGGGGAGTGTCCCGGGCGTGTCCCGGGCGTGTCCCGGGCTCCTCTCGGGGCACTTTTGATCCAGGGACCCCCAGGGGGCCGCCCCGCGCGCGCAAACCAGAAATACTGTTTACCAGTTACCGGAGATCTTAGCACGCCTCTGGCCCGTTGGGCCGGCGAATTCAAGTGGCGTGCGCCATGCCGCCGACCCCCCGCGTTGGGCCTCTTGGAGGGAGGGCTCCTGAGAGCATGTTGGGTTTTTTTTTGGTTCCGGGCGGCTTCGGGGCCCCTTGGGGGGGCTTCTTGGGAGCCTCGTGGAGACCTCTCGGGGCCTCTTCCGCAGAACGGCAAGCCGCTGGAGCAGGGCGCCGTCCTGCCTGTGCGGCGAGGGGCTTGAGGAGCTGCTCCAGAAGCGGCCGAAGGGGGCGTTCAACTATGTGAGCATGGAGAACGCGGTGGCGTCCGAGCTGGAGGGCAACCAGCTGGGTCAGGCCATCCAGGCCTGAGGCATGCCGCCGTCTGCGGCGAACGAGTCCCGTGGCGGGATCCGCTGGGGGCTTGGGGGATGAAAAAAAGACCTCTTGGGGCCTCTTGTGTGAAGATGACCCTGCAGAAGGCACAGCGAGAAACGCAGGAATTGTGTGTTTCAAACCTGTATCCCTGGTGAGGTTAGTGAAGATGCGTTTGTGGCATCACACGTTACACCTGCCGACGCTGTTTGCTCTCAAACGATTCCGGGGGTCTCCTTTTGAGCCATCAGCCCATCGGCGGTTCAGACGTGCGCCAGAGCAAGACCTGGGGTTCCACTGATTCTATACGTGGCGTTTTGTGCGGGGCAGCTTAGGTTCATTCAAGATTGATCGTTTAAGCTGATCTTGCAGCTGCACAGAAGACATGCTCAACGCAGCAGTATTGACACTGGTAGTGCGGAGCTGTGAGATTCGCGACGGCCTATGTGGATGTATCGGCTCAACCTCTTAACCTTCCATATTGAGGCCTGTTCTTCGCGGTCAGGCACTCCACACTTCACTGCGAACAGGTTCTCGGGCTACCACTGCGGGTTGAATACCACCGGCAGCGTCATCCACCCCCACCAGTTCATCATGCCGTGCAACAAGGGCAAGCGAGGTGAAGTTCACGTATGGCTCGACTAGGGCGGCGCACCATGTTATATACGACGGAAACGCAGCAGCAACATATTTATGGGAATCAAGAGTTCGGCTTGGCTTCCTGGGTGCATAGACACCCGGAAAGAAAGGGTCTCGCCGCCAAAGTCAAAAGAAGTTTGACAGATCGGGCGCAGGCACTATGCCACAAAGACGAGAAGGTACGTGTTTCGATACTCGCCAAACATTTCCAGCAATGGGAAGATTACCCTGGCGACGTACGCGACCCCTGCGCAGTGCAAGGCAGGAGTAGCTTGGGATATTTGGTGAGAGGGCGACGACGTGACATGGGCGCATAGATTTCTGCGAGCGGCATCCGGGAGGTTCGCCGCCCCCCGATCAAGGGAAACAGCGTGGTAGAGATGAGTATCTAATAAACCCTTGGGTCACTAAGGCAAGGTCCAAACGAAGAAGGCGGGCAACGGGCTTGAAACGTCGGCGGGGCAGCAACGACATGGCATGGCGCCCTCGAACCAACATTCCCACGCGACGACGCATGCGCGGTGCCGCACTCCGCTGGACCCACCAGCAGCCCTCGAAAGTGGCGACAGCGTCGCAAATCGCAGAACCCCAAGGTCGCAGATCGCACCCCCCCAGGAACGGCGAGGTCTACGTCAGATATGCGCGGCTTTGTCACTCCGCTAGACCCACCAGCAGTTCGCAGATGTTCGCAGATCGCAGCCCCCCAGGGACGGCGAGGTCGACCTCGGGTCTGCGCGGTGCCTCACTCCGCTGGGCCCGCCAGCAGCCCTGGGAAGTGGCGACAGTTCCGCAGATCGCAGCCCCCCGGGGGCGGCGAGGCCTGCCTCAGGTCTGCGCGGTGCCTTACTCCGCTGGACCCACCAGCAGTGTTCGAAAGCGGGATCAGTTTCGCAAATCGCAGCCCCCCAGGGACGGCGAGGTCGACCTCGGATCTGCGCGGTGCGTCATTCCGCTGGACCCACCAGCAGCCCCCGAGAGTGGCGACAGCGTCGCAGGTCGCAGCCCCCCAGGGGCGGCGAGGTCGACCTCAGGTCTGCGCGGTGCCTCACTCCGCTGGACCCACCAGCAGCCTTCGAAAGTGGCTGCAGTTTCGCAGATCGCAGCCCCCCCCAGGGGCGGCGAGGCTTGCCTCAGGTCTGCGCGGTGCCTTACTCCGCTGGACTCGCCAGCAGCCCCCGAGAGTGGCGACAGCGTCGCAGGTCGCAGCCCCCCAGGGGCGGCGAGGTCGACCTCAGGTTTGCGCGGTGCCTCACTCCGCTGGACCCACCAGCAGCCTTCGAAAGTGGCTGCAGTTTCGCAGATCGCAGCCCCCCCCAGGGGCGGCGAGGCTTGCCTCAGGTCTGCGCGGTGCCTTACTCCGCTGGACTCGCCAGCAGCCCCCGAGAGTGGCGACAGCGTCGCAGGTCGCAGCCCCCCAGGGGCGGCGAGGTCGACCTCAGGTTTGCGCGGTGCCTCACTCCGCTGGACCCACCAGCAGCCTTCGAAAGTGGCTGCAGTTTCGCAGATCGCAGCCCCCCCCAGGGGCGGCGAGGCTTGCCTCAGGTCTGCGCGGTGCCTTACTCCGCTGGACTCGCCAGCAGCCCCCGAGAGTGGCGACAGTTCCGCAGATCGCAGCCCCCCAGGGGCGGCGAGGTCTACCTCAGGTCTGCGCGGTGCCTCACTCCGCTGGGCCCACCAGCAGACCTCGAAAGTGGCTGCAGTTTCGCAGATCGCAGCCCCCCCCTCCCCAGGGGCGGCGAGGCCTGCCTCAGGTCTGCGCGGTGCCTTACTCCGCTGGACCCACCAGCACCCCCCGAGACTGGCGACAGCGTCGCAGATCGCAGCCCCCCAGGGACGGCGAGGCCGACCTCAGGTCTGCGCGGTGCCTCACTCCGCTGGACCCACCAGCAGCCCTCGAAAATGGCGACAGTTTCGCAGATCGCAGCCCCCCTTGGACGGCGAGGTCTACCTCGGGTCGGCGCGGTGCCTCGCTCCGCTGGACCCACCAGCAGCCATCGAGAGTGGCGACGGCTTCGCAGATCGCGGCCCCCCAGGGACGGCGAGGTCGACCTCGGGTCTGCTCGGTGCGTCGCTTCGCTGGATCCGCCAGCAGCCCTCGAAAGTGGGATCAGTTTCGCAGATCGCAGCACCCAGCCCCCCCCCCCCAGAGACGGCGAGGTCTCGCGGGAGACAGGGGGCGGGAGGTGGGAGGAGGAGAATGACGCGCGAGCAGTGCCCTATTCAGAACGAGTGCCCAACCAAGGAGGGTTTGGAACACGTGTTGGGGAAACACGCGATGCACTCATCAAGCGCGCGAGGTCACACTGCGAGAATGTGGCCCCGCTGCCGAAAGCACCGAACATCCGTGGACTACTTCAGACGTGGAAAACGGCGACCAGACGATCCCATCAAGGACGTCACGCCGCGCAGGGCCCAAGCACGCGAGAAGCTGCGAGCCCTGACGGGCGGCAAGGTTCAAGTTTCGGAAAATGTGATGGCATTCTTCACGCTGGCCATGTGAAGACTAGTAGAGTCACAGAACATGTCTTTCTCGGGCCAGGTTCATAATGCGGCTGGGGCGCGATATGCATGCGAAGCGTTGGAGATGCAGTTCGACAGCGTGGATGCTCGAGCTCGCAACATCAGCGACGAGATGGTGGACGTAAGGTTCGGTGCAACGCAGCCATTGGAGCACACTCAGAGGATGGAGAGGACGACGAGGATGAAGGAAGTGGAGACGAGGACGAAGGAGGTGACGGATAATCTGCGAATGTGCTCCCAGCAGAACTGGAACATCTCGAGCCAGCCATGGCCCTCGTGGGCGCCAACGACATGAGCGAAGAGGAAATGCAGACGTTCGCAGCCGAGGCTCAGAAGGTGGCCGGAGCCATCGCGGCGACATGCCGCGGCCCAAACTACTCCAAGCAGCGCCAGCTCATCAAGGATGACAAGACAAACCGCGGCTTCAATCAGGGCAATACATGCATCGACTCCGTCGGCAAAACTAGTTTCGATACTAAGTTCTTCAATGCCGACTTTGAGAATTTCAAAAACAAAGCCGACCTCGCCTGCTGACGTATCCAAAGTGCAGCAATATAAAAGAAACATATCAACCCTGGCACAAGGACGTGGGCGAGGCAATGGACGTGCTGGAGCATGTCTCGCTCCTGCAGGCCTAACAGTGTCGCTACAAAGAAGCTCGTGTCTTTGTATGCGCCCTTCCTTGTACATCGTTGGCGCCCTTTTGATGGCTTGTCCTTCGCCGGCGAGCTGCCCGAGCAACCGTGAATTCCCATTCGGTTCAGAACACCACGTTTTGGCGTCGCGCGAGCAGGCGAGTCATGATTTGGGCAACGGCGTTTCTAAAGTAATTTGCTTCTGCTGCTGCCAGTACAGGCCCGCAGGGCAGAATGAAAGGAAGGAGAACTCAGCCTCTTGCGACAGAGCAGAGAACGGCAACTGCGCGTTCATTACGATGGGCCGCCGCCCAGGCGACGAGGGCGGCTATAATGCAGCAGAGGCAGAGGAGTCAGAGGGCGAGGCGCTCAAGAGGGAGACCGCCAAGTTCAAGCATTACAATGTAATGTTTTTGACGGGCGTTGAGAAAGCAGCCGCGGGCGCGGATCGTCACATCAAGAGCCTGAAGAGCGAGATTGAGATGCTCAAAGGCGAGGCATCTTGAGGTGGCAGTATGGCTTAGCATCGCGGTAAGAGCAGCGACTCGTCTGACAGGCGCGCGAGCTTCCAAAGGGCGGGCAGTCTGAATTAGTTTGGACCTTCACATCCGTTATCCCCTTTTCCCTTTCCCCCTCCCTTATCCAGCTCAGCGCAAGCCCAGTTGCAGTGCAATGTATGTTGCGGTGCCGTCTGTTCTGTGCGACGATTGCACGGTGTTTGAGCTCGGGATGGTGTTGAACAACGCCTCGAGGCGGAAGGTTCGCCCAAAGTGGAACCGCGCCGCTCTCATCTTCATGCTCGACGCATTTCGGTTGACGCGTTGGATGTGGAACGTCTCGTTTGCATTGTTGGGTCTTGGCGCGCTCCCTACTCTACCGAGTTCGCGCCTCCCTTGACGCGACCAGCCAGCAAGGGAATCCCACCCAAACCATCTCACCCAAGGGACGGAGTAAGCTCGCAATTCTCTCAAGCATGTTTCCCCGATGCCTCGTTCAAGGAAAACTCAGCCAGGACACCGTAGGTGGCCACCGACTTCACCATGGCAGGCCTTTCTTTGGCCGCGGATTCCCTGAAGCCTGAGGGGACGTGGAAGAGGAGGACGAAGAGGAGGAGGAGGAGGAGGAGGAGGAGGAGGAGGAGGAGATGGAGATGGAGATGAAGGAGGAGAGAGAGAGGAGGATTGAGGAGGAGGGTGAATACTGACGAGGAGGAGGATTGGGGACCGAGGATGACGAGGAGGGGTGAGGAACCATGCTGAGAAGGAGGAGGAGGAGGAGGGAGCAGGTAAGTGCTGGCCGGGGAAGGATCTGGAGATCGCCCCACTGGACAGGGTGCCGCGCCTCACCGTAACGAACCACGAGGTGCCAATGATGACGGAGAGCAGGGTTTGGGGGAGTGAAAGGAGGTACGAAGAGTGAAGGCAGCAAAAACATCAGCACGAGGATGATGAGGAGGAGAAGCAGGATGAGCAAGGAGGAAGATGGAGGGGAGTGGCAGGAGGAGCAGAAGGATGAGAAGGAGGTAGGTGGAGGAGGAGGAGGGTGAGAAGGATGCTGAGGAGGACGAGGAGGACGAGGAGCAGGTCATTCGCTTCGCCGCGGGGAAGTATCAGCGAATCGAGTCAGGCAGATGTGCAACATCAGCATACTATGTTCAGAGCTCCGCGCAGATCTCTTGTGTCGGCGCAGGGCCTCCGAAGGCTTATATTGCTAATGCTGCTCCTTCCTAACCCCAGCGAGCGCAGAGGGCCCCAAGTCAGTGGGAAGGGGCGGGCGGATAGGAGGGACACCAGGCGTCGCGCGAGCGCACTGAGTTTGCCTCTCTCGTCTCCGCCCTCAATCATACCCTCCCCTTGCCTCCGCCTCTGTTGTGTTACCCCCCTTCCGCTTCCATCCCGCCCCTTTCTGCTTGTTTTACACTGGATGGGTCTGATTTGTTGTTTTTCTATGTTAGCCAGCGCGGACCCAAAATAGTTTGTTTCTGGCGAACTATGAGGTGCAATCTATGTGGTGCAGCATGTGCGGTGTAACTGCTGTGGTGCAACGCATGCGGCGCAATCTATGTGGTGCACCCTATGCGGCGCGATCTATGGTATGCCGCCTATGTTATGCAAGCTCTGTCGTGCAAGATTTGCTGTGCAATCGATATGTTGCAAGACATGTTGGGCAACCTTTATGAAGCAATATGTGTGGTGCGATCAATATGGTGCACTCTTTGTCGTGCAGGCTATCTGTTGCAAGATAGAAGGTTTCCTGAATGATTTCAGCATGTGCTCGCGACGACGCGCGCGTGTGCAATTCGTCTATTTTCTTGCAAGGGATGATTCGTGATGAACGAGTGTGCGCGCATAGTATTTTGTTGCAAAGTGTGGCGTGGGGGGGGGGGGGGCGATACCGGTTCCCCTGGGATGCTATGAGTTCATGTGGTATGAGTCCATATTTGGGATGGACGATGGGCAGAATCGTATGTAAATTCCGATACGAAAACAAACGGTACCGATAATACGGGGGGGAGAAATTATTGTTTAGAGAAGAGAAAATACGCGGTGCAATCTAAATACGTGGTGCAATTGATGTGGACCCTTTCCACGCCCTTGCAAACATCCCACCCACCCACCCGCAATTTGGTTGCAAAGCCCAAGTGGCGGCGATTGTGATGAGTTCTTGGCGTTGGCTGGTGCATCACTGCGGCCGCGCTAGCCCGCGCATGCTCGCGCGCACAGCGGCCAGCTAGTTTGGCGCGACCGACGCGGCCGCGGTGGCGCTGACCGTTGGGCAGCACTTCCCAGCGGGCGCTTCAGTGCGAGTCGGTGAATTGATTAGGCGGGCGCGGTATCATGGCGACGCCGAAAAAAGGTAGACACGACCATAAGAGTAGCGATGATTGTGGCGATGGTGGCGATGACGGCGGCAAGGCTAATGACGGCGCCGATGTTGATCACGCCCGCCGATAACGATGACGATGTCCTCGCGTCGGCGATGAAGGGTTTTAAAGGAGTTCGACATGCGCGAGCGGCCGACGCGCGCGAGTGGCCCGCGTGGACTTCTTTGACACGGAGCGTGACGTGTTCTCCCCCAAACACGCGCGCAAGGGCGTTCTAATGAATTCGACATGCGGCGCGAGGGGCCCTTTGCTCAGAATTCCAAGAACCCGCAAGACCGCGAGCGCAGGCTTTTCGAACATGGATGTTTCAAAACCGCGGGTTTTCATATGTCTGCGGGGCACTCGTTGTTGAAATGTCTACGACGTCCAAGGTTTTGGAAGGATTTCGGCATGCGCGCGCGACGACGCGCGCGCGTGCAGTAGATGCATACATACACATGTATGTAGTTATGCGTATATGTATATGTATATGTATATACATATGCATTTTTGTATGTGTATATGTATGTGAATGTGTATATGTGTATGTCAACGTGTATGTACATGTGTATATATAACTATATATATATATATGTATGCATGTGTGTCTACATATACATATATATACACATATATGCTTATATATATACATATAAACATATGCACACATCTACACATACGCAAGACCACAGTGCTGCTTCGCGCCATGTACCTTGATCATCGAAGTTTGGCTAGCAAGTGGAATGGCAAGAAAATCGAACAGACAATCTATCGATAACACATTGTTGCATGTTTCGACATCGCAGTTGTAACAGGGTAATTCGTTATCCTTCTTCCATGTTTCCTTTCTTTGTTTCTTGTTTCTTGCCCTACCATGCGTATCCTTCCCCATCCTCTTCAGTTCTTTTTGCGGGGGCTCCTCATTGGAGGGCCTCTGGGAGCATCACACAAGTTTGTCAGGTTTTCTGAAGGCTTTTTGGAGCCCTCTTGGGCGTGTTCTGGGGGCCTCTGGGGTCTTCATCGGGCCACCCTGTCTCCAACCGCGGTCTCCCTGAACGACCGGGTCACGATTTGGAATGCTTCAGAGGGTATCTTGGGGTCATTTTGGGCCGCCATGGGCTCTCCTACGGCCATCTTGAACTCCTGCTGTGCCGTTTCGGGGCTCTCTTGGACTGCCTGGAAGCCCTATCGGTTTTGTGGCGATTTTGGAGCCTCCCGGGCGGTTTCGGACGCCCAGAAGACCGCCGTCTTGGAGCGTCGCGAAGCCGAAAAGAGGAGAACCCCACAATTCACCAAAAACCAACCGAAAATCTATGATTTGTGCCTCTTGGGGCCTTCTTGGGAGTGCTCTTGGAGGCCTCTTGGGACGTTTTGGAGCGATCTTTTGGGGGTATGACGGCTTCTTGGGGGTCGTCGTGGACCGTATTGGGGCTCTCTGGGGCCGTTTCGGAAGCGCGCCGGAACGCCTGGAACCCGTCTGGGGCCGGCTTCGGGCTCTCGTGAGGTTCTCCCAGGGCGCCTGAAGGGTTGCCTGGAGACCCAGGGAGGGCCAAGTTCGTTAGGGGGGGTGCGTGTGGGCTTTTCCGCCGTCCCCGGCCCTATACAAATATCGTGTTTTTAAGTATACCATTATACACATGTATGTATGTATGTATGTGTATATATATATAGGTATGTATGTCTGTCTGTCTGTCTGTCTGTCTGTCTGTCTGTCTGTCTGTATGTATGTATGTATGTATGTATGTATGTATGTATAGATGCATGCATGCATGCATGCTTGTATGTATGTGTGTATGTATGTATGCATGTATGTGTATGTGTATGCATGGTTGTATGTATGCATGTATGTATGTATGCATGTATGCATGTATGTATGTATGTATGTATGTATGTATGTATGGATGTATGTATGCCGATATGTATGTATGTGTGCATGTATGCAGTGTATGTAGGTATGCATGTAGGTGTGTTTGTATGTATGTATGCATGTATGTATGTGTGTATGTATGTATGTTCGTCTGTCTGTCTGTCTGTCTGTCTGTATGTATGTATGTATGTATGTATGGATGTAGTTATTTATGTATAGGTGTATGTATAGGTGTATGTATGTATGTATGTATGCATGCATGTATGTATGTATGTATGTATGTATGTATGTATGCATATATACACATATGCACGCAAGACCGCAGTGCTGCTTCGCGCCATGTACCTTGGTCTTTGACGTTTGGTATACAGGCGGAATGGCAGGAAAGACGAGCCGACAAATTTGCGACAACTCCTTGTTGCCTTTTCCAGCGTCGCCGTTAGAATAATGTTATTCGTTATCATTCCTCCATGCTTCTTTTTATTCATTCTCGCCATACCCTGCGCATTCTCCCCATCCTCCTCAGCTCTTTGTGCGGGTGCTCCTCCTTGGAGAGCCTCTGGGGGCCTCAGACCAGTTTTTCAGGCTTTCTCAAGGCCTTCTGGAGGCATCCTTGGCGTGTTCTGGGGGCCTCTGGGGGCTTCATCGGGCCACCCTGCCTCCAACCGCGGTCTCCATGAACGACCGGGTCACGATTTGGAATGCTTCGGAGGGCGTCTTGGGGGCATCTTGGGCCGCCATGGGGCTCTCTTAGGGCCATCTTGGACCCCTGTTGTGCCGTTTCGGGGCTCTCTTGGACTGCTTGGAAGCCCTATCGGTTCTGTGGCGATTTGGGAGCCTCCCGGGCGGCTTCGGACGCCCAGAAGACCGCCGTCTTGGAGCGTCGCGAAGCCGAAAAGAGGAGAACCCCACAATTCACCAAAAACCAACCGAAAATCTTTGATTTGTGCCTCTTGGGGCCTTCTTGGGAGTGCTCTTGGAGGCCTCTTGGGACGTTTTGGAGCGATCTTTTGGGGGTGTGACGGCTTCTTGGGGGTCGTCGTGGACCGTATTGGGCCTCTCTGGGGCCGTTTCGGAAGCGCGCCGGAACGCCTGGAACCCGTCTGGGGCCGGCTTCGGGCTCTCGTGAGGTTCTCCCGGGTCGTCTGAAGGGCTGCCTTGAGGCCGGGGGCGGGATAAATTCGCTATGGGGGAGATGGGGTGCGCTTTTTCTGGCGTCCCCGGTTTTTTTTTCTTCCTTAAATGTATGGATAGGAATATTTTTTTACCCTAGCAAATGATAAGGGGACCCCCCCCGATGGGCGTCACCTAATTCGCCACCCCCCCGGACGGGCTCAAGACAAACCCGAGAATGCTTGAAATTACCGCCAAGCTGGTCCGACTGGCCCCAGAAGCCTTCCAAGACGCCCACGGGTCGCTCTAAGACGCCCCAGTTCGTCACAAGACGGCCCAACAGGCCTCCAAGACGCCCCACACGGCCCCAAGACGGCCCAAGACGGTGCAAGAGACTCCCAAGACGGCCCCGGAGACCCTCAAGACGGCTCCAAGAAAGGCTCCACGACAGGATCCGACCCGACATTTCGGCCCCTCGGCTCCAGGATACCCCCCAGAAGCCTCGAACACAACCCCAGGAGGCCCCCAAGAGGCCCCAACAGGGCCCCAGGACGTCCGCGAGAAGCCATCCATGAGGCCTCCACGAACAGAGACGACGTATACACTTCGGACGCGCCAGGCTGCGGCTGATGTTCCGAAGCCTTTGACCCCCAGGATTCCGCTGATGTTCTGCTTCGCCATACGCCGATTGAGATCATGGCGGACGACTTCCACAAATCGCTGCAGTTCCTCACATATTTTGTTTGCTGCTGCTGCAGGTGCCTCCATCACTGGCTTCATTGACTTGCGTCCTGCACTTCCAGCAACGTGCGCGGGTGATACTGACTCCCCCGCCGTGCGCAAGAGGCCAGCCTCTCGCGGACGTCCCAGCGCAGACACGTTGCATTGCACTCGCTGCGACCAGGACGTCCCGCGGCTGGACTTCGCAGTCCGCCAACGCAACCGAACGACCCGCGCGTGCATCGCTTGCACCGCGGCTGCCCCGCAGACTTCCGGCATGTCCAGACGCCGACCAGAGGTGATTTGCGTTCGTTGTGGGCTATCCTTGCCAAGGGACGCATTCGCTTGCGACCGCGACAGGACGCATGACAGCGTCTGTCGCGAATGCAGCGTAGTGGGTCGACCGCCGTTTGAAGACGCGCCGTTCTCTGTCGGAGACATGAACCGACGTTGCCCGCATTGTGCGGCCTCCCTTTTCCCAACCGAAACGCCCGCGTTTTGCTGCAGCAGCGGCAGGTGGGCGATCACATTCGAGCACTTCTTCTCACCTCCAGCGCCCGCCCTTTTGGATATATTCCGCTCCACATGGCCCGCTCGGGACGCCACGGGCCATCCCCCATCCGGGCCCGAAAATGAACAAGCAGCCGTCGACGTGGACCAAAAATTGGTTCGGCCCGTTGGGTGGCTCCGCGCCCCAGGACATGCTCTTTCCTTGCGAAAGCCCACACCCACGACAGCCCCTCGACGCCGGCGTGCCCGGAGGGCGCCAGACGCCCCCCATCCGGGCCCGAAAAAGAACAAGCAGCCGTCAACGTGAACCAAAAATTGGTTCGGCCCGTCAGGTGGCTCCGTGCCCCGGGACGCGCTCTTTACTTACGAAAACCCACACCCACGACAGCCCCTCGACGCCGGCGTGCCCGGAGGGCGCCAGACGCCCCCCATCCGGGCCCGAAAAAGAACAAGCAGCCGTCAACGTGAACCAAAATTGGTTCGGCCCGTCGGGTGGCTCCGCGCCCCGGGACATGCTCTTTCCTTACGAAAACCCACACCCACGACAGCCCCTCGACGCCGGCGTGCCCGGAGGGCGCCAGACGCCCCCCATCCCGAGCACGAAAAAGAAAAAGCAACCGTCAGCGTGAACCAAAAATTGGTTCGGCCCGTCGGGTGGCTCTGCGTCCGCGCGCATGCTCATTCCTTACGAAAACAGGCACGCACAAACACACACACACACAGACATACACACACACACACACACGCACGCACGCACGCACGCACGCATACGCACGCACGCACGCACGCACGCACGCACGCACGCACGCACGCACGCACGCACGCACACGACGGCCCCTCGGCGCCAGCGTGCCCGCAGAGCGCCAGACGCGCCCATCCGGGGCCCCGAAGAAAAAACAACCGTCGACGTGAACCAAAAATTGGTTCGGCCCGTCGGGTGGTTCTTCGCTCCCAAACATGTTCACTCTTTACAAAAACACACACCCACGCAGCCCTGAGCCGTCGAGTTCGCGACAAACATCAAGTTTACACCCCTACGGCAATGAAAGTTCACGAGCTCGCCACATTCTGTGACCACATAGCGCGGCGAGGTACCAGACCCGCGCTCCTGCGCCAAGGATGAGGATGAGGGACAAGATGTTGTGGCGAAGCGAAGCGATCCAACAATATCTTGTGTGTATATGTATATATATATATATATATGATAGAACGCGCTCGTGGGGCCCGACGGACTAGAAGGGGGGGCCCAGCTTGAAGCTACCCCCCTTCCCCCCTTCCTTGCTAAAGGGGGGGGGCTTCGGAAGCCCCCCCCCCTCCCCCCCTTTTCGTGGTCCAGAAAGGGGAGGGGGGGGCTTCAAGCTACCCCCCCCTGCCTCCCTTTAAACTGACCAGGGGTGAGCCACCCCCCCCCTTTGAAAGGGTGGGGGGGTTCGGAAGCTACCCCCCCCCCCTCCCTTTTCGTGCCGGAAAGGGGGGGGGGGCTTCCAAGCTACCCCCCCCTCCCTCCTTTTAATGGAGCTGGGTGAGCCACCCCCCCCCCTTTGAAAGGGGGGGGGGGCTTTGGAAGCCCCCCCCCCTCCCTCCTTGGTGCAAGGGGGGGGGGGCTTGAAGCCCCCCCCCCTTCCCCCCTTTGGCCGCCCAGCTCCCGGAGCCATCGCCCTCCCTTTCGCCTCCATTTATTCCCGCCCCTCTCCCTCCTCCTCTTCTTCCTTTTGCCTCCTCCTCTTCCTCGTCCTCCTCATCCTCCTCATAGTCATCATCGTCATCATCATCATCATCATCATCATCATCATCATCATCATCATCATCGTACTTCCCCCGCGGGTCCTTCCGTTCCGTTCCTCCTCCTCCTCCTCGGTTTCTCCTCCTCCCCTCCTCCTCCTCCATTTTTCCCTCCTCCCCCTCCTCCTCCTCCTCCTCCTCCTCCTCTCCTCCTCCTCCTCCTCTCATCATCATCATCATCAATCATCACCATCATCATCATCATCATCAGCATCATCATCATCATCATCATCACATCATCCTCTTCCTCCTCCTCCTCGTTACCCCTCCTTCGTTTCCCCATCCTCCTCCTCTTCCTCCTCCTCCCTATCCTCCTCCGCCTCCTCCTCCTCCTCCTCCTCCTCCTCCTCCTCCACATCCTCCTCGTCCTCCTCCCTTCCTCTCTCCTCCTCCTCCTCCTCCTCCCTCCTCCTCCTACTCCTGCCTCTACTTTCTCCTCCTCCCCCAATCCTCCTACCTCACCTCCTCCTCCTCTTTTTCCTCCTTCTTCTCCTCCACCCCCCTCCCCCTCCTCCATATCTTCCGCCTTCCTCCTCCTCCTCCTCCTCCTCCTCCTCCTCCTCCTCCTCCTCCTCCCCCTTCGCCTTCCCCTCCGCCTCCCCCATCCTCCGCCTCCTCCTCCCCCAGCTGGCCGCCGTCTTACACGAACACTGCCAAACCCGACGGGCTGGCGTTCTCCGAATTACACTTCGTGCAACTTTCGGGGGGGAATCGTATTTTTCCCAACCCTCCTTGGTTGGGTATTCGTTTTGAATAGAGCAGTGTGGTCTCCACTTCCTCCTTCCCGTCCCGTCTCCCTCTTGCCTCCTCCTGTCTTGCCTGCGGGGGGCTGCGATCTGTGAAACTGTCGCCACTTTCGAGGCTTGCTGGGGGGCCCAGCACAGTGACGCCACGGGCGGACCCAAATTAGACCTTGCCATCCCTGGGGGGCTGCGATCTGTGAAACTGTCGCCACTTTCGAGGCCTGCTGGGGGGCCCAGCACAGTGACGCCACGGGCGGACCCAAATTAGACCTCGCCATCCCTGGGGGGCTGCGATCTGTGAAACTGTCGCCACTTTCGAGGCCTGCTGGGGGGCCCAGCACAGTGACGCCACGCGCGGACCAAATTAGACCTCGCCATCCCTGGGGGGCTGCGATCTGTGAAACTGTCGCCACTTTCGAGGCCTGCTGGGGGGCCCAGCACAGTGACGCCACGGGCGGATTCAAATTAGACCTCGCCATCCCTGGGGGGCTGCGATCTGTGAAACTGTCGCCACTTTCGAGGCTGGGGGCTGCTGACCTCGCCATCCCTGGGGGGCTGCGATCAGCTGTCGCCACTTTCGAGGCCTGCTGGGGGGCCCAGCACAGTGACGCCACGGCGGACCCAAATTAGACCTCGCCATCCCTGGGGGGCTGCGATCTGTGAAACTGTCGCCACTTTCGAGGCCTGCTGGGGGGCCCAGCACAGTGACGCCACGCGTGGACCCAAATTAGACCTCGCCATCCCTGGGGGGCTGCGATCTGAAATCCCCGCTTTCGAAGTGGCTAGGGTTGCTCAGGGATTGCAACTAATCAGCTTTATCTAGTCCTCGTCCCGAAGCCAGTGTCCTGCGAGTCTCCCGAATTCCGTCTGCAGACATATGTAACCATCGCTCCGTCATCGCCCCCCTTTATAAAGTGTCCTAAACTATTAGCGCCCCGCGTTTGCGCCGGGGTTGGGTACGTCGCCAGGGTAATTTTTCGTTCCCGGGCGTTGGCACGGGACGAGTTGAATGATACACTTGCGTTGCAATCGATTGCAATCCATTGGATTGCAAGCAATTCGATTGCAATCCATTGGATTGCAATCGATTGGATTGCAATCGGTTGAATTGCAATCGATTCAATCGATTGGATTGCAGGGGAGGGACAGGACGGAAGGGAGGGAGGGGAGGAGAGGGAGGGGAGGGAGGAGATGGAACGAAGGGTGTGGAGGGAGGGGAGGGAGCGGAGGGAGGTGGGGAGGGGGATTGCAGTGGAATGGAGTGCAATCGATTGCAAGCGATTCGATTGGGATTTTCGATCGTCGATCGTTGATCGTCGATCGTCCATCCTCGATCGTGGATTGTTCATTTTGGATCGTCGGCGAAAGGGAGGGCGGAGGCTCCGGGGGCTGGGCGGCCAAAGGGGGGAAGGGGGGGGGCTTCCAAGCCCCCCCCCCCCCCTTTTTGGCACAAAGGGGGGGGGGGGGGGGAGCTTCCAGCAGGGGGGCTCCAAGGGAGGGGGGGGGGGTAGCTTAAGCACCCCCCTCCCTTTGGAAAGGGGGGTAGGGGGGGGTAGCTTCCGGGGCGTCCAAAGGGGGGGGGGTAGCTTCCTAGCACCCCCCCCCTTTGCACGAAAGGGGGGGAGGGGGGGGTAGCTTCCAGCAGGGCAGCGCCAAGGGAGGGGGGGGGTAGCTCAAGCCCCCCCCCCTTTGGAACAGGGGGGAGGCGGGGGTAGCTTCCGGGGAGGGCCCAAGGGGGGAGGGGGGGGTAGCTGTAAGCCCCCCCCCCCCATGCAAAAAAAAGGGGGGAGGGGGGGGGGGTGCTTCAAACAAGGGCGGCTCAAGGGAGGGGGGGCCCGGCTTGCCTGGGATGGCATGGGTTCATATTTAGAAGGAACGATGAGGCAGAATCATACGCAAAGTGCAATACAAAAAGGCGAACGGATGATCCAAGGGTGTGGCGGTGGTGGTATATCTCTTTTCCTTATACAAAAGAGGAGAATCGATGCGAGGCGGCGGCGTGACGGCGACAGCGACGACGGGCTGGCGACGGCGAGCACGGAACCGCCTGACCGACACCCAGGCCCAGACGACGGGCAGCGACGAGGCGGCGACGAGGCGGCGACGGGGAGCATGGAGTCGCCAGACCGCCACCCAGGCTTGGGTCTACAGAAGAGAAGTAAGAATCTCTAGGTGCAAGCGCCGTTTGGGGAATTAGGTTCGTGTGTTCCGATCCGAAAGTTTCCGGTACTTGCATACTCGTGTTCCCGGATGGGCCTCATTTTAGTATCGGGGCTTCGCTCCCGTCGTTCAGAATGGCATTTTCGTCCTTGCGCGAGCCGCCTGTCTGTATCCGAATCCTTCCTCACGAACCGTTGTCGCCCCCCTCTTGTTACCTCCTCCGCCTTCCCCTGGTGCTCCTGCTCCTCCTGTTTTTTGTCGCTCCAGTTCCTGCTGCTGTTGCTGCTGCTGTTCCTCCTTTTCCTCCGTCTCATCCTCCTGCCCACCCGGCATCTCCTCCTCCTCCTCCCTCTCCTTCTCCTCCTCCTCTTCCTCCCCCTCCTATGTACGCAATTCCCCTTTTTCCGATTGCGTATAACACGATGGGGTATGTTTTGGAGCTCCAGTTCCGCTATGACGCGCGTCCGCGGATACAGTCGGGTTCCATTAGTAGGTCGGCCCTGCGAAATCAAGGGTGCTCTTGTGTCCTGTGCATCGCGCGTCGTGTCCTCTGCGGCCGAAGGCCAGGGTACCCTTGCGTCCTGTGGTTGTGTCCTGTCGCGCGTCCTGTGCGCAATAATCCGCCTGTAGAGAACAAATCAGCGCAATGGGAAGGACTGGGAGGGAGGGGTAGAATGTCAGATGTGGCGCGAGCGCGCCTGGCTTGGCCCTCTCCCGTTGCCCTCTCCCCCCCCATCCTGCCCTCTTCCCTCGTTTGCCGCTGTCGCTCCCCTCTTCCCCCATATCTGTCCCATGTGTAGGGCGCTTGAGAGACGCACGGGATACATGACAGATCTATGCCTGACACTTGCAATCCTGCAGCGCAGCGCACAGGAAGCAGCGACACGCTCGTGCATGCAACAAGCCACTATACGGAGATACGTATGCAATGTACGGATGAGAATGTCCTCTTCCACTTCTTCCTCGGCCCCGTCTTTCCCCCCCCCCACCATCGACGGCCGCGACGACAACGGAGGTGACGACCACCACCACGACGACGACCACGAAGACGACGACCACGACGACGACCATGACCACAACCACGACCATGACCATGACCATGACCACGATCACGACCAAAACCACGACGACGACGACGACGGCGGACAACCACGACGACCCCGATGACGATGACGACGACGACGAACGATGACGACGAAGACCACCACCAACACGACGACGACGACGACGACGAACGACGACGACGACGACGACGACCACCACGAAGACGACGACGACGACCACGACGACCACCTCCACGACGACGACCACCACCACCACGACGAGAACCGCGACGACGACGACGACAACGACGACGCACGACGCACGACGACGGCGACGACGACGACGACGACGACGACGGCGACGGCCGCCGCTGAAAGGTCCAGCCACTGCCCGCGGTCCACGGCCTCGAGCACTGGCGCGCGGACAGGACCGTCCCCTGCCGCCGCCCTCGCCTCCGCCGCCGTCTCCCCGCCGCCGTCGCCCGGTCGCCGTTGTCGTCGTCTTCGTCTTCGTCGTCGTTTTCGTGGTCGTCGTCGTCGTCGTCGTTCGTCGTGGTCTCGGTCTGATCGAAATGGGCGCGGTCGTGGTCGTGTCGGGCCGACGCGGCGGCGACCCCAGCGCGGGAGTTCAAGGTTGAACGCCGCCAGTGAGTCTGAATCGGCCAACTATCAAGCGTCATGGCGATTCGAAAGATTCAGATATAGTTCAAGGTTAAACCAACGCCAGGGTCATCACACGAAGCAGCCATGCGAGGGGGGATGGATGTTGTTTGGGCGGAATACGGCACGGGGGGGGAGGGGGATAGGGAGATCCTGTCGGAGGGGTGCGGGGGGGATTGAGCATCCTGGCCGCGCTTTGAAGAGCGGGGGCCGGGGGGGTGGCGACGCTCCGTCGGAAGGTAGTCGCCCCCCCCCTTGTTATCCGATCTGGGGTATGGCAAGAACGGAGACGAATACCGACAGCAGCTCCTGCCCATTTTGGGCAGGAATCGCTGCCGACGTCGCCACGGACGCTCTGCCCATATGGGGCCACACCATCGCCTGCCCAGCAGCGACCGCTCTCGGTTTTGGGCAATTCGTGCTGCTGGGCGTTGTGCCCATTTTTCCCGTATCCTTTCCAGGCGTGCCGATGGTCGTCGCGGTCGTCGTCGTGGTCGTCGTGGTGGTCCGTGGACGACCAGCGTCGTGGTCCCCGTCGTCGGCGTCCTCGTCCTCGTCCTCCTCCTTCCCGTTCTCCTCCCCATCCTTTCTGATCCCTCTCCGTCGTCCCGCGTCCCTCGCCCCCCCTCATCATTCCGTGGGAGGCTGGGAAGAATCGTGGAAGGAGGAACGCGTCCACCATTCTTTCCTGCTTCCTCCATTTCCCGCTGGCCCTACCCTCTTTCTTCTTGCCACCGTCCTCATTCTTCTCTGATGCCTCTGCACTCTTTCATCGTATTGCTTCCTTGTTCTGACATGCGCTGTCTCCCTCTGAATTGCAACAACCTTTCTCGTTCCTCCCTCATCCCTGCTTTCTCCACCTTCTTCATCCTTCGTCCTTCCTCCTTCTCGTCGCCTCTCCTCTCCCATCAGTTCATTTGCATTAGTCATCCTTCCCTAATAATCCATCGCTCCTCCTAATCATTCCCATCCTGGTCCTCTCCACTGGCCGCCATTCGCATGATCGTTCCCCTGTCAGTCCCTCTTCATCCACTTCCTCCCCTGCTGCGCTGCTCAATGAAATGTTTGCTCTTGCAACTTCCTCCTCTTCGTTTTCCTCCTTCCCCTCCTCTTTTTCTCGGTCTGGTTGTGCAGGCGCTCCTCCTTACTTACGCAGCGCTTCGAAGCGCACCCTGAGCCGCACACTCACACAGCTAAGAGCTGTAGCGCGGCGGCGCCACCGCACCACTGTACGAGGCCTGCGCACGCGCTGGTGCACAGCTTTTCCTGTGGCGGGGGGGAAGGCAGGAGTTTGTCTTCCCTGTTTTGCTGCCACTTTTGCGCCGGAATGGGATTCCCTGGTGCGTAGCCCCATACTTGAGTTTCTTTTCGGACCTGTCTCTACCAGGCCTGCCCGCCTAGCTAATCGTCTCGCGTGATCGTTGCGCTCGCTGGTGGCATGCCCTCTGTCTCTCTCTCTCTCTCTTTCCTTTTGTTCTCTCTCTTGTTCCTTTCTTATAAGGAGCACAGATGTCCCAGTGGTGGAGAGAGTGGGACGGGAGGATCTCTCTCTCTCTCTCTCTCTCCTTCTCAACACGGGAGGAGGGGAGGGGACGTCTGGGGCGACGGCAACGTGCATACGTGTCATGCGGTGGGAACTACGTATCTCTCTCTCAACACGGGAGGAGGGGAGGGGAAGCCTGGGGCGACGGCAACGTGCACACGTGTCATGCGGCTCGTGCTCCTCCTCCTCCTCCTTCTCCTCCTTCTCGTCCTTCTCGTCCTCCTCCTCGTCCTCCTCCTCCTCCCTCCTCCTCCTCCTCCTCCTTCCTCCTCCTCCTCCTCCTCCCCCGGTGTTTGCAGAAGTTTAAACAGGACGGCGAAGTGTTTTTTATTTTTATTTTTTTTAAGCGCCCAAATATCCGCCCCATCATCCCTGATAAAAAACCAAGCGCGGTGGACACAGCCGGGTGGTTGCCGTGTAAAAAGTACATCACCGTAGCAAAGATCACTGTCATCCAGAACCAAAAATGTCGAGTGGACAGCGGCCCGGTAATTGCGGGGAAGTTGCGCACCTGCCCGGCCACCATCGCTTGAACAAGAACGGAGCGCGGTGGGCGCTGTTGGGTCGCTGTTGGATTAAATGTATATCGCCGTAGCATCGATGACTACCACCCCGTGCTGCTTGGGGACCACGCTGGATGACAGCGGCAAGCCTCGTCACAAGCAAACTGACACGCCGTTTAAACTCGTGGCGCTCGATGGTTTGGACGCATGTCAGAAAGCGCGTTGGCCAATGCTGTGAGGATGTCGCGGGATCTCGGACACCTTTGCGTCTGGGCCGTATACTGTGGAACACAACCTGGGCTAACCCCATCATCTCTTATACAAGCCAGGCGCGGTGGACACATGCAGCTGGGTAGTAACTAGTGCGGAGGACGTCGTCGGGCTTTTGTCCCGCGAAAAATCGAGTGACCTTCGGCCCATCCTGCCACCGTGCCTGGATTTTGGGTTAGAGGCCTCCTGGATGTTCGTTTGGATCTCGTGGGAGGCCGTCCGGGGGCTTTGTGGAGGCAGTTTTGAAGCCTCTTGGGGGCCGTTTCATAACAGCCTTCTGTGTGGCCTGCTATCCGGTACTATCCGGGCCTGCCGGGCTAGCCGGGCCCGCCGGGTTCGCCGGGCTTGCAGGGCCCGCCAGGCCCGCCCGGCCCGCCGGGCCCGCCGGGCCCGCCGGGCTCGCCAAGCTCGCCGGGCCTGCCAGCCCCACCGGACTCGCCAGGGCCGCCAGCCTCGCCCAGCTCGCCGGGCCCCTCCTCCTCCTCCTCCTCTTCCTCCTCCTCCTCATCCTCTTCCTCCTCCTCCTCCTCCTCCATGCAGTTCCTCCTCCTCCTTCCCCTCCTCCTTCTCGTCGTCGTCAACGTCGTCGTCGTCGTCAACGTCGTCCTCCTCCTCCTCCTCCTCCTCCTCTCCTCCTCTCCTCCTCCTCCTCCTAGGGCTCCTTCTCCTCCTCCTCCCACTTCTCCCCCTCGTCCTCCTCCTCCTCGTCCTCGTCGTCGTCGTCGTCGTCGTCCTCTCCTCCTCCTCCTCCTCCTCCTCCTCCTCCTCTTCCTCCTCCTCCTCCTCCTCCTCCCCCTCCTCCTCCGCCTCCTCCTCCTCCTCCTCCCATCCTCCTGCTTCTGCCATACCCATCGTCATCATCATCGTCAGCCTCATCAACATCGTCCTGGCGGTAGTTGGAGCACCCACCCCGTAAACGGTAAACGGATCCCACCATCTTCAAACACACAATTTTATAACCAGGTTTGATCCTCAATATGTTTGCGCGTCCCCCACTTAACGTCCTCCTGCTCTTGATTGGCGAAACAGGGCGAACCACTTCTCACGCGGCAGCTCGGAGCTCTGACCTGCGGAAGTCAAGCGAAACGGCCCGGGCCACCTGGCGAATGGCACCACGGAGGACAGAATCTTGAGGATGTCTCAAGCAAGCCGCCCAAGCCCCGCCAACTCGGAACGAGAGTTGTGAGCATGTCTCAGGCGGCACGGGCCAGACTACCAGATGTTTGAGGATGTCCTCGCTTCGGCCTTCCTCGGCAGGAATTTGCTTACATCGCAACAGCACCCCAATCAGCATAGCTGTTCGAAGGAAGCCTGCGGCATCATAGGCGGGAGCCTTTCTGCATCGTTCACCCCCCAGGTCCCGAACAAGGACGTGAAAGACCAGAGGGGGAGGAGGGCGACATGCGGGGAACGAAGGGGGGAAGCGGGGGGGCATGCAGAGGAGAGGGAGAGGACAGAAGGGGAGGGCGAGCGGGAGCAGGATCTGGACGATCACGACAACGTTTTCTTTCATATCTGCGATGCAAAGCTGCAACAGGTGAGCCTTATACTTTCGAAGCCAAATAGAAAGCACGGCGGCCTCAGCGGGCACCCTGCCTGCTCGAACAGGGGCCACAAGGCGCTCCGAAGTGAAGGACGAGGAGGATGCGGACGACGACAACCGCGACGAATAGTACGAGCACACAGAGGACGAGGCGCAGGACGAGGACTAGGAGGACGACGACGATGCGCGGCATCGCTCGGCGTCGCGCGCGCTACGCAGCGAGGCGCGCGCGCGCGTGGCGCACTCCGCGCGCGCGCGACGCACCCTTGTCGCGGGCGCCCAAACAGGATCTGGATGAGCACAACAACGTTTTCTTTCGTTCTCTGCGCGATGCAAAGCAGCAGCGCGTGAGCCTTACACATTCGAAACCACATGGAACGCACGGCGGCCTCAGGGACACCCTGCCAGCTCGCGCATGGGCCGCAAGGGGGCGAAGAGGGCGCGGGCGACGACGACCACGACGAGAAATACAGGCGCAAAGAGGACGAGGCCAAGGACGAGGAGGCGGAGGAGGACGATGGGCGGCATCGCTCGGCGTCGCATGCGCTACGCCGCGAGAGGCGCGCGCGCGCGTGGCGCGCTCCACGCGCGCTCGCGCGACGCGCCCTTGTCGCAGGCGCACAACAAATCCATTACTTCCACCATCCCCGTTTCCTTCCACCACCCTCGAACTCAACGTGTCCAGGAAGCCACTCGCCTCGCCTGCCGGCGCGACGGCGCGAGGCTTGCGCTGTCGGCCATCCCCACTCACCACGTCCCCGGCGCGCCGCCACCGCGGGGCGCCATGCTCGGGCGCGCGGGCCCCGGCGAAGCGAGCCCCATCGAACCAAACCCCAGCGAACCAAGCCCCAGCGAACCAAGCCCCGGCGAACCCATACTCTGGCGAACCAAATCCGTGCCGAGAGCACAACGACGAAAGCGCGACGACGACGGCGAGCACGACGAAGACGAGCACGACGAGGAGCACGAAGACGAGTACGACGACGACAGCGCGACGACGAGAGCACGACGACCAGCACTAGTCACTAAGACGAGAGCACGACGACGAGCGCGAGAGCACGACGAGAGCACGACGACGAGCACGAGAGAACTACGACGAGAGCACGATGACGAGAGCACGACGACGAGAGCACGACGAGAGCACGACGACGAGCACGAGAGCACGACGACGAGAGCACGACGAGCACGACGAGCACGAGAGCACGACGACAGCACGACGACGAGCACGACGAGCACGAAAGCACGACGAGAGCACGACGACGAGAGTATTACGACGAGAGTACGACGACGAGCACGAGAGCACGACGAGAGCACGACGATGAACCCTAGGGAATCGTGATGAAACATGTAAAAACACATTGATTCCTGTGAGGTCGCATTGAGAACGAAACAATTTTGACGCATTCTTCGGGGCCGTAGACGGGCTCGCCGCCGGGCTCGCCGGGTCCGCCGGGCCCGCCGGGCCCGCCGGTGCCTGCCGGGCTCGCCGGGCGCCTGCCGGGCTCGCCGGGCCCGCTGAGCTCGCTGGGCTCGCCGGGCGCCTGCCGGGCCCGCCGGGCCCGCCCGGCTCGCTGAGCTCGCCTGGCCCGCCGGGCCCGCCGGGCCCGCCGGGCCCGCGCCGGTCCTGCCGGGCCCGCCGGGCCTGCCGGGCCCGCCAGGTTCGCCGGGCCCGCCGGGCTCGCTGGGCCCGCCGGACCGCGGCCACACAGAAGGCTTTGCTCGGCCGTTTGGGAGCCTTCAAGGGCCTCGTGTTGAGCCTCTCGGGGGTTTCGTGGGGCCCCCCCAGACCCCCTCGAGTTATGAAAAAATCACGACGGGAGGTTTTTCAGTATTTTTGGCCTCTGGGGGCCCTTGCCGGCCCTCGGGACCGTCAGAAAACGACTCAGGACGAAAAACCGGTCCCAGGGAATGGGTCGAGACCTCGGGGGGTCGACGTCATGAAAAAATCATGACGTCGGGGGTCTGGGGAGCCTTTTGGCCTGTTGGGGATTGTTGGGGCGGAAGGTTCGAATTGTCGGTTCGGGCGCATCTTGGGTCGTTGTGGGGCCCTCTTGGACCGTCTTGGGGCGGTCTTTGGGGCCGTCTTGGGGCGATCTTGCGGGCCTCTGGGGCCATCTTGGAGCGTCGGGAACCGAAAACGTGAGAACGCGAAACAACATGAAACACATATCCAGGAACTCAATGATTTGTGCCCCTGTGGCCCTTCTTTCGGGGGGTATCTTCGAGCGCTCTTGGGGTTTCTTTGGGCCACTTGGGCCGTCTTGGGGCCGTTTCGGGCGTCTTGAAGCGCTCTTAGGCTGTCTTGGACGCCTCTTGGACCCGCTTGGGCGCTTTCTGGGGCCCTCTTGGCCCTTCTTGGGGCCCTCTGGCTTCTGGACAAGTCATGCGTCATGGGGCAGCCCAAGAGCGCGCCCAAGAGCGCGCGCGCGCGAAAGTTGGGGCCCAGCACCAAGAATGGCATCATCCCAGAGCCCTGAGTACAGAGAGCAGGGGATACATGAGGACCCGGAGAAAACTCCACTTCGCGCCTCGCGGCGCGGCGGCGGATGTGCCGCTGCGACGCCGATAGCGGCCAGCCTCACGTCATGTCGCGGGGCGGGCGGCGACAAGCAGCTGCGCGACGGCGTCGCAGATGCCCCGCCGCCACGCCCTTCGGTGAAACTGGCTCTCTGCTGGCCCGGCGGCCCGACTGGCGCGCCAGCGCTGGCTCGTCGCGCGGCCGCGAACAGGGAGGCTGCGCAGCGCGACATGGGCACGGAGGCGGCGGCAAGGCAGGAATACAACGAAGAGACAGCCGCGCGCGGCCTGGAGGCCCTTCACGATGATAGCGCACATGCACACACATCCGAACAGAACTTTTGCTACAAGAAATAACTAGTGGGGCACTCTCGCCGTCGACCTTTGCGGGTCCTACAGGCCTCGTCGCAAGTAAACTGGCACGCTGTTTAACATCGATAGTTCGGACGCTTGTCAGAAAGCGTTTTCTTCAAAGCTGTGAGGGAGTTTCCAGATTTCGGGTACCCTTGCGTCTGGGCCAAATATCTCGCGCTAGCATTGACGTAGCGCCGACTACACAGACAGCGTAAGCAAGAGCCGTCACATCATGTTTGACGAGTCCTGTTTGCTTGTAGGCGTGAAGCTCTCTTCCAGTAGCTAACGTTGTTTGCGCTCCCGCCCGCTTGGCGTGGGGGTTCGCGTCGGCCCCTCTCCCCATGGCCGCGCGTGTCCGCGCCGAGTCGTCCCCCTTGCGCTGTCCGCGTAGTGGCCCGTCCATTTTTCCGCCGCCCTGCACTTGCGCGGCCTAGCGCTTCGATCGACCCTCCTCGACGGTGCGCGGCTGCTTCCGCGGCACTCGCAATCAACAAATAGTGTCCGCGCGGAGCGCGCCGCGCGCAGTCCTCGGCGGCGACGAGGCCGCCGTCGCCGAGCCGGCGGCGAGGGCCTCGCGCGACGCCCTCGCGCGGCGGACGCGTGGCGGAGGAGGTAGGCAACAGAGGGGGAGAAAGGAGGAGGAGGAGGAGGGGGAGAAAGGAGGAGGAGGAGGGGGGGAGAGGAGGGGAGGAGGAGGAGGAGGAGGAGGAGGAGGAGGAGGAGGGGAGGAGGAGGAGGAGGGAGGAGGAGGAGGAGGAGAGGAGGAGGAGGAGGAGGAGGGGGGGGGGGAGGACGGAGGAGGAGGGGAGGAGGAGGAGGAGGAGGAGGACATCACGGCCGCGCGGGCTCGGGCGGCGGCGGCGCGGCGCTGCGGCGCGAGGGGGGGGCCGCGCGCGAGGCGGTGCTCTGCGCGCCGGCCCTTGGCGCAGGCCCGCCGGGGCGGCGGGCAGGCGCCGCCCTGGCGGCAGCGCTCGCCTCTGGCGCATGAATCCGCGGTTGCGCTTCCTCGATCCTCCTCCTCCCTCCTCCCTCACCTCATCCCTCCTCTCCTCCCCTTCCTCCTCGCCTCCTCCTCATCCCTCCCTCCTCCCTCCTCCTCCTCCGCAGCCTCCTCCTACCCATCCCCTCATCATCCCTCCTCATCCTCTCCTCCCTCCTCCTCCGCCTCCTCCCTCCGCCCTCCTCCTCTCCTTCTCCTCTCCTCCTCGCCTCCTCCTCCCTTCCTCCTCCCCTCTCCTCCTCTCTCCTCCTCCTCCTCCTCTCCTTCCTCCCTCCTCCTCCCTCCTCCTCCTCCTCCTCCTCTCTCCTCCTCGCCCCCTCCTCCCCTCCTCCTCACCTCTCCCTCCTCCTCCACTCCTCCTCCTCCTCCTCCTCCTCCTCCTCGTCCTCCTCCTCCTCTTCCCCACGCGCACGTGGACCCGCTTGCGGGCAGGGCGGCCCTCCTCTCGGCCGCAGCTCCTCTGGAGGCCGTCGTTGCCGCGCTCCCTGTGGCTGCAGCTCGTCTTCGGGCCGTGCAGCCCCTCTTCCGGCCTCCGGCATCGGGCTGATTGCTGCCATCCCAGACCCCCTCGAGTTATGAAAAAATCACGACGGGAGGTTTTTCATTATTTTTGGCCTTTGGGGGCCCTTACCGGCCCTCGGGACC
Organism: Prorocentrum cordatum; assembly: GCA_963575745.1. NCBI lineage: Eukaryota > Dinophyceae > Prorocentrales > Prorocentraceae > Prorocentrum > Prorocentrum cordatum. Next base: position 305,632 of record CAUYUJ010015468.1, read on the forward strand.
GTCAAAAAACGACTCGGGATGAAAAACCGGGGAATGGGTCTGGACCTTTGGGGGTCGCGTCATGAAAAAATCATGACGTCGGGGGTCTGGGATTGCTGCAGCCCTCGTTCGGGCCGCAGCTCTCCTTCCAGCCGTGGCCCTTCTGGCGACGGTGGCTATCGTTCAGGTCGTACTCTGTCGCCGCAGCTTTTCCCCCTGGGCGGAGCTCACTCACACCGGATGTGGTCCCTCTTCAGGCGGCAGTTCTCCTTAGGGATGCTGCTCACCCCCTGATCGCGGAACAAATCACGTCATACCGTCATGTCGTTCTTCGCACGTTCAAGAGAGGAGGGAAGGGGGGATAAGAGGAAGGGTTTACATGCCGTTTCCGTCGAGATCTCTTCCGAGCGCAGGCTGAGCACGTATGGAAAGGGGGATCCTTGCTGCTGCTGCTGCAGCTCCTGCCCATCCTCCCCGCCTCCCCCTCTTCTTCCCTTCCCCGCGAACCGCCCAGGGCCGCCTACGATCCGATTCGACGTGATTCAGCCAGCTGCGGCCGCGATCCCGGTTCGATCCGAGTCGGCTATAGATGCACCCGCGACGGCCAGGGCCGGCCAGAGTGGGGCGCCGCGATCCGATTTCGGGACGATCCGTTGGCAATCCGGTCCGTCTCCGGTCCGACCCGATGTCGCGACTCGACACAGCTCGAGCCTGCCCCCGCGCCCGCCTCGCCTCGCATCCCTCTTCTCTCCCTCCGCTCCCCCCTCTCAGGCACTTCCCCTCCTCGGGTGCTAATGCCGCTCCTTGGGGCTCCTCCTCCTCCTCCTCCTCCTCCTCCTTTTCCTCCTCCTCCTCCTCCTGGCCTTGCTTCGCGAGGCTCGTAGCATCTATCTGCCATGCCTCCTCGCCGTCCGTGTCACTGCTCGTTTGAGACGCATTGGCTCGTCGACATCACGGCCCGGCGGCCGTCTTGCTTTCCTCCGTCCCACGTTGTGGAGCAGCTTCGATGTGGTGATATACAGTGCTGGCGGGAGAGGTGTTCACTTGCTCTGCGCAACTGGAAAAGCTCCTCCTCCTCCTCCTCCTCCTCCCCCTCTCCCTCTTCGTTCTCCTCTTCGTCCTCCTCCTCCTCCTCCTCCTCCTCCTCCTCCTCCTCCTCCTCCTCCTCCTCTCCTCCTCCTCCCTTGTTCTCCATCCCTTCCTCCCTCCCTCCCTTTTCCCCTTCCCTCCTCCTTCCCCTTCCTTCCCCCCCCCCCCTCGCGGGGCGCGCGGCTGCAGGAGAGCGCGCCGCGAGGGGCGGACGGAACGGCACAACGCGGAGGCGGCCACCGCCGCTCCCTGCGGGCGGGGGGGGGAAAGGAGGAGGAGGAGGAGGAGGAGGAGGAGGAGGAGGAGGAGGAGGAAGAGGAGGAGGAGGAGGAGGAGGAGGAGCAGGAGCACGAGGAGGAGGAGGAGGCGGATGAGAAGGAGGACGAGGAGGAGGAGGATGATGAGGAAGAGGAGGAGGAAAGAGGTGCAGGAAAAGGATGATGATGCTGCTGATGATAATGACGATGATGATGATGGTGGTGATGATGATGATGATGATGATGATGATGATGATGATGATGATAGTGATGGTGATGGTGATGATGATGCTGATGCTGCTGCTGCTGCTGATGATGATGATGATGATGATGATGATGATGATGATGATGATGCTGATGCTGCTGCTGATGATATGATGATGATGCTGATGATGCTGATGATGATGATGATTATGATGATGAGGATGATGATGATGATGACGATGATGATGATGATGATGATGATGATGATGATGATGATGATGATGATGATGATGATGATGATGATGATGATGATGATGATGATGCGGCGGTGGACGAGGGGGGGAGGAGAGGAGGAGGAGGAGGAGGAGGAGGACGACGAAGAGGAGGAGGAGGAGGAGGAAGAGTATATGTGTGTGTGTGTGGGTACGTGTATGTATGTGTGTGTATGTGCGTGTGTCTGTCTGTCTGTCTGGCTGGCTGTCTGGCTGCCTGCCTGCCTGCCTGCCTGCCTGCCTGCCTGCCTTCCTGCCTGCCTGTCTGCCTGCCTGTCTGCCTGTCTGTCTGTCTGTCTGCCTGTCATTATTTCTGTCTGCCTGTGTGTGTGTCTGTCTGGCTGGCTGGCTGGCTGGCTGGCTGGCTGGCTGGCTGGCTGTCTGTCTGTCTGTCTGTCTGTCTGTCTGTCTGTCTGTCTGTCTGTCTGTCTGTCTGTCTGTGTCTGTCTGTATGTCTGTCTGCCTGTCTGTCTGTCTGTCTGTCTGTCTGCTGCCTGCCTATCTGTCTGTCTGTCTCTGTGTGTGCGTGCGTGCGTGCGTGTGTGCCTGTGCGTGTGTGCGTGTGCGTGTGTGCGCGCGTGTGTGTGTATGTGTGTGTGCGGGGAGGGGGGGGGGGGGGGGCAGGCTGGATTCTCGTTGGGGGAGGGGGGCGGGCGGGGGGGAGGGGGAGATTGCCTTGCCTTGCTCGCCGCGGGGCGGCTTCTCGTGCCAAGGGGACTGGAAACATTTACTCTCGAGGCCCAGCCTCCATTCAAGAAGAGGAGAGCTTCCAGAGTGGAGCAAGAGAAACCTCCAGAAGTGAGCTCGTATCCCCATCTTGTGCAGGTCTCTGGTTATCTGTGTGAGTTTGTCTCTGTGTGCGTGTTTGTGTGTGTGCTCTTCGATGTCGCCCCCCCAGAGGCGGCTAGCCGCTGGATTGCTGGTGCCAGACTTGCTTGGTGGCGGCACTAATGGGCTATTGGCTTCCAGATCACACTGCGATCGCCATGAAGGGGGGGGGGTCCTCAAGAAACGGGCCTTGCTCGAGGAAAGAGGTAAGATGACCACGGCCAAGATGTCGCACGAGCTTGTCGACGCCGGTCTTGGTAAGGTCCATGCCAGCCGCCGCTGGTTCGCAAAGATGATCCACGAATTGACGGTGACACAGGCGGACGGCGACCAGGATTGGCACCGTGGCTTCCGCGTTCGGTTTTGATCCTGGTCCTTGTTTTCGGCCCCTCCACCTGGGCGACGCTGAACATCGGTGCCGTCTGCGCCGGCATTCGCGCGCAAGCTGTCCGCGCAAGGTCGCGCGTCAGCGCCCTCGGTTTCAATTAAGCGTGCCGCGTTGGCGGCCCGCGTAAGCCACCGCGTAATGTCGCTCTGGCAGTTCGCGTAACACCCGTTTCGGTTCGTCGCTCATTTGGGGCTTTTCGCCGCTGTTTACCAGCCTGGAACCTATCCCTATCCCTATGTTGGGCATCGCCTCGTCACGATGGCGATCTCAGGGGTTCCCTCAGTTTCTGAGGGTGCATCCCTAAGATTGTCATCGCCTTTTGGCGCGTCAATGTCAGGGATAGGGATAAGTTCGAGGCTGGTTAGTTGTTGGCCTCCCTGGGTCTTCCAGGGCCCCAGGGACGTCTAAAAGAGCGGCTCGGGATGCACAGCTGGCCACGGGGAAGAGCTTCAGGTGATGCCAGGGCCGTTTCCCCAATGGCGCCCTCGAGGGCGCAAGGTTATTCGCGCTTCGCGTTTCGGCTCCGTACGCTGCTGTTGTGTCACCTACGGCACGGATGTCGCCCTGGAGTGCCTGTCGGACCTGCTCGTTTTCGTCGGGCCCTATGCCGACTCACACCGGGTGACCGACCTCTGCGTGTTCATGGTCGCGCCGCCGCGCCATTTTGACTGCGCCTACTTGATGGTCGCCACCAGGATTTCCACGCCACCGGGTCGGGAGTGCCGCGCCTGGTGTTCCTTCTGAGTGGCTGCCCGCGCGCTCGCTTCGCTTGCCCCACTCTTTTCTTGCTGCCTAGTCGTGGCCCGGCTAGTGATCGGACGGCTTTCGACTTGCTTCGCGAGTCCGCAGACCAAAAAAGTTTCGGCTCCGATTCTTCCTCTTGTTCTTCGTTTCCCTGGGGGGGGGGGCGCGAGAGCGCGAGGTGATTCGCGCTTCGCGCAGCGCGAAGCGCGAAGTTAGGCGCCCCTTGTTACCCTCAGAGATCGGTCCTTTCATGCCACGGTGGAGCCTCCGTCTCAGCTTCCTCGTTGGCTCATCGTGCGGTAGTTCAGAATTGGCTACTTCTTTGGCTCGTTCGATGAACGGGTTTCTAACAAGCAGTGCCCGCGTAGGATGGCCGACTCAGAGTTGCAGGGTTCCCATAAAGGGGGTGGAAAATCCACAGTGGGTTTAATACTTGTGGCTCTAATGATTCTCGCGACGAGCTCCAAGATGGGAGCAGCTGTAGGCTTCGTGAAAAGAGCCCCCGAACACCTGCTTGGTGAGTGATCTTCGTCTTTCATATTGATCCTGTTCGAAGGTGCCCCCACGCGTTGCGGATCAATTCTGCAAGTGCGTGCAAGGAAGATCAATTTGTTGTTTTCGTCGTACTCCGCATTCACGGTGAGAGAAACCGACCTTGAAGCGCCACGCTTGTTGAAGAGACGGCGGTCAGGCGTTGAGCCTTTGACGGTCCCCGTTGATGCTGCTCCAGGCAATCGGGACGTTGCCGAGGATGTGCACGCAGTGGATTGGCATTGACACTGCCTGCCAGGAGTCCGCTAGCACAGCCAGGGGCGCATGCGTTGCGCCCGCCCCTCACGACATTCCGCGGGGCGCACGTTAGACTTACCATCGGAGGCCACAGGCAGCACCACCATCAGCATCCACGTATTTCATTTTCAGGGCTGGACCTAAACGGTGTTTTGGCGATTTCGTGGGCCGTTTTCGTTTCGATTTCGTTTTGCTGTAAATGCGGATTGAAGACAAAACGAAAGAAAAGGAAACAAAACGAAAACGAACAACACCGTTTAGGTTCAGCCCTGTTCATTCTCGTCTCCATTCTGCTGCTCGGCGGCGCGGACCCCTTGGGCGCGCAAGCCTTGGGAGCTGCTCGGGGCCCGTGCTGCGAGAGCGTCGTGCAGCCCGCGCCCGTCGGCGCCCGCGCTCCCGGGGCCTCTTGGTTGCTGGGGTTTTGCTTGCCATACAGGGCGTTCCAACGGGGCCTTATCTCCGAGGGACCTAGATAGGGGACCGCAGGCGAACCCTACCCCTACCCCCCACGATTTCTGAGGGGAGGGTGGGGTTCACTTCGCTTGGGAGCTCCCGAACGAAGTGAGCCCCACCCTCCCCCTCAGAAATCGTGGGGGGCAGGGGTAGGGCTCGCACGTGGCCCCCTACTAGAGGTTCACGTATTGCCCTCGGCGAAAGCTGGCGGAGGAAACCCAGCGGGCAAGGTTAGGCCCCCCAAGGAGGTCAACGCCAGCGTTGACAGGGTGTCCAGAGTCGGCCACGAGGGTCCGATTGTGCGTTGTCTTAGTTATGAGGGTCTGCGTGTTGCGCTATTCGGGTGGCTTTTCGCCACTCTTGGTCGTGTCGGGCCATCGTGGGCGCACCTTGGAATCATTGTCCATCTTGGGGGAGCAGGTCAAGAAACGATTTAGAAAAGGAGTTCGAGCCATGGAAGGTCATTTGGATGCTACCTTCGGCAGTAGAGTAGCACGTCGGGTGAGAAAAGGGCCTGCCAGCAGGTGCAGGTGCCCCACGGAAGTTTCTCATCCCCCGATGGCCCCGGGGGCCCACAGAAGCTTTGGGGCACACCAGGGCCCTCCAAGTTCGGCGAAGAGTGTGCCCCGATAAATATATATATATATATATATATATATATATATATGATAGCAGTACGTCGCATCGCGTGCGCCTGCTGTATCGAAGGCCATCTGGGCCGTCTCGGAGGCCTGCCGTCCCAGGCGACCCGGAGGCGCCTTGAGGAGTGAGGCATCTCGGAGTAGCCTTGGAGCCACCCTGCCTCGCTTCGACACCGCCGTGGGTCGTGGCCATCTTGGACGATACCCAGGGCACCTCGATGAGTAGAGCATTTCGGGAGCACCCCGAAGCCAATGCCGCGCCGTCTCGGCCACGGACCCCCCGAGCATTGAACAAAAAACTCCAGGCGGAGTTGTGTTTTCTAGTTTTCGGTATTTGGGGGCCCTCGCCGGGCCCCAGGAACGCCACAGAACGACTCGGGCCGAACAACTGGTCCCCGAGAAGTGGTCCAGAACTCCGGGGACCCCGTATTTATCATCCCCTTCCTCCTCGCTGCCCATTCCCCTCCGCCTCCCCCTCCCCTCCCAGTCCCCCCTCTTCTCCTCCCCGTCCCCCCCCCCTCTTTCCCATCCCCCTCCCCTTCTCCCCTTCATCACTCCCCTCCCTTTCCCCTTTCTCCGTCATCCTTCCCTCCCCTTTCCTCTCGTCACTGACCCATCCCAACTCTCCCTCCCATCCCGTCCTTCCGTCTCCTTCATTCCCCACTTCAGCCCCGACCTCCCTCCTCCCCTTCCCCTTCACCCTCGCACCCCCCTTTTCTCTTCCACGTCCCTCCTCCTCCCCTCCTCATCTACACCTCCCTCATCGAGTCCCCCTATCCTCCCCCCGCCTCTTCCGCCCCGTTCCCTCTCCCCTCCTTCCATGCCTTCCCCTGCTCCTCTTCCCTCTCCGCCCGCCCCTGTCCCTCTACAATTAAACAGCATGAAAACTAGTATCCCTCCTCCATTGAAGTTGTCCGAAAGATCTCCCGCCCCCTCCGCGTGCTGTCTATGAACAAGGATTTCAAACACGGATGCGTCTTACGTTTGCTGTTCAATCCGATTGTTCCCGCTGTTTCAAAAATGGGCTCCCGCTGCAGCGTGGGCCTCATTTTCGAATCGGCGCTTTGCTCCCGTCGTTCAGAATGGCGCTCTCGCCCCGGCGCGGGCCACTTTTCTGGATCCGAGTCTTGCTTCATCGTGGTCCCCCCCTCATTTCCTCTCCTCCGCCTTCCGCTGGTCATCCTGTTTTTCCCACTCCTTCCACTCCAGCTCCTATTGCTGTTGTTCGTCTCGCCCCAGCGCGGGCAATGTTGCTGAACCCGAGATTTTCTTCACCGTTGTCGCCCCCCTCAAATGCCCTCCTCCGCCTTCCCCTGGTCCCCCTTTTCCTCTTGATCCGTCGCCTTTAGTTCTTGTTGTTGTTCGTCCTCATCCTTGCCATTGCGCTCATCCTCCTGCTCACCCACCACCTCCTCCTCTTGTGCACGCAGCTACCCCTTTTTCGATTGCGCAGAACACGAAGTGGTCTTTCTGTGTGAGTCGCAGGTCGGCTATACCACGCGTCCGCGGATAGAGAAACGTCAGCGCCATGGGAAGGGATGGGAGGCAGGGATAGGACGTCAGATGAGGCGCGAGCGCACCTAGCTTGTCCTCTCCCCTCGCCTGCTTCCCCCTCCTCTCCTTCCCCCTCCTCTTCTTCCCTCGTCCTCCTCGTCCTCCTCCTCCTCTTCCTCCTCCTCCTCCTCCTCTTCCTCCCCCTTCTCCTCCTCCGTCCTCCGTCCTCCTCCACCCCCGCGCTCCTCTTCGCGCTCCTCGCCCTCCCTCCCTCCCCCCCCCTCCAACCAGCACCTCGCCCTCCTCGCCTCCCTGACCCTGGCCGCCCGGGGGGGGGCGCTGCCAGTGACGCCAGGAGCAGCCCAGCCTGGGGGAAATGATGCGCACCATCTTCGGCTGCGACGCGCCCCCGAAGGCCCCTCCGGGGCACCCCGGCCTTCGGCGGCCACTGGCGGCCATCGGTGGCAGCGACGACGAAAACGAGGACGACGGCGAGAACGAAGGCGAAGGCGACGGCGACGACGACGACGCTACCGACAGGACAGTGTCGACGGCGAAGTGACGATGACGTTCCGACGTTACGGCGGCGGATCCAGCCGGTGCCAGGGGGGCGCCCCTTGAGACCGCGAACGGCCCCCAAGCAACCAGAAACCTCGAACCTGAAGAGGTGGGTGACCCAGCTAATTAGCAGAAAGGAGGGGAATAAGGAGGAAGAGGAGGAGGAAGAGGAGGAGGAAGAAGAGAACCAGAGCAAACCCAAGATGTATCCACGATGCTGCAATCCACTCTCCCGTCCCAAGCCTCCTCCTCCTCCTCATACATCCCCAGGCCGGTCGTTTCCTCTTGGATAAAAAAAGAAACGTTGGATCCAATCGGATCCCATCACGTGCGTGCGAGGGTCTCGTGGATCCATTTCGTCAGATGCCTGGATACATTTTGTTGTGTGGACGTCTCGTGGATCCAATTCTGTGCCTGCTATAAACGTCATTAATCATGACCCTGGACCCCAGGGGCAATGGGTTCCACGGAGCGCTGGGTCTGCAGACACAATCCTAGGATTCTGCGGGGGATGGGGCTTCGCATGTCGGGACGGACGGGCTCACCAAGGCTGCGAACGCATCCCGCACGGAGTGTCCAGAGGCACTGTTTCCATCCATGCCTCCATCCCCTGCCCTTCCTCCCATCATCATCATCATCATCATCATCATCATCATCATCATCATCATCATCATCATCATCATCATCATCATCCTCATCATCCTCATCCTCATCCTCATCCTCATCCTCATCCTCATCCTCATCCTCCTCATCATCATCATCATCATCATCATAGTCATAATCATGATCATCATCATCATGATCATCCTCATCATCATCAGCATCACCATCATCATCATACTCAGCATCAACATCATATCATCATCATCATCATCATCATCATCATCATCATCATCAACAACAACATCATCATCATCATCATCATCATCATCATCATCATCATCATCATCATCATCATCATCATCATCATCATCATCATCATCATCATCATTATCATCATCATCATCATCATCATCATCATCATCATCATCATCATCATCACTCCTGGCATCTGGCATACACGGGAACACAGAAATATGTTGGACGCCGTTTCACCTTTTGCAACCCGGCAGCAGTGGAAACCGATGCACGTGTCCAAGCTGCCTGGAAGAACTCCCCCAAACAGTGTTTGCACTTAGGGGATCTTGCTTGGTTTCGCGAAGCTGGGCCTGGCTGCCGCCTCGGCCGGCTTGGCTTGTTCTCGCCGCCGCCGCCCTGTCGCCGCTGGTCGCCGCCCATCGCCGCCTCGTCTGGGCCTGGCTGCCGCCCCGGGCGGCTTCTTGTCGCCGTCCCCGCGCCGTCGCCGGTCGTCGCCGCCCGTCGCCGCCTCGTCCGGGCCCGGCTCCCGCCCCCGGGCGGCTCGTTGTCGCCGCCGCCGCGCCGTCGACGCGTCGTCACCGCCCGTCGCCGCCTCGTCGCCGCCCGTCGGAGCTTACACCACATAGGTTGTCGAACGCAGATTACACCACCTGAAATTCACCACACAGGTTGCCGCACATAGAATCTCTCTAAATAGGATCTCCCCCCCCAGATTTAACCGCCCCCTCGGGAAAGGGAGCTCCAGCTCTACGTGGCGCGGGGTGCGTACTACTTTTCGGCACGTTCCTTTCCAGAGTATTACCACGTAGAGCGCAGCGTATTATGAAAACCAGAGTTTTTTCCAACATTTTCATAACATGCTTCCAGATGGGCCTCTCGCGCGCATATGTCGAAATCGTTCGGACGCCCTTGCGCGCGTGATGTCGCCAGAGTCTGTTGAAACGACGGGACAAAAGTGCACACGCGCGCGTCTTCGCGCGTGCATGCCGAAACCTCTCAAAAATCATAGGTTTCGTGAGGATTGTCAAAAACGAGTGTCCCGAAAACATATAACAAACATGGTTTCGCAACACGAATTTTCAAAAAAGACTTACGCTCTTGCTCTTGCAAATCCATATAAGAAAAAGCTTAGGCTTCCCAACATTATGATGACATGCTACATCGCGCGCGCGTCGAAATTATTCGAACGCCCTTGCGCGCGTGCTGTCGCTAGAATCCTTTGCAAAACACCGGACAAAGTGCACACGCGCGCGTCGTCGCGCGCATGCCGGAATCTGCAAACAAATGAGGTTTCGTAAGGATTTCAAAAATGAGCTCCCCGAGAATTTCTAAAGCACACATGGTATTGCAACTTCCGTTTTCAAAAAAAAACCTGCGCGCGCGTGCTCTGGCGAATTCTTAAGAGAACCACTGGTGGTTTCAGCATTGCCATCGAATTCTGCCAAACGGGCCTCCCGCGCCGCATGTCGAACTCATCCGAACGTCCTTGCGCGCGTGATTGGGGGGGGCACGATCCGGGTCAAAAAATACCACGCGAGCCACTCGCGCGCGTCGGCCGCGCGCGCATGTTGAACTCCTCCCAAAACCTTCAGCCCCTGACGCGAGGACATCGTCATCGTTATCGGCGGGCGTGATAGACATCGGCGCCGTCGTTGACCTTGCCGTCTTCATCGCCACCATCGCCACCATCATCGCTACTCTCATCATCGGCGTCGCCATGATCGCACGCCCGCCCAAGCCACCGACTCGCACTGGAGTGCCCGCTGGGCAGTGCCCGGCTGTCAGCGCCATCGCGGCTGCGTCGGTCGCGCCGCACTAACTGGCCGCTGCGCGCGCGAGAGAAAGCGCGGGCCAGCACGGCCACAGAGATGCACCAGCCAACGCCGAGTTGCGGGTGGGTGGGTGGGATGAATGCGCGAGCAGTGGTGCTGACAATTCATTGCGAGCATAGGTGAGTTGCAACACATAGATGGCATCACATACGTTGCTTAACATAGATTGCACTACGTAGCTTGTTCAACACATGGTGCACCATATAGAATGCTCCACGTAGCTTGCACCGCGCGAATGGCACCACATAGATTGCACCACCCTGATTGCACCACATCGATTGCTTAACATCGATGGCTCCACATAGCTTGTACCACATTGATTGCACCACGCTGACTGCACGTCATGTACTGCACCACATACCTTACACCACATAGCCCACCCCACATACATGAGTACGTTAGCTCTTGCCACGTGCATTGCACCACACAGCTTGTACCACGTGACTCACACTACATACATTGCCACACATAGATTGCAACACGTAACCTACATCACATAGATTGCACCACACAAAATATTAAGAGCATCGCTGCTTGGGGTCCACGGTGGCTAATTTTCGGTTGGTTCAAACAAGAACTGCATACCCGATCGTATCCCGTACGGAACAAGTTCCCGTCGCTCAACGGCGTCATGGGCGATGAGGGTTTCTTGTGAGCAGCGTGTACGGTCAACTCAACGCCGGACGCTTCGCATGACATTCGGGTCACCGCGGGGATGATCTATTATTATCACCAATAACGACCATAATGCCTTGGACGTTTAGGTGTATTGGATAAAGCGCACTGCCCATGTGTCGGAGGAGGCTGTCGCAAAGCTGGGGTGTGAAAGGTGGACAAACAGGGTACAGGAGGGCTTTGTGTCATGGGCGCACAGTGATTCAGAGCCCCGAATCATCAGGGGTAACTCGGGTCGGGATAACTCGGGTTTCGTTGTTCGGGATTCCGAACCCGAATTACCCCGGACCCGAGTTACCCCGGATAACTCGGGCGTCCAGAGCCCCGAATCATCAGGGGTAACTCGGGTCAGGGCTAACTCGGGTTCCTTTTTCGGGAATCCAAACCCGAGTTACCCCGGACCCGAGTTACCCCGGATAACTCGGGCGCCCAACAAAAGAGAATCACGAGGCTCGTCTCTGAGAGCCGGAGCTGTGCCAACGTGCACTTCGCCGTCCGCGCGGCCCGCGGAGACGTTGGACGGGCCACTCGTGCCACCCATGGGGGGCTCTGGCCCCGCCGCCGGCCTCCCTAGGAGGCGTTCCCCGTGCACGCGCGGGACGGTACCGGGGCTCGCTCGCTCGCTACTCCCAACATAGCCGTGACCACCACCATCATCATCATCATCATCATCATCATCATCATCATCATCATCATCATCATCATCATCATCATCATCGTCAGCGTCAGCGTCATCATCATCGTCAGCATCATCATCATCATCACCATCATCATCATCATCATCACCATCACCATCACCATCACCATACTTATCTTCACCATAAGCATCATCATCGTCACCACCATCACCATCAACAGCACAGCGTCATCACCAAATCGTTATCATCATCATATTCTTCTTCATCATCATCATCATCATCAGCATCACCAGCATCATCATCATCATCGTCATCTTCCTCATCAGCATCATCAGCATCTTCATCTTCATCGTCATCTTCATCAGCATCAGCATCAGCATCAGCCTCAGCATCATCATCATCAGCATCAGCTCGCGCGTCACTGCGGGCCCACATCCATTCCTCGAGCACCCACACGGCACTTGCAAGCGCGAGCGTCGCTGCGGGCTGCCGCCGGTCGCGCAGCTCCTCCCGAGGCCGTCGAGGCGACCGCGGGCGCGACGACGGGGCCGCTGCGGCGCGCGCCACGTCTGCGACGTCGAGTTGTCACCCGTCTGGGGTTAAGTCGGGCGTGTCCCCCTACAGGGGGATGGATTTTCGACGAAAAATAGAACAATACACCACAAAAATAATCAAAACATAGCCCGAACATAGTCTGGGGGCTATTTGTTTAGTATTTTCTGACCTGGGATTAAGTCGGGCGTGTCCCCCTACGGGGGGATTTTCGACCAAAATAAAAAGATACACCACAACACAGTCTGGGGACTGTTTCTGTAGTATTGTTTGACTTTTTTGGTGTATTTTTAAGAGTACTTTTTCATTTGTCGTCGAAAATCCCCCTGTAGGGGGACACGCCCGACTTAAGTCTGGGATCTGGAGCCCACGAGGCAAGTGTTTCGGCTCGCTGAACCACATCCCTACAAACGTCCTTTCTCATTGCGCGGAGCGCCCTCCTCGCATGGGCCCGCAATTCAGGCGGGAATTCCGTTGTGAAGTAAATCGCCATGGTTTTATTTGCTTTTGCTATATGAGGCATGCGGCAAGGTGGGTCTTAAAACCTCAGTGAGGGGCCCATCGACTTTCCGCTTTGGAGAGGAGCCCCCCTTCCATCCGTGTAGCGTTTGACGTAAAAGCAAGGCGGAAACAACGATTGAGAAGTAGGTCGGAAAAATCCACACCACGCGAGCTTGAAAAGTAGGGCGGAAATTTCCGCCCTACTGATGATTAAACCGGCCAGAGGAAGGCGGATCGGGAATCAGAGGGTGCCAAGGGGTTCATTGTTAGTGGGGTCACGCAAGTTCCTCCAGGAAGTCGAGCTTCTAGGATGGAAGCTCGAGGTTTCTGGACGTTTGGGGTTCAGCGTGTTGCGCCGAGGCGTGGTGGGCCAGAACCAGCGGCGCGACAGGCCAAGCCAAAACTCCTGGCCGTAGGGCTCGGGTGATCTGTCGCGTGCCGCTAATCTGAAAATCAACCACACTACAGTCGGGGCCCTGAAGAAGGAACCCTTTTCGTTGGGGAGGGGCTCCGCGTTCCTTATGTGTTTCGCAGCTTGCCTGAGGTTTTCCTTTAGCTTTCGATCGGAAATCAAAGTTTAACTTCTGGAAAAAAAGGGGCCTCGTTCCTTATGTTGGGCTCCTTAGGTCAAGGCCCCGACTGTACGGCGGACCTGGAGGCAGGGCGGACACCGAGGTGGACCCCCTGGCGAGCCGTCGCCGAGGCTGGGGGCCTGGGGGAGGAAGCGCTGGTCTTTTGGCGGAAGCCCAGGCCCCGTTTCCCTCGGGACCCGTGTCCCTGATTCCACGTCCCGATGCTCCGACGATTGGAGAGGAGGAGGAGGAGGAGGAGGAGGAGGAGGAGGAGGAGGAGGAGGAGGAGGAGGAGGAGGAGGAGGAGGAGGAGTGAAGGAGGAGGAGGAGGAGGAGGGGGAGGAGGAGGGAGGAGGAGGATGGAAGGAGGAGAGGAGAGGAGGAGGGAGGAGGAGGAGGGGAGGAGGAGGGGGAGGGGGGAAGAGGAGGAGGAGGAGGAGGAGGAGGAGGAGGAGGAGGAGGAGGAGGAGGAGGAGGAGGAGCAGGATGCTCCGACGATCTGGTGCCGCCCGATGCCTGCGCGGAGCTGCCGCGCACCTCCGGCGCGGCCGCTCCGCTCCGAGAGCTGACCCACGTGCCGGTGGCAGCCTGCAGGGGCAGCAGCAGGCCCAGGGAGGAGCGCGTCGGCCCCCGAGCGCCTTGTCTCGACTAGACGTAAGAGTGACCTTTCGCCGGAGTGACCTTTGGTGCGGGCACAGATGGGCCCCCAGATGGCCGAAAACGAAGCGGTAGCAGGGGCTTGCGCGCCCAGGTTTGGCCTCCCCGCGGCCCCAAGAAAGCCGCGCACCAAAGGTCACTCTTACCCAGGGTCACTCTTGCGTGTAGCCGATTGTCAGTCGCCGAGAAGGGCCTGATGGCCCACCCCGCCCAGGAGCATGCGGCCTCGCTGTCGGGGGCCCATCGCCGACCCATCGGCGGCGTATCGCCGATTCCAGCTCGATGGGTTCCCCCCTGAGCCGGCCCGCCTCCACCGTTTCCTCGCAGGCCCGACCCGACGCACAGTACCCATGCATTTCCATGCGACGCCTCGATCGTGTCAGCACGCGTAGGCAGGTACATGGGCGACGACAGGGGCGGCGCGGCTGGACCACGCCGCCAAGGTCGCCCACCCGATGACAACCATTACCAGGGACGCTCCTGCAGGTCCCGGGCGGGCCGCGAAGAACGCAGGCAGCGCTCGGTTGCTTTTCCTTTTCCTTTCGTACTGTCCTCGCGACACGTGAAAGCGAAACTCAGAAGACGGCGAGCTTCGGGCCCGACAAGTTAGTTGCGAAAGACGACGAGCCCGCACCGAGCGAAAGCGAAGCTCCCCCGAACAAGTTAATAGTTAAGAAAGCGAAATCGACAGCGAACCGCTCGGAAAAAGTTAATAGTTTCGCTGTCACGTGTCGCGGGGACAGTATTCTGCCGGAGCCGCGGGTCCCCGGTGGTCCTGACCCATTCCGCAGGGCCGGCTCTTCCTCCCTCGAGTCGCTTCTTGAGGAGGGCCCCGTGGCCCGGCGAGGGCCCCCCCAGAGGTCCCAGCGCTTCCTATGACCACCACCGCCGAGATCGAGAACAGATGCTTTGGACTTCTCTTCTGCAGCTGGGTTCCCCCTGGGGCTCCACAGGAGCACCTGTCTGGGCGGGCCAATGGGGGGCCAGATGCGAACCCTACCCCTACCCCCCACGATTCCTGAGGAGGAGGGTGGGGTTCACTTCGCTCGGGAGCTCCCGAACGAAGTGAACCCCACCCTCCCCCTCAAATCGTGGGGGGTAGGGGTAGGGTTCGCATCTGGCCCCCCGAGGACGAAGGTGCCCTGGGACACTCAAATCAGTACACACGAATGACTGGACCCCCCAAATTGTCCCTATTTCTCTGGTCTCTGTCTTCCCCCCCCGAAGGAGAAGGGAAGGGAATTCTCGGCCCCCCAGAGGGCCGAACATGGCCCCAAGGCTTCCCGCCGGGACCTGTCCGCGGGGTCGAGCCCCCACCTCGACCCGACAAAGGCTCCCCGACTCGGAGGCGGCTGCCCGCCTGGCGCCTCCCTCGCCGGCGGCCCGGCCCCTGCCCCCCCCCCCCCCCCCCTCCCTCCTCCTCCTCCTCCTCCTCCTCCTCCTCCTCCCTGCTCCTCCCCTGCTCCTCCTCCTCTTCCTCCTCCCCTCCTCCTCCTCCTCCTCCTCCTCCCTCCTCCTCCTCCTCCTCCTCCTCCTCCCTCCTCCTCCCCTGCTCCTCCTCCTCCTGCTCCTCCTCCTCCTCCTCCTCTCCTCCTCCTCCTCCTCCTCCTCCTCCTCCTCCTCCTCCTCCTCCCCCCCCCACCCAGAGAGTGTCTCGGCATCGCTCGGACGTGTGCATCTTTTCTCGGCGAGAACCATCGAGGACCATCCTGGACCCTCGAGCAAAAAAAACATGCACGAAACCGAAAAAGTGCACGGGAAACGGAGCGATGGCAAGGTGTCGGAACGGTCGAGGAACCAAGCGAAGAGAGCAAGCCCTCCCCCTGCCCCCGCAATTCAGAGTCGGCACGGTTACGCATCGCTACTCGGACATGGAGACTCGGAAGATCCGAGAACAACATCGCATTCGAGGGGAGGGGCCAGGAGTTCGAACCATAGGTTGCGCGTGAGTGTTCCGACACCTGAAGCTCCTATCTCGGAGGAGGGGCCTCCCCACTCCCCAGACGTTTTTCGCGTCGTGAGAAGAAAGAGCACGCCCTCTAGCACGACGGGAGGTTGTTGGCCATGTTCGGCCTCTGGGGGCCCTCGCTGGGCCCTGGGACCGTTAAGAAGCGACTTGGGGGAAGGGTCGGGACTTCTGGGGACCGCGCGTTGGATCGCAGGTTGACAGGGCCCCCACCCGCCAAGCCGATCAGCGGATGGCTCGCTTCTGGTGCTCGAGGGGGCGTGGCGGCCGCAGTTTCTGCGGGCCTGCGCCCGCGGGGTTTGGCCCCGGGCCGTTCTCATGGAAGGGGTGCGGTGCTGAGAAGGTGTCTGCCCACCCCCGAGAAGGTGCTCTGGGACATGAGGCATGCCAAAATGGGCCTTGCCTTCGAGGATCGAAGGGGTTGCCACCTCTTCCTCGGCGGAAGGGCGGCGGAAGGTCGGCGGAAGTAAAACGAGGCCGCCTCCGCCGGCGGAAGCCGGCGGAAGCTCGGCGGAAGGCGGCGGAAGTAAATCAGTGCGCCCCCAAGAGATGAAAACGTTGTTTGGCTCAGGGCTTGCGGAATTGCACACATGGAGGAACATGTGTCGGAAATAATCAAGCAGCATTCACGCGTAACATGTGGTTTGAGCTTCCTTCCCTCTCCCCCGAATGCAGCAACACGTTGGCTTCGGATCCTCCGAGGTTGAGTGTCCGAGCGGCAGTTCGTATCCGTGCCATTTTTGAATTGCGGGTCGAGGGGGGGGGGGCTTGTTTTCTCCCTTCCACCGACGCACAGCACCTCCAGAGCGGAGGCCGAGCCCTTGCCTTGGAGGAAGAAAACGCCTTCAGGAGCAGAGGGAGCATGCGCCCAGGATCGGAGCCGAGCCTCCGCTCGGGAGGCTTCGGATCCTCCGGGCACACGGCGTGCCGGGCGCCCGCCCACCCACCCCGAGCGTCCATTGCGACGGTGGAATCGCCTGTGCGCCTTCCTGCGCCTCCTCCTCCTCCTCCTCCTCCTCCTCCTCCTCCTCCTCCTCCTCCTCCTCCTCCTCCTCCTCCTCCTCCTCCTCCTCCCCCCTCCCCTACTCCGTCCTGCGCCAGGAGGGAGGAGCAGGATGGAGATGGGGGAGGAGGAGGAGGAGGAGGAGGAGGAGGAGGAGGAGGAGGAGGAGGAGGAGGATCAGGAGGAGGAGGAGGAGGAGGAGGAGGATGATCAAGGTGGAGCAGATAGGAGCAGCAGCAGAAGGGGAAGACGAATGATACTGATGATGATGATGATGATGATGATGATGATGATGATGATGATGATGATGATGATGATGATGATGATGATGATGATGATGATGATGATGATGGTGATGATGGTGATGATGATGATGACGATGGTGATGATGATGGTGATGATGATGGTGATGATGCTGATGATGATGCTGATGATGATGATTATTATGATGATGATTACGATGACGATGATTATGATGGTGCTGATGATGCTGCTGCTGATGCTGATGCTCATGCTGCTGCTGATGATGATGATGATGACGATGATGATGCTGCTGATAATGATGACGAGTATGATGATGTTAAAATGATAAAGATGATGACGATTATGATGATGATGAGGAGGAGGAGAAGACGGAGGAGGGGCTGGAGGTGGAGGATGAGGAAGATCAGTGTAGACCCAATATTCATCAACGATGTTGGAATCTACCCTGCCTCCAAGCTCCCTCTTCATAGGCACCTACAACTGTTCGTTTCCACAAGGGCTCCGTCGTGAAGCAACCGTGTGAAGATCCTGAAGAGTGCCAAAAACCGTTATCATGACTTGAACGCCACGAGTCAACTTGATTGTTGCGTTTTGGCAATCCTGAATCGCGCCAGAACACCATTCCTAGGAGCTCAACATTGCGAATTGACGTAACTCTTGAGCCCTGACAGCCCTGCTCTGCTCCAACACGTTTTTTGATGCCTGGTTCGCTGACCATGACAATCGGTGAAACCCTTGCACTTAAAAAAGGGATGTGCGCGGCGCTGAGGCAAGAGCAATATGTTGAAAAGGAACCGCCCTATTCCATGAATCTGTTGCATTTTTTACAGCGAATGCGCGCGGCGCCCAGGCGAGAGCCACATTTTGGAAAGCAGCCGCTTTCAATCCGTGGAACTTGTTCAACAAATAGCGCGAATGTGCGCGGCGCTCAGGCGAGAGCCACATGCCACATTTTGGAAGCGACCCAATCTTGAGGCTCATACATGGCAAGGAAATCTCAGGCGAAACGCCCGGCCCGCCCTTCCGAGTGGCCTCGGGGTGCGACAGGGAAGCGTTGTTCATGAGGAGGGGGATGGAGGAGGAGCAGGAGGAGGAGGATGAGGAGAAAGACGAGAAGGAGGAGGAGGAGGAGGAGGAGGAGGAGGAGGAGGAAGATCCCCCCCCGTCCTCGCCTTTCCTCCTCCGCCCGCCCCTGGACGAGGCCCAGACGCGCGCCTTCGCCGCCGAGCGGCTCGGGCCGCTGGCGGAGACGCCCGGCCCTCCAGAGGAGGCCGCGCCCGGCGCGCCGGGCCCGCGTCCGCCCCTCGGGGCATGTGTGCAGGGGGGGGGCCTGGGGGCCTACCTGGGGGATGGGCTCCTCAGGCCTGATCCCGCTTCGAGCCCAGACCCCCTCGAGCTATGAAAAAATCACGACGGGAGGTTTTTCACCATTTTTGGCCTCCGGGGGCCCTTACCGGCCCTCGGGACCGTCAAAAAACGACTCAGGACGAAAAACCGGTCCCGGGGAATGGGTCGAGACCTCGGGGGGTCGACGTCATGAAAAAATCATGACGTCGGGGGTTTGGGAGGTGGCCCCGTGTCGACGCGAACGTTGGCCGCGACTCGAGGCGAACGAACTCCGAACGCTGGGCGGAACGGCGTTCCAGAAATCGTGGGAACCCCTCCCCGAACGCCGTTCCATGCACCCTCTCGACGACCCACCTTCTGGATGACCCAGTTGGCCCCCACTAAGGGGTCCTCAGGACGAGGAGCCTCAAGCAATGCAAGTCCATCCTTTGATCCCTTCCCGTCCTATCCTTAAGGCCCCACCCCTCAGGACCCCATCTTTGGACCACCGAGTGTGCGGGGGGCCTGGGGACCTACCTGGGGGATGGGGTCCCCAGGACGAGGTGCCTCGAGCAATGCAAATCCACCTTTTGGTCCCTTCCCGTCCTATCCTTAGGGCCCCACCCCTCAGAACCCCATCTTTGGACCACCGAGTGTGCGGGGGGCCTGGGGACCTACCTGGGGGATGGGGTCCCCAGGACGAGGTGCCTCAAGCAGTGCAAATCCACCCGTTGATCCCTTCCCGTCCTATGCTTAGGGCCCCACCCAATCAGGACTCCATCTGTGAACCACCGAGTGTGCGGGGGGCCTGGGGACCTACCTGGGGGATGGGGTCCCCAGGACGAGGTGCCTCAAGCAATGCAAGGCCACCCTTTGATCCCTGCCCGTCTTATCATTAGGGCCCCACCCCTCAGGACCCCATCTCTGGACCACCGAGGTGGAGTGGGACGAGGGATGAGGTAGCGGAGAGGGAGCGGGAAAAAGTGGAAGGGGGCGGAAGAGGAGGAGGCAGGGAAGCAGGAAGGAGGGGGAGGGGAGAGTTCCTTTTCCCCTCGCCCCTCCTCCTGACCTCCTCTCTGCTCGTTCAGCCTCTCCCTTGGTCCCCTTCCCCTTCCGTCTTCCTCGCTCGCTTCCCCTCCTATTATTCCATCCATCGCGCCTCCTCCTCCTCCTCCTCCTCCTCCTCCTCCTCCTCCCCTTCCTCCTGCTCCTCCTCCTCCTCCTCCTCCTCCTCCTCCTCCTCGTCCTCCTCCGCCTCCTCCTCCTTTGGTGCACAAGCTGAGAAAGGATCAGCATATATCACAACGGAGGTGGCCGACTAGTGACTAGTGGTATGTTACACTCATACCACGTGCCTGCAACGGTCCTTGTACCTTGGGGCACTGTTCCAAGTGTGGGTGAGCCCCATCCGACTTTACAGGGTCATGCCTACCCTCAAGGGCAACAGCGCAACACTACAATCATCCTTTTCCTCGTCCTCCTGTTCCTCCTCTTCCTCCTCCTCTTCCTCCTCCGCTTCCTCCTCCACATCCGTCCCTCCCTCTCTCCCTCCCTCCCTCCTTCTCGTCCTCCCCTCCCACCGTAAGTCGCCGTTTTGGCTCAAGATGCTATTGTCCCCTGGGCAGAGAACGTCCACCGCTGGTCCGCGGCAGTCTTTGAGTGTCTTGTCAGGAGAGTCGCATCGTGCAGCCAGCGATGCAGTCAGATCCCCTTTTCGCCACCAGTCTTCGCAGCCATGGCGCCCAAAGCTCCATGGCAGGCTGTTCAGAAATCCGATTGGATGTGCAACCAATCAGGGCTCGAACGACAGGTGCTTCTTCAAATGCCACATCTACAAGAGCACGGCCTCCAAATACAATCGGCCCCTCAACCAGCCGTCGAAGCATGGCAGGTTCGCCAACTCCGACACCAAGGATCTTCAGCAGCTGGCCTCGAAGCTGCGCAAGTTGGAGGAAGGAGGAGAACAAATAGCTCAAGCAACGTGGGTCTCAAGATGTCGTCGTGGACGCCCCCAGCGATGACGATGAGCTCAAGAAGGGGATTCAGAGTCTCTCACGCCGATGTCCGCTACGTGGTCTAAGGACCAGGCCACGTGTGTCAAGACCCCAGACCGAGGAGAAACGCAAACAGGTCTACGACACGAAACCGTTGCCTGCAAAATTGCAGGCGCTTTCCACGAGAGCCGAGCAGGCCACGATCAAAAAGCAGAAGACGGAGTCTCAGCTGGCCCCGGCGCGAGCTCATGTCACAGCGGCCACGGCGGCAGCCGGACAAGCTGAAGAGTCTCGGGAGAAGGATACCCGCACCTTTGGCACAAGAGGAGGGGCCGGAGGTCAAGCCGCTTCAGGAGACGGCCAGGCCATCCCCATGCTAGCTGATATGGGGCTGGGTGAGCTTGCGAGCATGCTGGCGATGGATGGCGTCACGGACTCTACAGCGCCGGCGAAGGCGCTTCACCAAGACCTCAAGCGTGGGCGCGAGGCGGCTGGGGCAGTCCCCGCCACGGCAGCCAAGAAGGCCACCTCCACGCAAACGGAGCAGCATTTCTGGCAGCCAGAGACAGAAGAGGTCGGTCATGTGCGCGAAATCATCAAGGAGTTCATCAATGAGCATGCATCCGAGAACGAGGTGCTGGCGAAGGCGAAGTCGTGGGCATCTTCTCGGTATCGTTTCCGGTGGTCGCCCCAATGATTGCTTTCGCAGGCAGGCTCAGGCATGGCAGTCTGAGGGGGCCCAGCACAGCAAGTATTTCATGGAGACAGGGTCACCGAGTTGGCCCTAGCTCCGTAAGGTGGTCTGCTATGTCCAGTTTATTCTATCTTCAACCTGAGCGACTGCGCAGAGGAAGAGGAAGCCTGTGCCGGCGATTGCCTCCCAGTGACGGGCAGCATCGCAGGCGCTTCAGGTGGTGATCCCACTTGCGATCTGATTCCACGAGCTGCTGGCGATTCTTTGGCTAACCTAAGCTAGGGTGGAGATCGGCAGCCCATGCAGACTCTGGCAACCAATTCGGATTTCAGAACCGCTTCGTACGATTGCAATGCGTGGTCGACGACGCAGTCTTTTCTCGGGTGGAACCTCGCAGGCGGGGCAGGCGGCGAGTTGGCGAAGGGGGGGTCGGTGGGCTGCTCGGCGCGCATAAGGCCTGATTCAGCTGATATATTTCTGCTTCTGCGCCGCGGTATCGGCGCGCGGCCGACCGCGTTCCCGCGGCCGCGGCAATGGGCGCCAATTGGGAAAAGTTCCCACTTCGCGCGCCCAGGGAAAAGTGTCAGACGCAAAGCCATTGAGGCCATGCGGCGCCGGCCTGCGATGCGCGGGCTCGCTTCGTTCCGGATTCGCGCCCAAATGCCCGCCGCCCCCGACCGGGGGGGCCGCCAATGCCAGCGCTGCGCGTCGCACGCGGGCCCCGTCGACATTTCGGGGGCATCAGCCAGAGCCACCATATCTGCGGCGAATGATTATATTTTTTCCAAGCCCTACGGGGGGAAAGGCTCATGCGTCTGCTTCCGATTTTCGCTCGCGTGCTGTTTCGGACCAGGCGTCGGGGAGTTGCCTGGCGGGGGCCCGAGCTGCCCGGCAATTTTCCCAGGGGCCCCTTTGAGCCGTCGCGTGAGGAATCGGCTTGGATTCGCAATGTCCTGGCTGCGCTGGCTCTCCAGTTAGGCTTCACCAGATGCAGCGCGCTTGCAGGCCTCCGTGGGTTATCGGAGATGGTAAGCCACAGCGAGCTTTGATGCGCTGCCAGGGGCGGGAATTTCACTTCAGCATTCCCGAGGCCCGCGCGCGCCCAGCATCGCGGGCCCAGGAGGGCCTCTTACCGGCAGTCGGTCTCGGATGAGATCTACGCCAACGGCGCGATCACCGCTGGCTGTCATTGCGCAAATTGGCCGGCGCGACACTCGCGGCGATCGCGACGTTGAGAAAAATCGGCGTCAAATTTCATTCTCGTGCGCATCAAAAACCCGATACCGAAACATGTGCGCTCGCGAACGGCGCAGGAGCTGAAGCTGCTGCTGATCCAGGGAACGCGGGGCAAGGAGCTCCCGATCTCGCGGGGCAAGCGCGGCTCCCTCTGCAGCTATGGGAACCCCTTTCGACGACGTCATCTCTCCAGCTGCGCCTCTGCAGCCTCGGGGCGCTCCAGACTTCTGCCGCGAGGAACTAGGATCAGGAGGGGAAAAAACACACACAGACACAATTAATCTTCGATTCCCCCGAAAATATGGGAAAATATGGGAAGTGGGGGGGAAGACAGAAACCCAGAAAATACATGAAAATATAAGGGATATTTTTATTTGTGTCTATTTATTTGTGTGTCCTGGGGCCCCTTCATAGGAGGGGGCGCAGTCGGCGGGAGGTGCAGGAGACAAACGTAGGCTTCCAGGATCTGCGGCTCATCAGTGGGGACCGCGCATCAGAGCCGCCCTGGGGCTCGGTGAGCAACCGGGGCCCCGACCGCGCCGCGCCGGGATCGCAGCGACCGCAGAGTCGCGAGTTCGAGGATCATCGGGTTCTTCGCGCGCCGCGCCTTCAGGTCGGCAAGCGCAAGCCAGCCCAGACCCCCTCGCGTCGTGAAAAAATCACGACGGAAGGTTTTTCAGTATTTTTGGTCTTTGGGGGCCCTTACCGGCCCTCGGGAGCGTCAAAAAACGACGCAGGACGAAAAACCGGTCCTGGGGAATGGGTCGAGACCTCGGGGGGTCGACGTCATGAAAAAATCATGACGTCGGGGGTCTGGGAGGTTCGATGCCAGGCTGGCCCCTCGTGGCCGCTGCGTGCGGCTGGCAGCCGGGCCCGCTCGTGATCGCCGCGTCAGATGCGATCCGCGTCTCTTGCGCCCTCCTGATTTCAGGCGCGGTCACCTGGACCGTTGTGAACAAGCTGCTTGCAGGTTCCGGGCCATTTCTGATGGGCCCACATCGATGGTCGATGGGCAGCAGAACAGTTGCTGCCCTCCCCCGCAGCCATCATCGGATTGGCCTGTCTTGGGGAGCAGGTTTGGGGCCTCAGGGAGACCCCCCCAGCGATGTGGAGTCACTCGGTCAAGCGCGGGGTCAGAAGGCGCATCGACAGAGAGGCAATCCACGAGCTTGCAGGCGATAGCGAACACAGAGGAGGGTCCGTATCGCCGCCCACGATGAACGAGGTGTTGCGCTCAAAGAAGGGTCTGTTTGCCGCCGGGGCTCTCAGGCCTTTCAAAGGCCTCATAGCGGGAGCTCATTGGGGCCAGCTGAGGGTCTGCAGGGTTTTCAGAGGGGGGGTGGGGGTGGCAGAAGTTCGCTTTCGACTCGCATCGCGTTCTCTCGTGTTGCACCGCGTGCTGCCAGTCTTCCGGCGCGGAATCAGAGCGTCGTCGGGGCTCAGCCGATGGTGTGCTGGGAAGGCTGGTTATGCTCGGCTTGCCGAAAACACCATGTCTTCCACTACCTGAGGCGCCCTCGAATTCCAAGCAAACGCGTGCGTCTGCAGCCGCCGAGGTCACCGAGTGATTCTGCCAAGGATACCATTTGTGGTGCCAATCGGTGCGAAAACCTCTCGACCCAAGGTGTTGGCGCCAGAGGTCGCGCGCGGTGGACTCTTGGATTCGGCGAGGATCCTGGGCGCCTACGGCCTGACCTACGCAGAGGCCCATCGAGATGGGCAGAACCGACCAGGACGACGAGGCATGCAAGCAGGATGAAGTGTCTGAATGAAGTGGGCATCCGCGGCAGCTCGAGTGTTGCTTCTGTTATCGTGGATCAGGGCGTTCGTGCTGATATTCTCCATGCCTCGTGTCGGCCGACGCTTGGGATGCTGTGTTGTTTGGTCCTCATCCAAATCGAGTTTCGAGCTGGTTCGGTCGCTGCGGCAGGTATGTTTCTTCCGGGTTTCTGGGGTTGCAGTTGTGCTGGCCCTCGAGCTCCTTATGCGTTGGTTCCACCCATCTTGTTTTGCTTGGTGCGGTGGGAAACTGTACGAATATCATTGATGTCAAAGATTTGTGTGACCAGGTGTACTGGGTCATCCTTGCCGTGGCCTTGGAACTGCTGTGGTTCAGCTCCGTCGTTGTGGCGTTTGGGCCTGGCGACCCCTTCCTCGTCGGGTCGGTCGGCCTCACGGGGGTGCGCACGGGCCTGGCGCAGGCCCCGCACCCTCTGCGCCGCGCGGTTGAGGCGCCCGCCGCCGCCGCACAGTGCCCACAGGTCCTGTGCTCAGGTTGCCGAGACTTGTAGCGCGGACGGCGTCGGACCCCGACCTCCAAGGACCGGCTCCCTGGGTCTCGGGGCTTGTGTGATCATCCGCCCCGCATTTGCGGGCCGATCGACTCCAACTGCTTCTCAGCAGCCGATCGCTCGCCCGCCCACCCTCCCGTCCTTCCCTTTCTCCCTCCCTCCCTCCCTCCCGCTCCCTCCCACTCCCGCCCCCGACGGCGACGGCGACGACAGCGACGGCCGGCTGCGACGACCGCGACCTCCGCCGAGGGCCGCCCGAGGGCCGCCGAAAAGTCGCCGAAAGGCCGCCGAAAGGCCGCCGAAAAGCCGCCGAAAGGCCGCCGAAAGGCCGCCGAAAGGCCGCCGAAAGGCCGCCGACGCGGCGGCGGCGAGCCCGCGGGCGAGGAGCCCGCCGCGCCGGCGGGCGGCCGCGGGAGCCCGCGGGCGCGGGCCGCCGCGCCCGGCGAGGAGGAGCTGCAGGAGGAGGCGCCCCCCCCCCGGGCTGCAGGGGTAAGCTGCCGGAGGAGCCGCGGCAGGAGGA
>CAUYUJ010015469.1:0-90000 GCA_963575745.1 Prorocentrum cordatum
ACGAAGGACATGATGGCCATGTCGGCCAATTTGACCTGAGGGGGAACCGCTCCGTGATCGGAGGGAACGGATGACACGACTGGCCAAGCTCGACTGTCCTGGAGACAGGAGCCTGCGCCCAGGCCTCCTTCCATAACCCCCTGGCCAGCACGAGTGGGATGAGGGTAAGAGGCAGGATAATGGGGACGAGGAAAAGGAGGAAGAGAGAGAGGCGGCGGGGAATGGGGCGGGGCTGGGAGAGGGAACCAAGAGGGCAGGTAGGGAAAAGGCAGAATAATGGTGAGGAGGGGATGTCTGCTTCCCGTGATGAGCACATTGACCTCCACGGGCGTTTATGTTGGATCAACTTCTTGATGGCCCGCGTGGTCACAGCGTGCGTAGGTGTCGACGAACGTGTTGCTAAAAGTGCTGCTGTTGCTCGTAGGTGTCGAAGAAAGCATCGCTGGTTCTGTGGGTGTCGAAGAGAGTGTAGCTGCTCTGTGTAGTCGTTGGAAAAAAATGTCGCTACTGTTGAAGAAGGGTGTAACCGTGTTTAGATGTCGAAGAATACGTCGTTGTTTCCTGTGGGTGTCGACGAAAGTGGTGCTGCTTGGCGTAGGTGTCAAATGCCGTGTCGAAAAGTGCACTGCGTGACATGAGGCTGCAAAATGCAACACATTGCGTGCTGAACTTCGCACTCCTTGCACACGATAGTAACACCCCGCGCGTTCCCTCTGCGATCCTGGGAGCCCAGTCGCAACTGTCGTCGCGCTCATGAGTTCCTTTTTTGTTCCCTCGGGATTGCGGGTGGGAGGGCAATGGAATGAAGAGACTGGGAGGGGGCGAACGGTTCATTGTAATGGAGGGAGGGGGAGCGGGCGGAAACGTAAGACGGTGACGTAAGGAATGGGGGACGAAGGGGGAGGGGAAATGGCATAGCGTGTCGGGCCGAAGCGTGATGGGCCAGAACCAGGGGCGCGACAAGCCAAGCAAACGCTCCAGAAGCCTGCGCGGAACTCCGGGAAACGATGTGCATACAATTCCTCTTCTTCTACTTCCGCCTCCTCCTCCTCCCCCGTCGAGGACGACGAAGACGAGGTCGATGATGGCGGATCCCGGGCACGTCTGGCTTCTCCTGGGCAGCCCACGAAGGCCGCCCCCCGGGGGGGGGGGGCAGCGGCCTGTCTTTCCTCGTGGTGCTCCGTGCAGCGCCACACGAGCAGGAAGGAGTCCCCGATGTTCTTGTTCGGGGCGCCGTGGTAGTCGTCCACGCACCCGTGCACGATCTCGCCGACCTGCCGTCGCTCCCCCAGGCCTCCCGCGCATCGGCAGAAGGCCCAGGGCGGACGTGGCTCTCGCCGCTTCTGGCCCCCGCGAGGCCCTCGCCAGGCCCCGGGGAACAGAAAGCAAGCAACGACTCGGGAGGAGAGAAGCCATCCCTGGGGCACGGGTCGGGACTTCCGGGGACCCCGCCTGGACGACCAAACGCACGATTCATCGGGCTGCCGGTCAGCCAGGGTCGGGGCAGCCGTACGTAGTCCTCTCCCCCATGCGGGGGACCCCATCGTACCGACGATCTCTCGGGTGCTGCTTCCGTTGGGCCCCGCAGCGCCAGGGCCTTTTGGCCGGCCCACGTCTCAAGAGTGGTGGCCCGCAGAGCAGCGGCCGCGTGGTCCTCCGCCCCCTGCCTGCCTGCCCCCTTCTCCCCGTCCTCCCTCTTTCCTGACCTCCTGCTCTTCCTCCTTCTCCTCCTCCTTCCAGAAGCCTGCTCATCCTCTGGCTATCCTCCTCTTGGCCTCCTCTTATCCTCCTCCTCCTTCTAGGCTCCTCCTCATCCTTCTCCTCCCCCTCTCCCCTCCTCCTCCTCCTCCTCCTCCTCCTCCTCCCCTCCTCCTCCTCCTCCTCCTCCTCCTCCTCCTCCCCCTCCTCCTCCTCCTCCTCCTCCTCCCTCCTCCTCCTCCTCCTCCGCCTCCTCCTGCCTCCTCCTCCTCCTCCTCCTCCTCCTCCTCCTCCTCCTCCTCCTCCTCCTCCTCCTCCTCCTCCTCCTCCTCCTCCTCCTCCTCCTCCTCCTCATGCAACCCCGCAGGTCGCCAGGAGGCCACCGAAACCGGGACACAAAGGCCCAGAAAAGAACACCCGACACAGAGAGAGAGAGAGAGAGAGAGACACACACACACACATACACACACACGCACACACACACACGCACACACGCACACGCACACGCACACGCACACGCACACGCACACGCACACGCACACGCACACGCACACGCGCGCACGCACACGCACACGCACACGCACACGCACACGCACACGCACACGCACACGCACACAGCACACGCACACTCACACGCACACCACGCACACGCACACACACACATACACATACAATCACACACACACACACAATCACACACACACAACACACACACACAAACACACGCACCACTCACGACATGCACTGTGCCTCCCTCCTTCCCCCGCGATCGCTCCAGGACGCCCCCAACTCCCCGCCCCCCTCGGCACGAGGGGCGCGGCCTGGTTCACGAAGAGCATGACCTGCGCGCGAGGACCCAGGACGCAACATGGTCCCTCCTCCTTCTCCTCCTCCACCTCCTCCTCTCCTCCTCCCTCCCACAGACCCCCGGGGGGGCGCACAGACTTCCCCCTGGATCGCCGGACGGCGCCCGCGGAACAGCGCCGCGGCACCTGTAAGGAAAAAGCTGGCACAATCCCAATAGAACAGGTTGTCCCAAACCAGCGGCCGCCGTTGGGCAGGCGACCTGCTCGTCCCACGTGGGCAGCACCCGCGGCAGCGCCAGCAGCGAGCCCTCTTCGAAAAGAACGGGACATGCTACTGCTCTGCGTCCCCCACTGTTCCTCCTCCTCCTCCGCCTCCTCCGCCTCCTCCTCCTCCTCCTCCTCCTCCTCCTCTCCTCCTCCTCCACCTCCTCCTCCTCCCTCCTCCTCCTCCTCCTCGTCCTCCTCCTCCTCCTCCTCCTCCTCCTCCTCCTCCTCCTCCTCCCGTCTCCTCCGCCTCCTCCTCCGCCTCCCTACCCTTTCATCTACCGACCCTCGGCCGGCTGGCCTCCGCCCCCGGCCCGCGTGAAGTCGGGCCGGGCCGGTGCCGCCCCGCTTTGGGCGAGAGCGGGCCTGCGAGCGCGGGGCGCGAGGGGAAGAGAACGATCGACAGCGCACTGCTGTAGCAAGAGCAAGGAGGGAGAGGAGGAGGAGGAGGAGGAGGAGGAGGAGGGGGAGGAGAGAGGAGGAGGAGGAGGAAGAGGAAGGAGGAGATGGAGGAGGAGGAGATTGAGGAGGAGGAGGAGGAGGGGGAGGCGAGGAGGAGGAGGAGGAGGAGGAGGGAGGAAGAGGAGGAGGGAGGAGGAAGGAGGAGGGGAGAGGGAGGAGGAGGAGGAGGAGGAGGAGGAGGAGGAGGAGGAGGAGGAGGAGCAGGAGGGGGAAAGGACCAAACTGTTGTCGCAGAGCGCCCCACCCTCTGTGGAAGACGAAGCGATTCTACGGTCGGGAACTTCTGCCTAGCTTGTCGCGGGGGCGGCCCCGGCGACACGCGATGCCCCGCGAGCGGGTATAGAGCACCCCACGCTCTGGGGACTGGGGCATGCTCAGCGTGTCGCGCCGAAGCGTGGTAGGCCAAACCTGGCGGATCGAGATGCTAAGCCAAAGCTCTTGACCGTGCCCCGTCCGGAAAACAGGTTGTCGAACACATAAGGGGAAGGGGAGACCCCCGCAGCGGGCGCCCTCGTGCCAAGCAGGCGCCAGAGCACCGGTCGAGCCGCACGGGCGCGCAGCGAGAGGAGGGTACAAACATGAGCCACCAACATACGCCACCACTGCCTTTATTGCAGGTTCCAGGGAGGCCTTCGGCTTCACGTCAACCCTAGAGCATCGATGCAAAACTGTCTAGCAACATGTTGGCCGCCATTGGACGTATGTGGCCCCTTCTCAGCTGCACGCACGGGTAACTCAGGTCAAGAGTGGCCCGTGGTGCGCGGCTTTGGGGGTGGCGCTGGGAGGAGGCCAAACTCAAGCGCACAAGCTGCTATCGCACCGCACCCATTGATCGGGGGACCCCAGTGGGCCCGCACAGGTCATTTACATCCACGCCCCCAGTAAGTGAGGCCAGACTTGATAACTAAGAGAGGGGACTCCCTGGGGGCATGCGGAGCTGGAGCGACAACCCTCGATAACATAGAATACCCGACGCAACAGCGGGCCACACACACACACACACATCGTGCCGCGAGCCAGCCTAGGAGAGGGACGTCCTCCCTCGAGAGTTCACGAGGCGCGACCGCCCCCCGAAGGAAACCCAGAACTCAAAAAGGTGCCTGACCTTGCGTCGAGGCCCAATCCAGGCCTTCAAACCGCGGCGGGGCGCCGAAAATCCCGAGGTTTTGCCTCAGGGTGGGTGTGGCGGGAGCCGAAACTGCAGCCATGAAAACACCATGCAGAAGAGAGGTAGCCATGACAACATCATGCAGAAGAGAGTCGGGCAGCTGTAAAAGTGTGTTTGAGAAAAAAAACGCGCATTCACACCCAAGCCCCAGTACAAGAGGCCAGACTCCATAGACTAAGAGGGGGGACTCCCTGGGATAAGGCGGAGCTGGAGCGACAACACTAAATCAAATAGGAAAACCCGACGTTCAGGCGGGACACACACCGTGCGGGCCGCAACCTCCGTCGGCCCCTGCTGCCCGCAGAATCACGACGTCCGGGCCCTCGGGCCCTCCTCGGGCCCCCGCCAGGCGAAGGATCGCACAGTCTCTGCTGCGGGCCGCGGCCTGCTCCTTGAGCACGATCGTTGCCTCCGTGAAGTTCCGGATCTTGCAGAAGCCGATGATGGCATCCACCTTCCGCCGCTGACGTCAAGAGCGCCCACTGGGCATACAGGCAACCCGTATAGAAAGGAGGCACGGTAAGAGTGCAAGGTCCTAGGACGGCCATGCCGATACCTGGTGAGCGGGGCGCAGACAGCGAAGGCGGCTGGGCCCATCCTTACTATACGGGTCGACTGTAATGAACAACGCTGCTGTGTTCAGACCCCCGTGCCCCTCAGTTTGAATGTTGACATCGGGGTTGCCTTGGCGGTGGAGTTTTGGGCGTTGATGGGCGTTTGCAACGCCAACAGCGGTTCGGGAGCCTCCTGAGCGGGGCTGGAGCGCCGCAGGAGCCCAGGCGAGGAAGATCTGGTTGTGGACCGCGCCTGCTCGCGGATGCATCGGCGACGCCTCGGCGATGCGGCAATCTATTGCGACGTGGGGGGGAGCCAACAGCTGTATCCAGACATCCGGCGACTATGCCGAGTCGTCGGCCCCCGAAACCCTCTAACCGCTTCCCTGGGACACCTTCTCATCCCCACTCGGTTTGACAGCCCCAGGGCCCAGAAGCAGCCCCCAGATGCTCCCGCCGAAAAAATAGACGTACGTCCCCGCAAGTGTTTGCGCTCAGGGTTAAAAAGCAATTCTTTTCTGAGGAACTGGGCCGTGTCTTCGGTTTCGGTCCGGCGGCTAAGTGGTCGCCTTCGCCGCCCCGTCGCCGCCTCGTCGCCGACCGTCGTGCGGGCCGCGTCTTCACTCTGGCGGCTATGTGGCAGCCCCGTCTCCACCCAACATGCACAACATATATTCTCATTTCTAAATAGGGAAAAGACTATCCCCCCCGGCTTTATTGGTACACCTCTTTGTGTTGCAGTTAGCACATGATTCTGCCCCATCGTCCATCCTAAATATGAGTTCATAACATTCCAGCCTTGCCCGCTTCGACCGCCCCCCGCCTTCCTCTGCAAAAAAGTAGGATGTGCGCGCACACTCGTTTATCACATGTCATAAGTTTTTGAAGAACCCTTGCAAAGAAACGAAGTGCGCACGCGCGCGTCGTCGCGCGCGCATGCCGAAATCCTTGAACAACCTTCGGTGTTGAAAGGATTTGAAATCGAGTGTCAAAAAACAAAAAAAACGTATAGCTTCGCAACACAATGTGTATATATACACATATACTAGAACCACGCGCCCGCTTCGCGCGCGCGCTTAGGTTCCTTCACGGTCGAAATTTGTATATTTTGTGACACATCCCTTTGGGGCGCCCAAGAACTACGCCAACGGCCCACGTGACTTCCAAGACCTCCCTAGGCCATCCCACAGTGACCTAAGAATAGGCCAAGAAGGCGTCGTCGTCGTATATCTGTGTATGTATAGGTAGACGTATGTGTAAATAGATGTGTGGACGTATACGTAAATGTATATATGTGTAGATAACTGTATGAGTGTATGCGCATGCATACTTAAACTTATAGACATATATGAATATATGAACCGGCGTGCGTGTTTATGTATATGTATAGGTACATGTATCTGCTAATGTAAGCGTATGTATATTAGATGTATGTATGCATATATAGTCGGCCCTTGGGCCGTCTTGGCGCCCTTTGGGGCTATCTTGGGGGCATCTTGGGAGCGTCTTCGGCTCGCTTGGGGAAGCCTTGGGGGCCTCTTGAAACGTCTTCAAAACCGTGAAGGCCCCCAAATCGTAGACGCTTTACGTATACGTTTCGCCGACAGGACTGTAACGAATTCGGTCTCTTTGGAACCTCTTGGGAGTGCTCTTGGAGGCCTCTTGGGACGTTTCGGAGCCTTCTTGGACCTTTTTGCTGCCATCTTGGGCAATCTTGGTTGGGCGGCTCGGGGCCTTCTTGGGCCTTCTTGGGGCCCATGTTGGAGCTAATTTGGGCCGTCTTGGGTAGCCCTTGAGCCGTCTTTGCCCCTCTTAGGCTGTCTTGAGGGTCTCTTGGGGATGTCTTAGGCTCTCTTGGGCAAGTCTTGGGAGCCTCTTGGGCCGTCATTAAAGCCGTGAAGGCCCCAAATGTCGCATATGGCAAACATGTACGCTTCCCCGTGGGTGTTCAACGAGTGTGGCTTCTTGGGGTCCTCCTGGGAGTGCTCCTGGAAGCCTCTTGGGGCGCCTCCGAGCCTTCTTGGACCGTCTTGGGACCATCTTGGGCCGTCTTGGGCGATTCGGGGCCTTCTTGGACGGTCTTGGCCACCGTCTTGGGGCCAATTTGGCCGAGTTAGGCGTCCCTTGGGCCGTCTTGGCGCCCTTTTGGGCTGGTTCGGGGGCCTCTTGGGAACGTCTTGGGCTGTCTTGGGGAATTCTTGGAAGCCTCTTGGATCTTGAAAGCCGCGGAAGCTGAAAAGTCGTACATGATAGACATGTACGTTTCCCACAGGAATTGAATGATTCGGGCCTCTTGGGTCCCTCTTGGGAATGCTCTGGGAGTCCTCTTGGGCCATATTGGGCAGCTCGGGACCTTCTTGCGCCGTCTTGGGGGCCTCTTGGAACCCTGCTGGCTCGTTTTGGCACCCTCTTGGCCTCTCCGGGCCGCCTCTGCGGAGCGAGACGGGGGGGGTATCAGCGGGTTTCCGCCGATGGTTGCGGGGTCGGCCGGGCCAGGTCAGGGGGGGGCGATGCATTTACATAATGTGTGCGTATGTGTATATATATATACATACATACATACATACAGACATACAAACATATGTGTGTATATCTGTGTGTGTGTGCGTATACGTATGGGGAAGGGGGCCTGGGCCGCCAGGGGGGGCCTCACTTTGCCCAGTGGCTGTGGTCACCCCCCCTCCCCGGGGCGCCCCAGGCGGCCCAAGAGGTCGCCCAAGACGGCCCAAGAAGGCCTCGAGACTGCCCCAAGACCGCCCAAGATGGCTCCAGCAGTTTGAAGGGGGCCGGTAGGCCCGACCGGAAGCTTCGCCTTAGGCGAAGCACAGCTCCAGCTCTGCTGTACCGTAGTAGCGATAGTCCCAGTAGTAGGAGATCGTCGCGGGAACGACGGGCCATCTCAAGCGAAGGATGTTTTCGGTCTCAATGACGAATCGCATGGCTCGCACTGAGGCGCAGTCAGAAATCGGCCGCTTGAGCACAAACGGCCGCGGACAAACGCTCGTTACCTCTCGCCCGTGTCCCAGCTCACTTTAGAATCGGTAGGAAGGGAGACGAAGCGTGAGTCCGCCGCCACTATACAGCAGTTACAGCAGATACTATGCACAACAGGCAGCCAAAGGCGGGCCGTAAGAAAGGCGGACCCGCAAGCAACTTGCCTTGCAAGTACATTGCTGTGCATGCGCTTACTCCTCAGGCGGCCACGGACGAAGATGTCTGGCAAGCCCGATAAGGAATATGACGTTTTCAACCATGCTTGAAGGATTGCGTACCTCCCATGACCTGTAGGAGCATATCTCTGTCAATGCTCCCCTTTGTGTGACCGTCTGTGGTCATGCCGCGAGTGTCACGCCACTGAATGCTATGCACGATTCCTCGCCCCATGATCTCAGTCGACTTCTTCAGGTCTTTGCTTGGCAAGGACTTGCAATCATATTCAGCATCTATGGTCAAGGTCAGATGACCTTGATGCTCAGGCCACCCAACTCAAGTATGCATTTTAACTGAATGGGGCCAACGGACCTGCATGGAGCTCGTGCAGAGACACGATCGTGGGATAGCAGTCCTCCAAGTTGTGGGCTGCTGCAAGTCTCTGCTGAATAACTTGAGCGAACCTGCAAGCGGCGAGACTTGCAGCGCGCATCGATCAAGTGGACGACAGGCTTAACGGATGGCGTGGTTCCACGCCGTAGCAGGTTTGTCCCGCGAATACCATGGCCTTTGACGTCGTCGTCGGCATGTCCACTCAGGCGTCGATCGCCGGAGTCGCTGTGCAGGTCAATTTCGCCCGTTGGAGTCATCGAATGATTAGCGGTCTTCTTAAGGCAGGCCTGCAAATTCCTGGTGATCGCGTTCAGTCGTCGCACCTATATATTGGTCGGTCCTGGGGCACGGCGTAGAGATAGACCACATATACTATCAACCACACTTGGGTGATTAGTGCGTGAGCCAATGCGCCTCTGAGGCTGACGAACAGGTCTGCAACCATCTGGGATGCCTTGGCGTCAGCGTCGGCGCCGGTGAGTTCAGGATGTTGTATTATAGGACGGAGCTATTTGATGTATTCATCTAGGTCCAATGTGACATTGCCGCCCCCATCGTTTGTGCGCCTCACATCGCACTTGGTATATGTATGTTTGTTGAGTTTGCGCGGACCAACTGTGTCCTCGACGCACTTGACACACTTGTCAATGGTGCCCTCAAGCGCCGGCCATATTGATGTCATCAACATGTTTGGCTGTGAGCAGGTTACTGCTTGTCTCGAACTCCTCGTCGTAGGACGTGGGTCTGAGACCAAAGCCTCTCGTGGTCCTTCTGAGCTTCAGTGGGGAACCTCTGGGCGCGTACTTGGTGCTGGTGCCTGGCGCGAGGCGCTGCCGGCGGCGCTTCGACTCGTCGCGGTGCTCGAATCCTGGGAGGGATCGAAGCACTGCTGCCGATCAAGGCGGCAAGGCAAAGCACGCCACGCGCTCCTTCTCACCAGTTGCCTCAGTCATTGTCTGCGCGCGCGCCCTCTCGCATTTTGAAGAAAACCAGCGGTCGTCTTTCAACGTTTTCATCAGATTCGAGAATAAAAGAAAACGGGCCTCTTGCGCGCGCGTCGAGACCATTCGGAAACCTTTTGCGCGCGCCCCGGGGGGGGGGGGGGGGCCTGTCCAGACGCGCCGCGCGGGCAACTCGCGAGCGTCGGCCTTGCGCGAATGCCAAAATCCTTCCAAAACCTGCATCGCCAGCGCGCGGGCACCGCTATCGTCATCGGCGGGATCAGCATCGGCACCGCCGTCGGCCTCGCCGTCGCAACCGTCGCCATCGCCACCGCCGTCGCCACGACAACCATCGCGCTTTTATCCGTAGCGACGCCACGCCCGTCCAAGTCCCCGACGCGAACTGAAGTGCCAGCGCCTCAGCGCGGCGTCAGCGCGCCACATATCCCCCGGTCAAAAAAAACCGTGCAATCCCCCCCCCCCCCCCGGACTTAACGGCGCCCCTTGTCGCATTGCAATTCACGTGTGATTCGGGCATCGCCCATCCTGGGACTGAATTCGCGCCGCCGCCCTGGGCAGACCGGCATCGGTCCCCACGCCCCGCGTAAAGAATGCGACTCGCGGTTATTTATCACAAACCATCAGTTTCTGAGCATAGATGCAAAACATAACACGGATTGCAGATGCGCGCCTCGTCGCGCGCGCGCCTAGATCCTCGGACAAAAAAAACACTGGTTTCGATGGGGCTTCGCAACCGAAGAGCCCCGAAAACAAAAATAAAGCGCATGGTTTCGTAACAAGAATGTTCGAGCACCAGCCTGCGCCCGCGCTCCTGCGAATTCTCGAGAAAGCATCTGCTTTCCTATACTTCCATAGCGCGGCGCCAAGCGGGCCTCTCGCGCGCGCGTCGCAGTCGATCGAGCGCCCCCGCGCTTGCGCTGTCGCGAGAACCCCTCGCAAACAAAGAAAGGCGCGAAGCGCGCGCGTGTCATCGCGCGCGCCGAGATCCATCAAAAGCCCGAAGGCTCGTGAAATTTTCAAAAACGAATGCCCCGCAATCATAGCGCGGCCGAAGATTCGCCGGCCAGCGCCAAGAATTCATCGCAATCGCCACCGCACGGGGCGCGCAAACCAAGTTGCGGGTGGGCGGGCGGGATGTTTGCGCGAGCAATGGAGCGGGCAACTCCAAGTTGGGCATTGATTAATTGCACGGTACAGATTCCCCTTGCTTGAAAGAAAATAGAATCTCACCCCCGGATAATCCCTCCCTCTTCGCAATGCAATGTGCATGTCATTCTGCCCCATCGCACATCCTAAACATGACTTCGCACAATCCCGGGAGGGGCGAGCATCGACGCCCCCCGCCATCCTGTACAAAAAACGACGCGCGCGCACCCGCTTAGCAAAAATCCGCAGTTTTCAAAAGTCCCTTGCACAAGAAAAAAACGAAGTTCACACGCGCGCGCGCGTCGTCGCGCGCGCATGCAGAGCTCCCGCAAAAACCTTCGGCTTCGCAAGAAGTTCAAAATCGAGTGTCCACAAAAGCATAAAACAACACATGGTTTCGTAACGCTTGTTTCCCAAAAAAGCTTGTGCGCGCGCTCTTTCAAATTCTGAAGAAACCATCGGGCTTCCTGCATTCTCGTAACATTCCACCAAGCGGGCTTCGCACGCGCGCGTCGAAAACGTTCGAACGCCCTTGCGCGCGTGTTGTCGCAAGAATCCTTCGCCAAAAATGAAACGACATGCACGCGCGCGCGCCGGCGCGCGCGCGTGCCGCAATCTGGCAAACGCCGTCGGATTCGCAAGGATTTCAAAGCCAAGTATCCAAAACACATAAACCACATATGGTTTCGCAACATCAATTTACACGAAAAGCCCGCGCTCTCGCTCTGGCGAAGTCTGAAGACGAAAACCATAGTTTCTCGATGTGTTCATGGAATTCTGCCAGGGGAGCCACTCGCGCCGCATGCCCAAATCGCTTGAACGCCTTTGCGCGCGTGCTGGGGGAGGGGGGCGCGATTCGCGCCAATTAATACCACGCGGACGCTCTCGCGCGCTGGCCGCGCCCGCGTGTCGAACTCCGTCCAAAACCTCCATCGCCGACGCGAGGGCGCCGCCACCGTCGTCGGCGTGAACGGCATCAGCGCCGTCGCTGGCCGCGCCGTCGTCGCTGTCGCCATCGTCGCAACTATCATCGCCCCGTCTACCGGCGTCGACGTTGCCGCGATGCCGCGGCCGCCCAAGTCGCCGACTCGCAATGAAGCGCCCGCTGGGGCGCGGGCAGCGGTCAGCGCCACCGCGGCCGCATCGGTCGCGCCAAACTAGCTGGCCGCTGCGCGCGCGCGCGGGCTGGCGCGGCCGCGGAGATGCGCCGGCCAACGCCGAGCACTCGTCGATCACAATTGCCGCCGCATGCGCGCTGCAAGCCAAATTGCGGGCGGGCGGGCGGGACATTTGCGCGAGCGATGGAGCGGGCAACATGCAGCGAACAGAAACCAATTGCACCGAGTAAATAACGCCCCGAATATTGACCCGCATGCACGGCGCCGCACCAAACAGAGCGCACCGCGAAAATGAAGATTGCGCGGCGTAGATCACGTAACGCAGATTCCCCTCTCTAGACGATGATACGATTTACGCCCCCCCCCCCCCTCTTCGGAATTAACAGCGCCCCCTGACGTGCTGCAGTCCACGTTTGATTACGACAAATCGCCCACCCCAAATTTGAACGCGCGCCACCAAGCAGCCAGCGCCGCGCCCCCCCTGCACAGCCACCGCCACCGCCACTCGTCTTCTGGAAGGAAAAGAACACTCTGCGCGCACACTCGTTCGTCGCGAGATATCCGTTTCCACGAATCCCCTGGGCAGTCAGAGAACGAGACGAAGTGCGCGCGCGCGTCGTCGCGCGCGAGCGCCAAAAACTGTCGGACACCTTCTTGTCTTCGCGAGGATTTCCCAACCGGGCGCTCCGAGAACGCATCAGAAACGCGTGTTTTTATATATATATATATATATATAAAACCTCGAATGTTCAACGAGCGCCCCGGCGCGCGCGCTGCCGCGAGAACCCCCTGCGAACGGCGGGCGAAGCGCGCGCGCGGCGTCGCGCCCGCGCCGAAATCTGCGAAACAAACACTGGCTTCGCCGGGAGATCAGAATCGAGCGCCTCGGAAACAGTGGAAACAAATGCGGTCTCGCTCGCGCCTTTGCGAAGTTCCAAAAACCATCAGTCCATCAACATTTAAACGCCACTCTGCCGCGCGGGCCTGTCGCACCGCGCGTCGAAATCATTCGAGCGCCCTCGCGCGCGCCGGGGGAGGGGCCGCGATCCGCGTCGCGCAACGCCGCGCGGGCCACTCGCGCGTCGGCGGCGCGCGCAAGTCGAACGCCCTCCAAGACCTTCATCGCAGACGCGAGGGCGCCGTCATCGCCGCCAGCGCGATCGGCGTCGGCGAAGTCTCCGTCCCTGCCGTCGTCGTCGTCATCGTCGCCACCAGCATCGCCACTATCATCCTCGCGTTCACAGCCGTCGACGTCGCCGCGATTTCGCGCCCGTCCAAGCCGCCGGCTCGCGCTGGAATCCCCGCTGGGACGCGCCCGGCGGTCAGCGCCGCCGCGACCGCGTCGGTCGCGCCAACGAGCTGGCTGCCGCGCGCGCGAATGCGCGGGCTAGCGCGGCCGCAGCGGAGCACCAGCCAACGACGAGCGCCCATCGCAATCGCCGCAGCGGTTCACGCAAACCAAGTCGCGGGCGGGCGGGCGGGCCGATTGCGCGAGCAGCGGAGATGACAACTCACTGCGTAGAGAAGTTTGCCGCGTCGCATAGATCGTGCCACGTAGTCGGCATAACAGAAGGCGCGCCCCATGCATTGCGCCGAATAGCGCGCGCCGCGTGGATTGCGCCGCATAGATTGCACTTGGCAGACTCTCGCCCCCAAACAAGGATCTAGCACCCCCCCCCCCCGCCTTGTCGGCCCACCCCGGGGATGTGCAAATTCCATGCGATTCTGCCCCAACTTTCGCTTCGAATATGAATCCATGTCTTCCCGGCCAAGGCCGGCATCTGCCCCCCCGGACCCCTCCCCTTCGTCAAATAGCATCGCGCGCACCACTTTCAAACAAATCACTTAGCGTTGAAAACCCCATGGTGCAAACAAAAATGGGACTCGGCCCGCGCGCGTGGGGCGTCGCGCTCGCACGCCGAAGCCCATCGGAATCCTTGCGCGTTCCCAAATGTTGCAAGATGGACCGCCCCGAACACATTTGCAAACACACGCTTTTATCAAACAGATGTGTTCCAACAAAATATGCGCCCGCTCTTGCGAATCCTTTGGGGGGCCAGCGGTTTTCAACGTGGTCATCCCACGCGGCCAGACGGGCCGCTCGCGCGCGCATGTAGAAATCCTTCGCCCACCCTTGCGCGCGCGCTGGGGCGGCGCGATCCCCGTCTAACCGTGCCATGGGGGCCGCTCGCCCGCGTCGGCAGCGCGGGCATGCCGAACTCACCCCAAAACCTTCATCGCCGACGCGCGGGCGCCAATATCGTCATCGGCGTAATCAGCATCGGCACCGTCATTACCCTTGCCTTGGTCATTGTCATCATCGTCGCCAACATCGCCAATGGCATCGTGGCGTCTGCAAGTGCCGACGCGGCAATGAAACCCCGCACGCCCGAGCCACCGACTCGCACTGAAATTCCCGCGCGTCAGCGCGTCCTGTGAGACGCGCTAGGGAATGCCCAGCAATCAGCGCCACCGCGGCCGCGTCGGTCGCGCCACACTCGGTGCCCGCTGTGCGCGCGACACTTCGCGCGCTAGCGCGGCCGCAGCGATGTGCCAGCCAGCGCGGGACAGTCATCGCGATCGCCGCAACATGGATTCTGCAAGCCAGGCTGCGGGAGGGCGGGTGGGATGATTGCGCGGGCGTTGGAGCTGACATCAATTTCGGCCGGGCAAATTGCACCGCAGGGGTTGCACCAGATAGATCGCACGAAATAGATTGCAAAATTTAGGTTGCACAGCACTGTGCCACATAGATTGAACCACACCTGTAGCCCCACATTAATTGCACCGTACATATCGCGCCACGTAGATTGCATAGCATAAACTGCTGAAAACAAATTGTTTGATGTTCGCAATGGCTAGCACCATACAACACACGTAAACCAGCGCGGACGCAAAACGACGCGCGTCTAGCAAACGATTCGGTGACACGGCAAAGGGAAACAATTGCTGAACACTCCCCCTCCCCCCTAAACTCAAAGTCGGCACGCGCTGGGGAAAACTGCGGTCGGGGTGCAACTCATCAGACCCACCGCCAACTTTGAACATTGGAAGGGGGGGCGCGCTGACAGATGAATGTGGTATGAATATTCGCTATTTGTCCGACGCCTGCACCCATGTGGAGCCATCGATCCGGTGCACTCTATGCGGGGCTCGTTTTCTGGTGCAATCTTTATGGTGCCTTTTATGTGATGCATCATTGGGTGTGCCATGTACGATGTGCAATATACGTGGTGCAATATATGTACTGCAATCAGCGTGGCACGAATATATGTGGTGTAGTCTATGTGGCAGCTCACCCTGTCAAACTTGCAGTTGTCAACTCTACTTCGCGCAACCACCCCCACCCACCCACCTGCAACTTGGTTTCTAAACCCCCTGCGGCGGCGATGGCGATGACTGCCTGGCGCTGGCCAGCCCAACATTGCGGCCGCGTTGACGCGCGCAAGCTTTCGCGCGCACAGCGGGCAGCGAGTGTGGCGCGACCGATGCGGCCGCGGTGGCGCTGACCGCTTGGCACTTCCTAGATCGTTTCGCAGGCAACACTGACGCGCGGGCATTCAGTGACAGTCGGTAGCCCGGGCGGGCATTATGGCGACGTCGTCGACAACAGCAGACGAGATGATGATTGTAGCGGTGCTGGCGACGATGATGGCAGTGACGGTGGCGAGGCCAATAACGGCGCCGATGATGACCGCGCCGATGAAGAATGGTGTCAACGCGTCGGTGATGGTGTTGAAAAGATTTCGATCGCACGCGGCAAACGTGCGCGAGCGGCCCGAATTCCAGTATTTCACAGGAGCCGTGCCCACCCCAGTATGCGCGCAGGGGCGTTCGAATGATTTCGACGTGCGCGCGCGCGTGGCCCAGAAATGCTGGAACGAAACTCCAAATGTTCAAAAAAGAATGCTGAACAAAAGCGCGCACATACTTGTTATTTGAAAAACCATGTTGTCAAACACGTGTTGTGCTGGGGAAGTGGGCTATTGTACCAACCGCATTCCCAGCAAGTCTGGGTCCTCACAAACGGGCCGAATTCAATGTGCCACCCCGTTAAGACACATGCTGGAGCCTTTTCCCGGCGTCGCTGCCCAGATTCCTTCCCCGCACCACGTTGGCAAGGGGGGGGGATCCAACAACGAACTCGAACGGTTGACAGGGGGAAGGGCTTCCCGAAAGCTGGCGGCGGCCCCCGAGGGTGGGTTCGAGAAAAAAACCGCACGTGGGTGAATGGCGAAGGGCTTTCCCGAAGTTGGCGGCGGCCCCGAGGGTTGGTCGCCGCCCCGAATCAGCACAGATGTCCTGATGTGCGCTCGCCAGAAGGAGCGGGTCGGGGCGACAACGACGACGAACCACGGATGCCGCCCAGGGGGGGAGGGGGCAACGCAAAGACCGGCGAAGACTACGACACCGACGACGACGACGACGACGACAACGGCGACGACGAACGTACACGACGTTGACGACGACAACGGCGGCGACGGCGCTACGGGAGATACAGCCAGGGAGAGGGTCTCCCCCTGAGTACCCCTCCGCTTGACCTCCCCTGTCAGAAGCGCCCCTCCCCCCCTGTCAAAAGCAAGAGCCCGAATAAACACACCTAGACTGAGAGACAGACGAATCACATGTCTTCGGAGATCTGTGTCTCCTCGATCTTTGACGCCCCCGCTTGGGAGGCCCAGAGCCTTCTGCCCGGGGACCATGGCGTTGACAAACGAGCTGTGCGACGAGCCACCTTTGATGTTCTGCCCGATGACCTGCCAAGGCCGGTTGCAGAACGGGGGTGCGCAGTCCTGCAGCCGAACAGTCGGCATTTCCCCCCGTGTTTTTCTCTGATCTCTCCCGACCCTCCTGCGTCGATAACTCTCAGAACGTGCGTTAGCGCCATCGTCTGCTTGTCCACCGAAGCCCCTCTATGCGACGCAGGCAATGTAATGAGGGCGTGCAGCTGAGCAGGGTAAACACACATTGGACTAACACACTGCTTGAGGAACAATGTGAAGCGGGGCCCCCCGCTTTGAATCCGCGCACCGCGCGTCTCCTCACTCCTCCCCCCCTCCTCCCCCTCCTCCCCCCTCCTCCTCCTGCAACCCGGCGCTGCCCTCCCCATTCCCTCTCCTCCCCTCATCACCTCCTCACCCCCTCGCCTCCTCCCCCTCGTCCTCCTCCCCACCCCCCTGCAATCGAGCAGTCGGCATCCCCTCCGCTCATTTCTCTCTGCTCGCTGCGCGGCCAAGCCATGGCAGCAGCATCCGCGAGATTCAAACCGGGGAGCCAAATCCAGCCCGCATGCGCGTTGGGTCGGGCTGCGTCGGCACGTGCACACCAGCGCCACATGCACACCAGCGCCATACGAGCACCGGGCGGCATCCGAGCGTCGGAACATCGCGAACCGAGTCGGATCGAGCCGGCCAGAATCGACACCGAATCGGACCGAGCGGATCGAGATGGACCTTGCAGGGTGCGCCCGAAGACTGGCGAATGCTACGGCGAACCATGGCACGAAGCTCCGTGGCCCAGCCCGGGCTGACGGGACCGCCCATAACGGTGCGCAGCGTTTGCCAGCGCCAGAGAGATACTTTGGCCACCCCACGCTGTTCCCCCTCCTCCTCCTCCTCTCCTCCTCCTCCTCCTCCTCCTCCTCCTCCTCCTCCTCCTCCTCCTCCTCCTGCTCCTTCTCATCTTCCTCTGCCTCCTCATCCTCCCTCATCTCCTTCTCCTCCCTCCTCCTCCTCCTCCTCCTCCTCCTCCTCCTCCTCCTCCTCCTCCTCCTCCTCCCCCTATCTACACCTTCCCCCCGACCTCACCCTCTTCATCCTCCTGATCCCGCCCAGTCCTTCTCATCCTCCTCCTTCTCCCCCCCTCCACCTCCTCCTCCTCCTGGCGAGTGTTAATAGAATGGGCCTGGTTTGTCATACACCCTGCCTGGCATCACGGTGTGACATACCACCTGGTACTTCAAGCGCATGCCAACCTCACAGAGCAGCATGCCACCGTGGGCCAAGGACGTCGTGGTCACAGGCCCTACCCCTTAGTTCGCCACCACACAGTTGAAGGGATGCGCGCATCAGGAGGTCGGTCGATTCGGTATCAAGTCTTCGCTTCCACAGACGATTGCGGACTGACCACTGTCACAAAATATGGAAATAGGAGACTACTTCTAAGATGCCTACAGCTGTTGACTTGTATGGGTGTGAGGCCGAGGCCACTGTGGCGAAGAACGACAAGGAGTTCGAGGTGGACCACTTGATCGACCAGAACGGCGACGTGGCTGACATGCTGGGGAGCTTGCCGCATCAGGCGCTGGATGTTCCAACGGTTGGTGACCTCAGGCGTGCGGCGGCTTCGTTCAGATGGCGCACTGGTACTGGTCTGGATGAGCTCTCACCTCGCTCTTTCATCTTACTGTAGAAAGAGGCGCTGGCCCTGGTCGTGTACATCAGCTGGGCCACTGGGGCAT
Source organism: Prorocentrum cordatum (assembly GCA_963575745.1). Lineage (NCBI taxonomy): Eukaryota > Dinophyceae > Prorocentrales > Prorocentraceae > Prorocentrum > Prorocentrum cordatum. The sequence goes on from CAUYUJ010015469.1 coordinate 18,182, forward strand.
GGAGCAGATTGCCGAAAGCGGCCATGTATGTGATTGGGCAAACCTGCGGCGGGAGGGGGCTTTAGCCCCATCGCCTGGCCCTGTACAAGATCCACGCGAAGGCGAGGGTGGTCCATATCCGCAGGCGAGCGTCGGAGCAAACCGGCCTGTTCTCCGCGCTTGGCCTTCGGTAAGTCCACCACGGTCGACGGGGCCGCGGAGAAGCAGGCTGGCGAAACCATCGTCGCCACCATTATCGACGTAGGCAAGTGCTTCGATCGAGCGGCATGGTGTAAGATCATGGCGGCGGCGAGGCTGCATGTTTTCCCAGTGCCTGGGCTCAAGATGTGCATCCGCATGCACTTCGCGCCAAGACGAGTACTGTGGGGGATGGCGTAGCCGTACGCGGTATGGGTGGACCCAAGTAACTTGCCGGGTTGTAAGACAACGATCTATGTGCCGCAGATGGTGATGCTCACCCCATTCGATGTCTTCGCAATCCACGCCCCACCTGCCAAGGTCTATTGACGTGTACGCGGAAGACGTCACGGTGCAGGTGGTGGTGCACATCTCGACCATCGTGGACACGGCAGTGTCGCTGCTCAACCGCCTGGCGGTGGTACCGTTGGCCCTCCAGTTTCCTATCGCGCAGGTACGGTACAGGGCCAAGGTACTGAGCTCGAAACATGAGGTGGCAAAGATGGTGGCACTGCGCACGAACCAGCACAGGTTTAGGGCCGCCACGTCGCTCAATAGTAGTGGCATGGAAACCAAAGCAGGTCAGCCAATCAAGTTCGCGGCTATGCATAAGCGCGTCAGGAAAGTCAAGAAGAGGCTCCCAAGGTTGAGACGCCTACGGAGTACCTTGCGCATCGCCAAGAAGGTGGCCAGCCCTAGGTTTGGGTGCGCCATACAATATGGACTGCAGGCGGTGAGTGCGCCACCGGCTACGATTGACCAAGATTGAAGGACGTGGTGGGGTCAGACTCCAGTTGCAACATCGACATGGTTGGCATCACAATTGGAGCCCACCCCTCGTCAGCAGCCAGATTGCATCGCCATGATGGAGCCGTTGCTCACATGGGCGCAGCTGGTATCCGAAGGTGCTGTATCACAGCGAGCTCGACCTCATAACACGGGCTCCGACATGGTTCCGCAAGCTGGCGAGAAGAGCGTACGTTAACGTGAAGTCGGAGGCGTGGGCGCGAGGGTCCGATTTTGCGCCGGATGCCGCATCTCCTCACCCCAGCGGCTACTGGATCGAGTCCCTGCGCAAGCTCCCCACGTCTTCGCCAAAGGCCATCAAGTGTAAACTGGGAGTGCGGGCGGCTGGTGCGTTACGATCTACTATCGTTGAAGGGCAGTGGTCTCAGCAGAGGCTGACCAGACATCACCTCATCACCAGCAGCAGCATCATCATCAGCATCAGCATCGTAATCATCATCATCTCATCATCATCATCATTATCATCACCACCACCATCATCATCACCGCCACCATGACCATCATCAGCCTGATCATCACCAACAGCATCATCATCTTCATCATCATCATCATCATCATCATCCTCATCAACATCATCATCCACCGCATCATCCTCATCCTTATCCTCATCATTACTGTCATCATGATCCACATCATCATATGCATCATCGTTAGATGCATCGTCGTCGTCATCGCCTTCATCGTCATGATACTCATCACCATCGCCATAATCATCATACCCACCAACACCGTCCACCACGTGTTTCCCATGCTTTCCGCCTCCCTCCTCCATGTTCTGTCCTCCCTGCTCCCCTCTCCTCCCCCCTCCCCTGCTCCTCCTATTCGCTCTAATCATCCAACCTCCATTCCATTGCCCTCCATCCCTATCGCGGGACCGACAATGAGGGGATGATACGAGACAGACCCGCGGGATGGCCTCCTCCGCGGCCCTGTGTGGCCTCCTGTGGCGACGTACGCTGACGACACACTTCTCGCCAACGCCGATGAAACTTACGTCTCGCAATTGACGGAGTGCATGAAGAGAGTGCGGGAATAATACGTATTATTACGAATTTGAAACAGAATTTAAGTTCTTCCGATATGCTGAGACGAACATGAGACAGCCAGATGGGCAGAGAATACCCCGAAAAGAGAGCATGGTCTACCTTGGGGGTCTACTCTGTGCCGGAGGATAGGAATGGCGTGCAATGGCTTTGAAGGATTGCGCAGGATATATAGGTACGTCACGATCACGCTGGAAAGGAAGGCCGCAATGTTTGACGCATGTGTAGTGTCCTAGACACTGTAGCGCATCCGCGCCGTGGGGCTGTGACAAATGAGAAACAACATTGTACATGTAAATAGAGATGACTGCGCAACATGTCAGGCAGACCGCATTCATGCGATTGCCATGCCACCAGAGCCACCCTTCTGCTAATTTGCAAGAGCCAAGCACTTCGTGCAGAAATCTGGCGTGCCGCCGATTACTGCCTAAACGACGGCGTCGTGAGGCGGTGCGTATTCGCCTGGCGAGATCCCATTTGCACTGGCCGAGCGGACGCCAGAAACGCGGCACACAAACCATTGCTCGGAAACGCAGCATCCGCGGCGTCCCACAGGGCAGGCGGCAGCCAGGAGGCCCTACACACAGACACACACACACACACGAACGCACACACACAAACACACACACACACACGCACGCACACACACGCACGCACACGCACGCACGCACGCACGCACGCGCACGCAAGCACACACACACACACACGCACACACACACACCCCGCACACACAACACACACACACACACACACACACACACACACACACACACACACACACACACACACACACACACACACACACACACACACACACACGCACGCACACACACACACACACCACGCACACACACCCACACACACACACGCACGCACGCACGCACGCACGCACGCACGCACGCACGCACGCACGCACGCACGCACACGCACGCACGCACGCACGCACGCACGCACGCACGCACACGCACACGCACACGCACACGCACACGCACACGCACACGCACACGCACACGCACACGCACACGCACACGCACACGCACACACTCTGGCGTCAGGAAGCCGTCGTGCGGCAGGGCGCAGCAAAGCCGCATCCATGCTGCAGTTGAAGCCTCCGTGCTCCTCCTCACGCCCTTCCCCTCGTCCTGCCCCTCCTCCTCCTCCTCCTTCGTTGCCCTGCTTTTGGCGCTCGCTGCTTCACCCAATCATATCCGATTCACCTTATTGCCAGCGCGCCTCCGATGTGCGCGGCTCCTGTCCGTCTCTGGCATCCGAGCGCAGTTCTTGGATGCAGGACTGAGGGGAAGCATATGAGGAACGACGGCGAGGCGAGGGGTCAGCGGTCGGCCCGAGGAGACGCCACCATCAACAAAACCAGTCGATCTGCCTGAGGTCCAAGTTCGCGACGCGGGGGGGCCTGGGCCCTCCACTGGGCGGTTCAAAAATAGGTCCCTGAGAGATGGGGCCGTCACGACGAAGGGCTTCACACCGCGTGAAGTCAGCCTGAGACCTCCTCCTGCCACCAGGGGCCCATCCCTCAGGTTGGGCGCCCGAGTTATCCGGGGTAACTCGGGTCCGGGGTAACTCGGGTTTGGATTCCCGAGAAAGGAACCCGAGTTAGCCCTGACCCGAGTTACCCCTGATGATTCGGGGCTCTGGACGCCCGAGTTATCAGGGATAACTCGGGTCCGGGGTAACTCGGGTTTGGATTCCCGAAAACCGAACCCGAGTTATCCCTGACCCGAGTTACCCCTGATGATTCGGGGCCCATCCCTCAGGGCCCTTTCCCTGAGCTGCCAATCCACAGGGGGGTGGGGGCGGCGGCGGGCGAGGGACGGCAGAGGCGCGGGGTATAGCCCTCTGCCCGCCAGAACTGTCCGAGGGCCCCGGGGTGCGAGCACGGGCCCCGGAAGCCGAGCAGGGAGGAAGGCACGCCGCGAGCCCGGAGCCCTGGGCCCTCGACGCGCAGGAGCCCGGGTCCTCCACAGGGGCCGGAGCGGCGGGCGAGGGACGGCGCAGGCGCGGCCACACGCCTCGGCGCCCGCCTCGCCGAAGCCGAGCGCCAGCAGGCCGCCGAGCTTGATGATGGTCTTCTCCAGCATGACCTCGCGCCGGCGGCGGGCTCCCCGGGGGGCCCAGGCTTCCTGGCGCGGAGCAGCAGTCACGAGGGAAGCCTTTTGGCCATGCCCGGCCTCGCAGAGGATTGGAGGTTGGGTCAGCACTGCAAGTAGTGCGAAGAACCCACCTCGTGCGGCTGCTGTGATGTATGGCCCCCTTCCTGGACAAGGGCAAACAGTTCCTCGTGGGCGGGCTCGACGGGCTCCCAGTCCTGCTCCAGGTGACACTGCTGCAAACATAGTTGGGATTCGAACTTGTATCTTGAACTGTCTGGGGGAAACAAAGAGATCCCACCAATTACTTCGTTGTCGTTGCCCGTCTTCTCCCCCATCCGCCCCCGCCTCCCCCTGTCACCTCGTCATCCGCATCGTCCTCATAGCTTCTCGGGGAGGGTTAGGGGGTCCGCTTTCTGGCTGTGAGCAGTCACTTCAGCTTCATCATCCGCGGTCGAATCGTTGGCCGAAGCCAAGTGCGATCCGAAACCGCCCGCTGGTCCCCCTCCCTGCTCCTCCCCCTCCCTCCTTCTCCTCCTCCTCCTCCTCCTCCTCCTCCTCCTCCTCCTCCTCCTCCTCCTCCTCCTACGCCTCCTACGCCTCCCCATCCTCCCTCCTGAGTCTCATCCTCATCCTCCTCCCCCCCCCCTCCCCGCCCTCTCTCCGTGACCCTCAACATGCGGGCCATGGTCCCTCGACGAGGTGCAGCCCTCCCCCGCCCACCGGCTGCCTTCGCCGCGGGGGGGGGGCGGAAAGAAAGAGGGCTGCGGCACTCGGCAGCGCGGGCGGGAGTGTGCGCTGGCCACGCTCGGTCCGCGGCCGCCCCTGGCCACCGACACGGGCGGTCGGCGCCGTGGTGGCCCCGGCACTCCTCCTCCTCCTCCTCCTCCTCCTCCTCCTCCTCCTCCTCCTCCTCTCCTCCTCCTCCTCCTATTCCTCCTCCTCCTCCTCCTCCTCCTCCTCCTCCTCCTCCTCCTCGTACTCCTCGCAAGCGGTGGGCAGGAGGGCCGCGCCCTGTCAGGCTGGCCCACCGCGTGCGCCCATCGCCCACGCTCTGGGGTTGGGGCCGGAGGTGCGCCGGCGGGTGGGCAGATCTGGCTGTACAGTCCTCCTCCTCCTCCTCCTCCTCCTCCTCCTCCTCCTCCTCCTCCTCCTCCTCCTCCTCCTCCTCCTCCTCCTCATCGTTCCTATCATCCCCTATTCCCCCCCCTGATGCCCCCCCCCCTTTTCGTCCCACAGGAGAGTGCGTAGGAGAGGCGAAGGCTGGTGGGAGGGCAACGACCAGGCACGATCGGGCGGGTGGGCGGCCCAGTAATGAGGGGAGCGCACCCCAGGCGAAACGCTATGGAAGTGTCCACCGATTCATTTGCGGAGACTCCAATCCAAAACTACCACCGTGTGTCGTTGGTTTGGGTTGATGTGTATTGCAACTGCCGTCGCAAACCGCGAGAGAAGGGATCTGTAGTTGGTTGGCCCTCGCTTGAAATACCCAGCGATGGCTTTCCACTCTGATGGTGCCGTAAGCCGTCGAAGCCGTTGAGCACTGAAAGGAGCCAATCAATTGGCGCCGTCGATCTGTTGGAAGAGTGTAGATGCGACCCTGGCTGCCTGCAGTCTGGGTCAAGTGAAATAGGTGACACAGACCTCCGACGTCGTATTTTTACCCCAAGAGGTCTGGACCCCCTCCCAGCCTCCCTCTCTCACGTTCTCCCTCCCCTCCACCTCCGCCCGTTCCTTCCTTCTACTAGCTGCGCGACCGTCTCCATAGGCTCCTTCACCTTCCTGGCGGAGCACATGTTGTAGACGAGCCGTTTGCAGCAACCCATCTTGCCCAGATGCTCAATCTTCTTGGCCTCGGCCGGTTCCCTCCTGCTTATCCTGCTCGGCATCCTTCTTGGCATCCTCCTGCTCCTGCTCATCCTGCCTCATCTGACTCCTCTTCCATCAAAGGCGACCCCCAAACCCGTTCATAATTTCAACGATACGTGTCTGCTCTGAAAGCCATGCCTCGCCAGCAGAACGTCAGACGATACAGCCATCGTGCTATCATCGGGGACACTAAATCAGGAACGCAGGGGCTGTTCTGAGCACGATGAGTTTCGGCCACGAAGCGATTCTCCGACCTAGATCCAAGGAATGGCTCAAAATCAGGAGCACATCCTGAACCCAAAGAGGTCGTTTTTTTTGCAGCGTCTACACTGCACAACTCATGGACAGATGTATCCAGCTGCTCCTACATTAGACTGCACCTGTCACGAGATTGCCAACACCACGGGGAGACAGGGAAGGGGAAACACCCGCGTCGACGAGGGCGCCGCAGGACGCCATTCAAAAACGCAAAACGTCCCAACATCTCGATAAGTATCTGTCCTCCCTGCCTCCTCCGCCTCATCCTCCTCCCTCCTACTCCTCCCCCTGACCCAAATTGGAGGGCGGAGGAAGAGCAACGAACGCATGAGGAGACGCGTTGAAACGTGTTGGCCGATACAACAGAGCAATTGGGAAATAACAGCAGCACAATCTATCACACAACTTTGGACCGACCTCGGAGAACACGCTATGATAAAAATGCACCAGTAATGGTTACATCGGCGTCAACCACTCTAGAGAAACCAAGTCGTGTGACTGAAACAAACAAAGACGAACCAAGTGATCAGAAATTCAATTGAAAAACCAGGACGAACCACTGAACGGCACCGACCGACGCAATGGAGACGGCACGGAACAGGAATCGCAGGATTACCTTCGCGCCTTTGGTGCTCACTCCCGCTATGAATTTATCTCGGCGCCACTCCCGTTGCGGGTTGCGCATTGCACTTAACTGTCACGATAAGCGCAAAGGCTGCTTCTGTTCCGTTTTATACTTTTCGCATTCTACCCCATCAAGTGTTGAAACCAGCACCCCCGAACGTAGGCATCAGGCAGGCGGCATTGTGACATCTAAATCTAAAGACGCATGCAAAAACTCAATGTACGCCGATCTTCAAAACTGAACAAAAAGGCCCTCCGCATGTCAAAAAGCGCCTACGGTTGTGCAGGTGAAGTGCTCCCCGGGCCGAGTAAGCCACGCGCTCAACGCAACCGACGAGCGCGGTGCCCTTCAGCACCCACCTCCGCCAGATCGTGGCAGCGAGTCCGCCAACATCAACGAGGCGCCCTCCGTTGAGATTTGTTTTCACAGCGCGCGGAAAGATTTGAGCCCACCGGGCTCGTCCCAGGAGTCCCGAAACCAGAAAGGCTGACATCAGAGGCAACGTCTGGGATAGGCTTAAATGGGGGGTGCATCGACCCTCGATCGCCCCTTTATCGGGGAGAAGGGGGCAGGAGCTAGCCCGCCTCGCCCAGGAACGCAAGGCTCCGCTGCGTGGGCGCATCGCCGACCTATCGGCGATGCATCGCCGACTCCAGCTCGATGCCTCTCCCCGAGCCTGTCGCCCCCCTAGCGCTCCCCCTCATGACATCACAAGGGGGCGCATATTTACTGTTGCGTGCTTCCACCGGCGGAACCACCCCCGTTTTACCCCCGCCGCCCTACGCCGGCCCCCCGGCGCCTTCCGCCGAAGAAGACACGCCCCTCCATCCCTCAGAGGCGAAGCCCTCTGCTGGAAGGCCTCATACGTGCGACTGTTAGAGCTCTTGAGCTGGAAGCTGCACGATCACAAAACGCATCGGCGTCCCAAGCGAGAGCGCGAGCTTGCCACGGACCACCCTCCATCCGGGCAGCCCCTCGAAACGTCCAGCTTTCTCTTTCCCCGAGATTTGCAGATGTACCCGGCGAGAAGACAATTCGATCATGCATGCAGACCCCCCCCAGGACGTCTCTGGGACGCGGTCAGCAGGACGGCCCTTTGCGGCCTTCCTCCTCCTCCTCCTCCTGCTCCTCCTCCTCCAATCTCCTCCCTCCTCCTCCTCCTCCCTCCTCCTCCTCCTCCCTCCTCCCTCCTCCTCCCTCCTCCCTCCCTCCCTCCTCCTCCTCCTCCTCCTCCTCCTCCTCCTCCTCCCTCCTCCCTCCTCCTCCCCCTCCCTCGGCCTCCGCGAGCTCCTCGCGGACATACTCCCTGTCCCCGAGCTTCATGGCCTGGTGCGGCAGAGCTCCGCGGCGGGCCACCCCGGCCGCCGCCCTGGCCGTCGTCCTCGTCGCCGCCCTCGTCGTCGTGGTGGTCGTCGTAGTGGTCGCGGCCGTCGTGGTCGTCGCCGCCCTCGCCGTCGTCGTCGCCCCCGCCGCCCTCCTCGACGCGGCGGCCGTGTGGTCGTCGTCAGGGCGCGCGCCGCCCCGAGGCAGAGGGCGCGGAGGCACACGACGGCAGAAGCGGGCAGCGAGCGAGCGGCGTCGTCCTCGTCGACGCCGTCGTCGTCGACGGCGTCGTCGTCGTCGTCGTCCTCACCCTCTTCCTCCCCCCTCCTCCTCCTCCTCCTCCCTCCATCCCTCCCCCAGAGCGAGCGCGGCCAGGCCCCACATGGAGGCCTCGACGCCTTCCCCCGAGGGGGGGGGTTCTTCGTCTCGTGCGCCGGGGGCACCGAGTCAGAGGCACACGACGTCAGAGGCGGGCAACGAGGGAACGAGAACCGTGCCGGAGCGAGCGCGCGCAGGCCCCCATGGAGGCCTCGACGCCCCCCGGGGGGGTTCTTCGCCTCGTGCGCCGGGGGCACCGTGGTGACTGCCCCTCGGCCCGAGCACGGTCGCCGGACGCCGAAAGCTGGGGTGACACCCGGCGGCAAGAGAAAGACAGTCATGGCGTCGGAGGTCCGGGGGGCCTCCTGGGCACAGATAGGGCCGGACCTCGCGGCGAGGGAGGGAACATGTGGAGAATCACAGAGAGAGAGAGAGAGGCAGAAACAGAGACAGAGAGGGAGAGAGACCGAGAAAGGGATAGATAGAGAGACAGGGAGAGAGAGAGAGAGAGAAAGAGAGAGACAGAGAGAGATCGCACCAGTTCGGACGAGAACTCATCCAGGCCCTGCGGGGTAGCAGGCCCGCGCGGGCCTGCCTCACAGAGCGGGGAGCAGGGCCGCAATACGTGGCGCGGTAAAAGGAGGACCCCGACGGGAAAACAGAACGGGTCTGTGGTGGACAGGCCCCTCCAGGGCCCTGCTGCGCACCCGAAAGAGCAGGCGTTGGCTGCTAGCACGCCTTGGCATGTGCGCCCCGGTGCCTCAGTGGAAATTGGCGCCGCCTTGGGGCATCGCTACGGAGCAGCTGCCACATGTTCTTGCAGCAGTCACGGGATCCGAGAAGATGAGGAGAAGGAGGAGGAGGAGGAGGAGGAGGGAGAAGGACGCGGTGACGGTTAGCCCCCGAGCGGACGAGGTGGATGCGATGGAGGAGTTCCGCCCCCGCCCCCCCCCCCGCCCTGCGCGGCTTCGCCACGAGCCTGCCACATCCTGGCCCAGCTGTGCCCATAGCTTCTCCCTTCTGCCCCTTGCCCCGCATTCGCGAGGGGCATCCTCGGCTGACCCTGGGCGGAGACCGAAACCAGAACCGCCCAAACTCCTGGAGAAGACGGCGCGGCATCGACCGCGCCCGCGCCCCCGCAGCGCACCACCGCGCGCCGAAGCCGCCTTCACGGGACAGGACCAGATCGGGGCGGCGGCAGGGCCACCGATGAACCACCCCACCCCGATTGCTCGAAACCCTGGAAGGCCACCGCGACCCAGCGAGATACTTGCGGCAGGCGGGTGAGGTCGAGCGCTGTCGGGAGGCGCGCGGGATCTTCAGCGACACGCCACACGTTCACCTGTTCTTCCTGCTCCTCCTCCATCCTCCTCCAATTCCGCCTCCTCCTCCTCCTCCTCCTCCTCATTTGGCTTCTTCTTCTTCTTTTACGTACTTCTTCCTCCTCCTCCTCCTCCTGCTCCTCCTCCTCCTCCTCCTATTTCTCCTCCTCCTTCTCCTCATCCATCCTCCAACTCCTCCTCCTCCTCCTCCTCCTCCTCCTCCTCCTCCTCCTCCTCATCATCATCATCATCATCATCATCATCATCATCCTCTTCCTCCTGCTCCCACTAATTTTCGAGATGGCCCGTACCCGTTACCCGCAGGTCCTGGGGGTCCTGGGGGCGCAAGGGGCTCTGACCAGACGAATGTTTCTGACAGATCGCTGACGCTCTTGTCGGGTGGGTATACATCGGAGCCAGCATGCTTGGTCTCCGACTCCGAGCCGCACGGCCTCCAGCGGATTGTCCTTGATGCTCTCCATCTTGGTGATCATGCGCTCGATGGGCTTCAGGAGCAGCTCGTTGGCGTCCTTGTTGAAGGACATGGCCCCTATGGCCACACAGAGGCAGATGAACCACGTCTGGCCGATGCTCAGCTCCGCCTCCAACCTCGCGGGCCGGCCCCGCGCGGAACCACAGCACGCCCGCAACCAACACTCTCAACAGGCAGCACGGCAGCCTGGACGGAAGTCCTCGCTGCGCCTGCCGGGGCGATGCCCACAGAGACGGGCACCAGCACGGCGCGCTCGGCTGTTCCACACGTGCGCGCTGCCGGAAAATCTGGAGGTCAGAAAGGGGTATGGCTCAAAGGGGTATGGTGCCAGTCGTGGAAATGGCGATGCTATCTGCGATGGACAACATCGCAATATTCCCCTTTACATGCAATTTGCACCACGCCCCTTTATACCATACTCATTCCCTACCTCCAGAGAAATGACCCTCGCTCGTTTGGGAAGCCACGTGTGAACCCTGCCCTGGCAGGTCAGGTTACGGAAACGCGGGCCGGGATAATGAATTCCAAATGCCTGCAGCTGAGTGAACCCCGGCGGGGGTGCCCGACGCCCCAGCATCGCGTGGACCCCACAGGGGTGGGGTTCACAATTGTTTGGAGATCATCTCCAGTCCCTACGCTTAAGTCGGGCCTGTCCTCCCACGGGGGAATTTTTGACGAAAACTCAAAAATAGTTCAACATTTTCAAAAATAGCCAGAAATATAAGACGCATCCTCACCAGACTATCTTTGAACCCCTTTCGAACATTCCTCCTGTAGAAGGACATGCCCGACCCGACATGCCCGACCTGACCCTACGCACACAACCCTGCACCGTTCTCGCCGGCTCCCCGCCACACGACAGGCTTGGGCGCCCGAGTTATCCGGGGTAACTCGGGTCCGGGGTAACTCGGGTTTGGATTCCCGAGAACGGAACCCGAGTTATCCCTGACCCGAGTTACCCCTGATGATTCGGGGCTCTGGACGCCCGAGTTATCCGGGGTAACTCGGGTCCGGGGTAACTCGGGTTTGGATTCCCGAAAAACGAACCCGAGTTATCCCTGACCCGAGTTACCCCTGATGATTCGGGGCTCTGAGACAGGCGTCAAGAAGCAGCAACCCAACGGGCAGCCCCCGCCTCGTGGAGCCCCTGGTGTCGTAGGCGAACGCCACGCTGAGGTGGTGGTCCTCCGTATCGGTCCTCGGGCTCGCGAGCGTTTTGGTGCCCCCCAGGCACACGACAGCGAGGACCGATGAAAGCTCCGAACGCTTACAGTCGGGGCGTTGACCTGAGGAACGATAAACAAGGAACGAGGCCCCTCGTTTCCTCAAGCTGAACTTCGATTTCCGATCGAAAACCAAAGGTCAACCTAAGGCAAACAACAACAGCTCTAAGGAACACGGAGCCCCCCCAAACGGAAAGGGGTCCTTCTTCAGCGCCCCGGCTGTACAATCAGACCAGAGCTGGATCGGATCGCGAACTCGGACCGGATCCCCGCATCAAATCGACATCGGATCGCCGAGCCCGGCTCCGGCTGGCCTCGGCCGAGGCCGGCGAAACAAACCAACTCGACGCGGATCGAGATCGCGGCCCCAGCCGGCGAATCGCATCGGATAGTAGGCGACCCTGCTTGTATTCCCAGGATTAAATCGGGCCTGTCCCTCTACAGGAGGAATATTCAAAAAATAGTCAAAAAAAGTCTGGAGACGATTTGATCGACTATGTTTGACAATTTCCAAATTTTCTTTTACTATTGTAAACATTTCCTCGACAATGCGCCTGAAGGAGGGCATGCTCGACCTAATCCTGGGGCGGCCAAAAAATACTTCAGGAGCCGAACTCTATACACCGACGCTTTTTCTGGCCCCGCACTGAAACTCGTACAGGAAGGCGGATCCTGGTGTCTACGGGATCCTGGTGTATACATTGTTCGCGGTTTCCCTGGGGAAGCGGGTAAAACAAGTATACACCACACCACCCAGACGTCGTCCCTGACCCTCAAAGAGTCCTGAGATTGAAAAGCAGCCCGCCACTGGCAATACATACATCTATATATACACGCATACATACATATACAAGACTGCAGTGGCGCTTCGCGCCATGCACCTTGGTCCTTGAAGTTTGGAATGCAGGCGGAATGGCAGGGTTTGGTCAAGCCGACAATTTAGCGGTAAGTCCTGGTTGCCTTTTCCGGCGTCGCCGCTATAATGATGTTATTCGTCATCCTTCCTCCGTGCTTATTGTTCCTTATTTTCGCCATACCCTGCGCATTATCCCCATCCTCCTCAGCTCTTTTTTGCGGAGGCTCCTCCTTGGAGAGCCTCTAGGGGCCTCACAAAAATTGTTTCGGTCGTTCTTAAGGCCTTCTGGAGGCCTCCTGGGCGTATACTGGGGGCCTCCGGGAGCTTCCTCGGGCCACCTTGCCTCCAACCGCCGTCTCCCTGAACGACCGAATCAATATTTGGAATTCTTCGGAGGGTGTCTTTGGGCCATCTTGGGCCGCCATGGGGCTCTCTGAGGGCCATCTTGGACCCGTGTTGTGCCGTTTTGGGGTCTCTTGGACTGCCTGGAAGCCCTTTCGGATGGTTGTGGGGCGATTTGGAAGCCTCCCAGGCGGCTTCGGACGCCCAGAAGACCGCCGTCTTGGAGCGTCGGGAAGCCGAAAAGAGGAGAACCCAAAAATTCACCCCAAACCCAAAGACAATCGATGATTTTTGCCTCGGGGGGCCTTCTTGGGAGTGCTCTTGGAGGCCTCGTTGGGGCCGTCCTGGGGGCCTCTTGGGCCATCTTGAGGTCACGTCGGTCACTATTGGAGCGCTCTTGTGCTGTCTTGGGGGTCTCTGGGACGTCTCCGATGACCCCCCTGATCGCCCTAAGTGTGCTGGAAAGGCTTGGCAAAACGCCTTGCGAGGCCCGGTGGCCGCTTCGAGGCCCGTCTGGAGGGCCCCAAAGCCCCAGGTCCCGGGAGTCCGATTTTTTTTTGGGGGGGGGACGGGTTTTCCCCCCGCCCGGGCTTATAAAAATATAGGAAGAGGAATACCTGCTCCATTATACGCAGAAGTGCTGATACCTCCCCGGACCTCTCGGGGGTCGCATCCGGACCAGAATTGCAAGGCGAAGCCTGCCGCGGCGACGGAAGAAGGGCCGCGGTCTAATCTTAGTCTTAGGTCGGGCATGTCCCTGTACAGGCGATTTTTGACAGAAAAATAAAAGTAGCCAAAACACATCATAAAATCGAAAACGGAGCACGCAAAACCGTCCCCAGACTATATTCTCACTACTATTGGACATTCCTCCTGTAAAGGGACCTGTCCGATTTCATCATAGCCCCGGGTGGACCGACTTCGCGCGCTCCGCGCCGTGCGACGAGCGACCATTCTCGCGCTCGCGCACCGCCCCCCGTGCCCGTGTAGAAGGGCAGCCAGCTCTTCGGCGAGAGCCACCGATTGTGCGAAGCACGGCCACCTCCGCACCCCGCGCGGGCGACTTGGCACTTCGGCTGCCGCCTGTGCCACCAGGGAGAGGCGCTCTGGATGGCCCCGCAGGTGGTGACAGAGACTTCTCTGCACCAGTCCTTTGCCCGCACTTGGCAGCCATCAGAAAACTACGGACAGGGCGAGTTGAAGCATGGTTTGGCCGCGAGTCACTGCACCGACCTTGCAGAAGTGCTGCAGCGGATTCTAGCGTGGAATTCTGTCAATGCTAAGCCCCGAAACGGCGAGCGAAAAACGAAATGAATGTCACGTAGATGTTTGTGGTCTTCAGCCCTGGCCCAAAACCATACCCGCACGAAATGCACCTCGAAATCCGACATGAAATCCTCCAAAACAATACGGGCACATCCCGTTGTTTCCTCAACGAAATCCGCTCTGCGACGCTGGCGCAATGACACGCGGAAGATCTGTCAGGACGGTTACGGGCCTGCCCTCTGCCTCGCGCGCAGGCGCTTCGAGCAAATGACGGCACGGCCATGCGAAGGTTAGGTCGGGCGTAACCTCGAACAGGCGGATGCTGGAAGAACATCAAAAACATAACCCAACAATGTTCCAACACAGACAAGAATGGCCGAACATTCGTCCCCAGACTATTTTTTCTATGTTTGAATGTGTACCTCCTGTAGAGGGACATGCCCGACATGATGCTAAGTCCATCGGCCCTGTGCTGGCCATCGCTCGGACGTCCATTACCTGTGTTTTTTTGTTGGTTTTGTGCTCCTCGATGGTCCTCGCCGAGGGGAAATGCACACGTCCGAGCGATGCCAAGTCTGGGCGAAGATGGCCGAACTTGCCAGCTCTTCCCACAGGGTGCCCTCGTCTCCTCCAGGGGGAGGGTTCATTACCCCTCCCTCCCCCACGCCGTGGCGCTTCCCTCCCTGCTCGTGGACGGAGTGCCGGTGGCGAGTTCAGCAGCCTGTAGCGGCGGGCGCCCCTGGCCAGCCGCGGAGGGCAGGGCGAAGCGATGACGAGACTCCTGGCTGGGCTGAGCTTGAGTCGGGCCTGTCCCCCTACATGTGGATGTTCGACGAAACATAGAACATGCACAAAAAGATCAAAAGATGGTCCAAACATAGTCTGGGTACTATGTTTGGGGTATTGTTCGACCTTTTTGGGGTACTTTGGGGGTATTTCTTATTTTTCATCGAAAAACCCCCTGTAGGGGGACACGCCCGACATAAGGCTGAGCCTCGCATTGGGACAAGCCGACGCTTCGGTTTGACGGCTGCCCCCCTCGGGCCCTCCCCCCCCCTCGCTGTGCCGCTCACTGCTCCTGCACATCCCCGATCCGTGCAACTCGCCCGGGCATCGTCTCCAGGCGGGCCAGGCGGAGACGCGGAGCGAGGTGGTACCCCATGTCGCGAGGCAGGTGTGCACGGGGGCGAGCCCACTCGGGCTGCACCGTGGCGCCGTGGACGGCGCCTGGAAGCGGCCTGGGGGGTCTGCGCTGGGCGGGCCCCGAGGGAAGTCGGCCGGAAGGAGGGGTTACAACGGCATAAGCATGAAGACTGGCATGAGCATAAAACAGATGGTCGCCATAAACATAAGCGTGCATAGTGGCATAACCAAACATGATGGCATACACGAAAGTACTACTAAAGTACAGAAGAAACAACTGCATACATAAACATAAACTTTTGGCGCTCCGCGCGGATTTTCCAACAGTTCATGTTTACGGCGTTTCTTCTTCGAAGAAAGTCGGCCGCGAGGGGGTACCAATGCAAACCCGCCCATGGGGCCGAGACCGACCTGTTGTTCGAGCCGCGTCCAGCCTCTGACGGCGAGGGAGTTCCCTGCTCCTCCTCCTCCTCCTCCTCCACCTCCTCCTCATCCTCTTCCTCTTCCTCCTCCTCATCCTCCTCGTCCTCTTCCCCCTCCTCCTCCTCCTCCTCCTCCTCCTCCTCCTCCTCCTCCTCCTCCTCCTCCTCCTCCTCCTCCTCCTCCTCCTCCTCCTCCTAGTCGGCGTTGGAGCTCAGGCACATTGAGCCCCGACGGAAGAAAGATTTTCAATTACCCCTCACACGACTTACGGACTCTGGCAGCCACACAGGTTGTTCTGCCGGGGCCAGGGGAGAAGGAGGAACAACAAGACATAACAATCCCTGCAGCCCTTCCGATACCGCACCTCTTTGCGATCCTCTGTAGAGCGACTGGGTCGTGATCCAGTAATGGACGTTTCTTGTGCCGCATCTGAGCTACCAGGGGAGCTTGCAGAGCAGCCTCGGCTCCCCTCAGGACCTAAGCCCGCTCGGGCCCAGGAGCAGCCTGCCCCTACTACAAGCGAGTCCAGTCGTTTGACACAGCTGTTCCACGAGTCGGAAGACTAACTGCGCAGATGGAAGTCGATCGGCCTTGCTTCGCACTCGTTTGTACGCCGGCGAGCAAAGTTGGACGACTCAAGTCCGAGGGAAGTTGGAAGCCCCGAAGTTCGGAAGCAGCCAGTGGATGCCGATGACGAACTTCGAAAACCCATACCCGAACCAAAGTGCGTGGAGATGCTGTCCCAAGAGATCGAAGCACAACTGAATCAATGGAGCCCGATCGGCCCAGCTTTGCACTCGTTTGTTCGCCGGAGGATGAAGTTGGAAGAACCTCGAAAGCCCATGGACTCCCGCGGTGAGACGGACGAGAAAGAGGTCTGGAAAGATGGAGGCCAACCCAATGATTTGGAACTGTTGTCCCAGGAGATCGACTCGTTCGTTCGCCGGAGAGCGAAGGAGGTCTGGGAAGATGAAGGCCCCGAGGTTCAGAGGCAACCGACTGGTGCCGATGACGAACTTCGAAAACCCATGCTCATCAATGACGACCCTGAGATCGCAACGCTTCTGGGATTCTTCAGTTGTACAGCGACCCACGAAGGAATCACTACGGGCGTCTTGCAAACACTGCGCGCGGAAGGGGGTATGTCAATTAGAGAATTTATTGAAATACAAAAAATGTTTGCTTCACAAAGGGATTGTGCAGATGCGGAGGAGGTGGAGAAGGAGTAGGAAACTGAGGCAAAGGGACCGGCAAAATTTCCCAGCGGGGGCTCTCTCTGACATGTTAGTGGATAAAGACACAGCTGTTGAAGGGCTCGTCGTCGAAGAGCGGATGCGGAAGCGCAACAGACGAACTTTAGACGGCATCTATGACATTATGTGGAACAATACTGGCCATCTGCGGATGAATTACAGCACCACTTGGCCAACAGCGGCACAGTCCGCACTTTACCAGAGGTGGAATACGCTCTTTCGGAATGGGAAAGCATTGGAGTCTTTGCCAGGTTGGGAGACAAGTACGCAACTGCCGCCCCGTGAAGATTCAAGCGCAGGCCAATTTGCACACCTAAATTGGAGACAAGTACACATACGCAGCCACATATTTATTTGGACGGAGATGTCGTGCGAATCTTCAGCATGTGCCGCATGTTTTCCCAGATGTTCTCAGTTATTGAGTGTGACCTTGCAGGAGACGACAAGACGAAATGACAGGCGAGCCGGCGCGAGGTGAAGCAAGCCAGAGCAGGGGCCGTGCATGTCTGAGCGCGTTTGGCGCGGGGGAAAGCCTATGTCTTGGCGCAGGGAGCGCCGATCGCACCAGCGAGGGCATCTCGGAGTGCATGGCGCCCCCCCCCTCTCTCCGCAGGATAGAGGACTTTGCCTCGCGAATTAGAGAGGTGCTCAGGAAACCCTCCTTCTTGTGCAGGCCCGCTCGCACGCGCCATTGGCAGCACAGTGCCAGCGGTGCCGCACCCCTTGGGCTCCTCGGAGAGCTGCTGGCTCGGAATATAGGGCTCTCCCTGCGAGCGGGCCGCACGCTCGCCTGTGGTGGAGGAGGGGGGGGAGGCGAGGGCTCGGGGGGAGGAGGGCAGCGTGCACGCCTCTGCGCAGGCCTTGGCAGTTCCCCCGATAAGATGTCGAAGGGCCGTCGAGTCCTTGCTGCATAAACGCTCACGCAGGGGAGTTACGCCTACGCTCTGCACTGCACCTCAGCGGGCACATTGACGCCGACCTCCTCATGCGGATGTCCTGTCCTGTCCTGTTCTCCTCCTCCTCCTCCTCTTCTTCCCCCTCCTCCTCCTTCTTCTCCTCCTCCTCCTCCTCCTCCTCCTCCTCCTCCAGACCGCTCCAAGATGAAGCGGCCACGGAAGAAGCCCGGGAGGCCGAAGGGGGAAGAGCCTGGCAGGTCTGCGTGCAGACGCGCTCGCGCATGCACGGCCGCCCACTGCTCGTGGATGCAGCCCCGCCCAGCGTTCCCTCGCGTCCTGCTGCGAACCACGATCCAGGACGTCTCCGAACACCTCGCGGGCAGCGGGGAGCTTACGGGAGGGCACGCTCGACGCCGTCGACATCGCCGCCGCCGTCGCCGTCGCCGACGCCGCTTCCGCCGTCGACGCGTGGTCGTGCGTCGTCGTCGTCGTTCGTCGTCGTCGAGCTGCGTTCAGGGGGCGAGTGCGGAGATCACATACTTTTCTTGCTCCTCCATCCCCTCGCCTTTCGATTGATTTCCAGCCTCTGAGGGCAACAACTCGGAATCAAAAAAAAGGTCCCGGGAAAGGGGAGGATAAACATAGCCCCCACCCAACTGGACTCTAGATCGGGAATTGGAAGGGAGGCGGCCGAATTTCCATCTGGACAGTATATAGGGATCAATGGCCAAATACATATTTCCCCTGCCAGTGTCTCGGGCACTTTGACAGTGGGGGGCCGATGCCAACAGGAAGATGCTGGCCGCCGCCCGCCTGGTTAACAGTGGGGCCACACTCTCATATGTGCATTTTCGAAGGCTGGGAGAGTATTGGCGGTGCCGGTGCCAAATCCTCTTTTTGATGATGGGCCCGCTGTCAACGGGCGTGGAGAGACCAGACATAGGGATGGGCGCGAGGACCATGTGACTGTGGGAGCCCACCTGTCAACACAGATTGTCTGTCGCTGGCGATGGCTCCTAGCATCTTTGATGACAGTGTAGGGGAACGAACAATGCCATAAACATAACAACTCGGAGGTCCGCGCGGATTTCTCGGACCCGCGCTGGACCCCCCTCCCTGGCCCGCGGAGAGCGCCAGGGGCGGCGCCAGAGGCGCCGCCAGGGGGCCCCGGCGCGGATCCGAGAAGTCCGCGGGACCTCCAACGAGTTGTTATGTTTATGCCGCTGATCGTTCCCCTACGGTGGGAGGGGACCCCCTCTCAGACTCACTGGGCGGGGTGCTTATCGTCGGCGGGGTCGCGTGATCAATGAGCCAACCACGGGCGGGGCGCAAGCGTGCGCGGGGCACTCGGGCCCCGCTGCCAGCACGGAGCCACAGACGGACTCCACGATAAAAAAAGCGGGGGCGGGTCACGACCCTCCCAGACGAGCGACTTCAGGACACCCCCCCAGACAAGCCATGAACGGGCGGCCTTTCGCCCAGAGTCCCCCGCACCCTCCCCAAGGTAGCTGAAACCAGCCCACCGCCCAAATATGATCCCCCCCGCACGTTGTTGTGCAATCCGGCGTGGTTACACCCAGGGAAGGTCCCAGCCCGCGGATCTTCGTACATTCTCGCAGGTACCATGCTTGCTCGCATTGACTGCTTGCCGAGTCCGAGAAGCCGAGAACCCAACCGCCCGCTGGAATCGGCCCGCGACTGCCGCCAATTTCTGCGACCAAGACCCGGAAACTGGGAACCTGGGAACCCAGCCGCCCCCCGAAATCGGCCCGCCAGCCTCGGGCAGGACACCTTCAGTGTAGGCGCTGATTGGCGAAGAAGCCACCAGGACGCCTAAAGGAGGAGAAGGAGGAGGACGAGAGCCGCGACGCAAGGGGTGTTCCAAAACCGCGGCTGGAAAGACAAGTCACTGAAACAGGGCGGGCCTTCAACACAACACAACCTCTTTCTTAGTTTGGTTGGTGCAACCTACATAGTGCAGGTAATGCACAAGACCTGTGCTGCAGCATGTGCGGTACAAGCTATGGGATGCAAACTGTTGTTCTGTCGTTAGTTATTCATGTATGCATTCCTGTATGCACGTATGTACTGATGTATGTAGATATCAGTTTAGTTGTACTCATTGTGTGTGCATGTATGTATGTATGTATGTATAGAGAGAGAGAGAGGCTACACGTAAATGTCAGCATGTGTATGCGATGCAAGCTGTGGTGCAAGACATGTGGGGCAAGCCACGTGGAGCAGTCTTGGGAGGCCCCACGGGGCCATCTTTGGCCGTCTAAGGTGATCGCGGTTTTCAACTACTGTGCGTTAACAGACGCCTGCCATCGCACAACCTCCCCGCATGTCGCCGCGCATTGTGCGGGCACCGCGCTTTTCCCCGACGCGGGGCGCGCGGCGAATCAAAATCCGCCCAGCAAAAAAACAAAATTGCGAAGCATGATATTTTTGCTTTCCTGCGTTTTTGCTCGTCAGTGGTTCCCAACCATTGAAACCTGCAGCGGAGCCCACGTTGGCGCCCCTAGGCGCCCACCAGGTGAGAGACCTCGGCGGGCCGGGGACGCCCCCGACGCTCCCGCGGGCGCCCACTCGGCGCAGCCTCGGCGGACTCGGCCAGCGCACAGGGCGCCCACGAGGCACGCACCGGGCGCCCACCGGGCGAGACCCCGGCGGACGTGGCCAGTGCACGGGGCGCCCACGAGGCGTCCACGGGCGCCCAGCGGGCGAGACCTCGGCGGACGTACAGTGAAAAACCCTACTCACGACGCGCGGGAAGGACGCAGGACCCTTGGAAGCCGAAGTTGGGATCTCTGGGGCGGCGGACGGCGAAAAGGAGGAGGAGGAGGAGGAGGAGGAGGACGCAGGGGCACCCTGAGCAGAGCCGCGCGTCCTCATTAGGGTCTCTGACTGTAGTCGGCAGGCAAGTGGGCGCCCGCAGGGCGCCCGCGGCCGCCCGCCAGGCGAGACCCTGGCGGACCCAGGCCACTGCGTGAGGACAAGACGAACGAGCCCCTGAGGGCAAGCACTGTGTGGAAGAGCTTTTTGATTCGCGGGTCGAGAGCGCACCTCCTCCGGCCGAAGCAAAGCGGGCCGCGCAGAGCTCGAATTACGCAGAGAAGGGGGAGGAGAAGGGGGGCCTGTGCGGAAGAACGCGCTGCCTTTTGCACGACGGCCCCAGGTGCCCCCAAGACCGCCGAACGGCCACCGAGGACCCCGAGAGGGGCCCCAGATACCCCAAGACGCTCCAAAAAGACGTCCCAAAGGAGGACTTCAGACTGAACTGTGGAGTCCTCCCCCCGAAAATGCCTTCCGAGACCGCCGGCAGGCCTCCAAGAGGTGCCCAACACGCCCCCGGAGGCCCCCCAGAGACGCCAGGAAGGCCTCCAGAGGCCCCCAGGAGGCGGCTCAGAGGGCCGCACGGGGTTCTCCCGACGAGACCCCGAGAGGGCTCAGAGAGGCCTCTGGTCCAAGACCCAGGCTCAGTGGCGGGAGCGACTGGAGGCCACCAGATCCGCCGCCCCCATGTGCGTGCCAAAGGCTTGGACGGGGGGTTAGACTTCTAAAACGCAGTCTGGCCCTTCCAAGAAGTTCACGTGGTCTTGGGGCCGACCCGCCACCTGGAAAAGACGGACCCCATGGGCTTGTCCGCCCAAGATGGCCGCAAGAGGGTCTAAGAGGGCTGGATATGGCTGGATCGCCATCAAGCCGACCCCAACTGGCCCACGTGGCCAGATGACTTCAAGATGGCCCAAGACGGTCCAGCGTGGCCTCAAGACGACCCGACAGGCCCATGAGACGCTCAAGGAGGCTCCAAGAGGTCCACAAATCATTGATGTTACAGAAAGGTGTTTCAGCAATGCTTCTTTGTTTATCCATATTCGGTCGTGATCGCGCCGAAGACGGCCAAAGCCGCCCCGATGATCACCCGAAGACGGCCCAGAAGATCCTCAGGACGGTCTAAGGTTGGCGCGGGTCGGCCCAAGAGGTCCCCGTGGTAAGAGGGCCCCACGAACTCCAACACGGCCCAAAGAAGAACAGGGCCCCAACAGAGCTCCAACACGGCCCGGAGAGGCCCCCAAGACAGCCTCCGAAGAGGCGACACGCCGCCCGAGAGCGCCGTAAGACGGCTCAAAACAGCCACAAGGGCCCGAGGAGAAGACCTGACAAAAGCGCCTACAAGGCGGCCCAAGCCCCCAGCCCTCAGCCCCAGTGATTCCCCCAAACGACTGAGATAACACACAATCCACCAGCATGGCGGGACTCCCGGCTGACATTTCACCACGCAGGCGTCTCCCAAGGCATGGGGCGGTGGTGACTCGTCGGAGGCGACTTCGACACCCCCGTATCTCGCATATGCTGGCCGTCGTGGGACTGCCGCCCATCGGGCTCGTCGCATGGAGACCGGAAAAGACGCCTCATGCATGAGGCGTCTTTTCCGGTCTCCATCGGATTCAATCAGTGATGCGTGCGGCGATCGCAGGAGAGAAGCGAGAGGGGGCAGGCCTTCTCAGGAGGCGGCAGGTCTTCTCAGAAGCCCCTCGGCCTTCTGAGAAACCGTCTGGCTATCTGAGAGATCGTCTCTGTGTTCGGAGAGGGCTTGGGCAACTTGCCAGACGGCCTGTGGGCTTCTGAAAAGCCCTGGACGCCTGCTGAGAAGGCCTGCCCCCTCTCGCTTCCCCCCTGGGCTCGCCGCCGACTGCGGAGAGAATGGGGTGGCCATCCGATGGGGGCCGGTGCGAGGCGCTTCTGTGCAACGGGGCGTCGGGCGGCGGTCGCCCGCCTGCGCTAGCGGAGCACTCGAACCAAAGCAGGCACGGAAGCTCTCCCTGGGGGGATCACCGGGCTCCAGTCCTGGAGGATCTGGGATCAGATCCCGAAGCCCCGATCCACAGTAGGCACAGCGCAGAGGAGGTCCGTCTGCCAGCAGGTGCCCCAGAGGAGCGTCGCATCCCCCGACGGAGCAGCCCCAGGGATCTACAGAAGCGCTGGGGCACCTCAGCACACTCAAATGTCGACAAAGACTCAAGCATTACCTTACCAGGCCTTGGAACCCTCAAGGACCAACGAGGGCCCTCAAAGATCGACCCTTGGGACCCTTAAAGACTGCTCCCCAAGAGCGCTAACAGCAAGACTTCTGATCGTGTGCGTCTTCTGTGTTCCGCGCCCGCTCGAGGACGGTGCGCTCCCAGGGTCCCGGCAGTGCTGCGCCCCCAGGACCGCTCCAACGTCCACCCCGCATGCACCCACCCGAGCCTGGGCGGTGGCCTAGACATCCGCCGACATGACCTCTTCACTCCGCGGCCCGCGAGGTCCCGACCCCTTCCTCCCCGGGGATCGCCCTCAACAATGTGTTTCGTTTTCGTTGTGTTTTCGCTTTCCCTCGTTCTGACTTCAGTCCGCCTTTGCTGCAAGACGAAATCGAAACGAACACGGCCCAGGAAATCGCCCAAACACCGTTTAGGTCGACCCCTGCCCTTCCCCATTGGGGTGGATTCTCGTCGCGGATCCATGTTTGCTGGTCCCCGGGCCCGACAACGGGATCGTGAGGCCGAAATCCGGGAAAAACCGCCGTCGTCGTCGTCGTCGCCGTCGTCGTCGTCCTCCTCCTCCGCCTCCTCCGCCTCCGCCTCCTCCTCCTCCTCCTCCTCCTCCTCCTTCTCCTCCTCCTCCTCCTCCTCCTCCTCCTCCTCCTCCTCCTCCTCCTCCCTCTCCTCCTCTCCTCCTCCTCCTCCTCCTCCTCCTCCTCCTCCTCTCCTCCTCCTCCTCTCCTCCTCCTCCCTCCTCCTCCTCCTCTCCCCTCCTCCTCTCCTCCTCCTCCTCCCTCCTCCTCCTCCTCCTCCTCCTCCTCCTGCTCCTCCTCACTCCTCCTCCTCCTCCTCCTCCTCCTCCTCCTCCTCCTCTCCTCCTCCTCCTCCTCCTCCTCCTCCCCTCCTCCTCCTCCTCCTCCTCCTCCTCCTCTCTCCTCCCCTCCTCCTCCTCCTCCTCCTCCTCCTCCTCCTCCTCCTCCTCTCCTCCTCCTCCTCCTCTCCTCCTCCCTCTCCTCCTCCTCCTCCTCCTCCTCCTCCTCCTCCTCCTCCTCCTCCTCCTCCTCCTCCCTCCTCCTCCTCCTCCTCCTCCTCCTCCTCCTCCTCCTCCCTCCTCCTCCTCCTCCTCTCCTCCTCCCCTCCTCCTCCTCCTCCTCCTCCTCCTCCTCCTCCTCCTCCTCCTCCTCCTCCCCCATCCCATCTGGGGGGGGGGGCCCGAGGACCCTGGGACCCATCCCATCATCTGGGGGGGGGCCCGTGGGCCCGGAGCCCGCGATCATATATCCTCGGATCTCTGGGGGGGCGCGGCCCTGTCCACACCGTGACGCGTCTCGGGATCGTTCCAGGCGCCTCCCGTGCGACCCGGCTCGAAACTGCCGCGCCCGAGAGCCCTCCGGGCCTCGCGCGCAGCCTGTAGAGGCTCCCGGGGCCTGCCAGCCCGGGGCCCAGCTCGGCACAGGAGTGACGCCGCACTTCGCGTCCTCTGGGATCCCGCAGGCTCACTCAACTCGCCGTCAAGATCATCTTGGCGGTGAGCTGAGAGAGCCTGCGGCTCAAGGGACACAGGCCCCGAGCTTGCATCCAAGGACAGCGCGCCCTCAGCTCGCATGTTTCAGTGCTTGAGCGTTCTCGTGAACTCGAGCTCGGAAGCGCAAAGACAGCCCAAGAGGCCCCCAAGATCGCACCGTCTCATCTTCGTCCTGTGCCTCACACCTCCTCCGTGCAGGACGTGGACAACGGGGAGATCCCGACCACTTCCCCACGGCCGGCTTCTCATCCCGATTTGTGCGCTGACGCTCCCAGGGGCCCGACAAGGGCCGATGCCGAAAGCTACCACAACCGAGCTCCCGTAGCAGACCACTCACGACGCGGGGGGTGGGGTCTGGGCGACTCCGAGTGGGGTCGACGGGAGCCGCAGCCGCTGACCGCAAGGCATGCGGGCCGTCGACAGAAACATCGTGTGCAGCTTGCGTGGGACGCCTCCCGCCCGCGAGCCTACCCCGAAGAATGCCCACTGTGCGTTGCGCGGTGGCGGTTGCGAACGTGGAGCCGTGGTCATGCTGCTGATCCCGAGGCTCCTGCGAGGAGGCGGCGGTTTGCAGTGCGCCCGCCGCCCGCCTCAGGTGCTCGCTCACCGAGCACCCGCTCCCCTCGTCCACGCCGTCCTGCACCTGCACGCCGACGAAGCGGAACGCGAAGTCTGGGTCGCTCGGGTCGCGGGGGCACTTCTCCGTCCACTGGGGGCGGGGGGCGGTGCGGTGGGGGCGTTGGAGAAGGAAACCTCCTATCAAGAATCCAGGGTCTGGAAGCCAGTGGGACTCCTCCCGCCCTCATCCGGTAAGGACCCCCCCAGGGTCTGAAGCCCCCTGGGCGCATTCCTTAACGAACGCCCCAGCCGTATTTGAACTCCTTCCCCGACCTCCTTTGCGTCGCGGTGGCAAAATGCGACGGCATGTCTCCAGGGATTTCCATCCGGAGGGCCCGTACCGGGAACCGTCGAAAACTACTCGGCGTGAAAAACCGGACCTGGAGAGGAGCGCGGGTCGAGACTTCTGGGCTTCCACGTTGTGAACTGGACAAAGCGACAAACTCCGACCTTGGACCACAGGTGGGCATAGTTTGCAATAAAGATAGAGGTCAGGAGGGGTAAAGAAGAAAGGCACCCCATGTTGGTTCGCATGTTGTCCGTTTGGAGAGGGCGGGGCCAAGGGATGGAATCACGGAGAAGGGGGGGGGAAGAGAAGTGAGAGCGATGGGGCAGAAGCTCTTGAATAAGGGCGGGGGGAAGGAGGAGGGGAGGACAGAAGGGCAGGGAGAGGCAGGAGAGAGGAGAACAGAAGAAAGGGGGAGAGGGAGGAGACAGGGCAAGACGCAGGGGGCTGGGAGAGGGCGGAGAACAGGAGCAAGGGAGGAGAGACGATGCATGAGGCGAAGAGGAGTCACGAAGAAAGGAAGGGAGAGGGGAGGTAGAAGGCAACTGTAGGTGCCCAAGACGGCCTGCGATGCTGCCGACGCTGCCCAAGGTGCTCACCAGCGATCCCCTTAGGGCTCTGGCGGGGCCAGCTCGGGACGCCGAACACCGAAGCAACTTCGACACAGGGCCGGCCCGACGAGGCCTCTCCCTGAAGGAAGTGGGCGGTGCCAAATCAGTGTCGGGTGTGGGCGCCCTCTGTATGTTTTTCTGCTGTGTGTGAATGCGTGTGTGTGTGTGTGTGACTGTGCGTGTGCGTGGGTGTGTGTGTGTGTGTGAATGTGCGTGTGCGTGCGTGTGTGTGTGTGTGCGTGTGTGTGTGTGTGCGTGTGTGCGTGTTTGCGTGCGCGTGTGTGTGTGTGTGTGTCTGTGTGTGTGTGTGCGTGCGCGTGTGTGTGCGTGTGTGTGTGTGTGTGTGAATGTGTGTGTGTGTATGAATGTGTGTGTGTGTGTGTGTGTGTCTGTGTCTGTGTCTGTGTCTGTGTCCGTGTCCGTGTCTGTGTCTGTGTGTGTGTTCTTCTCCACAGTGTGTTCTGTGCCCTGCGAAGGGTCACTCGCGGGGCCTGGGACGGCCCAGGAGCGTGCAAAGGCAGCCCTGGATCTCAGTGGGCGCCTTGGGGCCGCCCGCCCGCTGGTCGTGTCAAATCTCCTCCTCCTCCTCCTCCTCCTCCTCCTCCTCCTCCTACTCCTCCTCCTCCTTCTAGTCCTGCTCCTCCCCTCCTCCTCCTCCTCTCCTCCTCCTCCTCCTCCTCCTCCTCCTCCTCCCTCCTCCTCCTCCCTCCTCCTCCCTCCTCCTCCCTCCTCCTCCCTCCTCCTCCCTCCTCCTCCTCCTCCTCTCCTCCTCCTCCTCCTCCTCCTCCTCCTCCTCCTCCTCCTCTTACTCCTCCTCCTCCGGGCCTGGGTGTCGCTCTGGTCCCTCAACAAGGCCACTGGTGAGGTCAAAGACCGCCCAGAGGGCTGCCAAGGCGAGGGATAGCTGATCAGAACCGGCGGCCATGGGGGTAGGAAGGAAACATAATGGAGAGGAAGAACATAAAAACAGGAGGGCATCTAGGTGGCCTCGTGGGAGCCCCCTGGGGCGTCTAGGGGCCCGTTCTGTGGCCCCTTGTGAGCCCTCTTGGAGGGAAATGGGGCCCCCTAAGATCATTTGGGGGACTGTTGGACCGTGTCGGGCCCTTGGGGCCCTCACGAGGATCTCTTCAAGGTCTCTTAAGAAGAATTGTTGTTCCAATTTGCCCCATTGAAAAACAAAGTGAACGTTTTCTTAATCGGCGTTTCGACATTGGGCGGGAAGGACGGGGAGGGGGGGGGTCTGGCTCCGGACCTCTGCTTAGTGCGACTGCTTGCAACAGTGCGTCCTATGGGGAAGACTCCACCTGCTCGAAACAGGTGCCAAAAACAGCCAAGATCTACTCCATTTGGGCGGGAAGGGGGGGGTGCGAGGGCCCGCGCCGATCGGCAAAACAGCGAATAAGAAAACGATCACTTGAAAGACACACGCTTGTGCCTTCAATGCAACCCACTGGCAACACCCACACTAAGCATGAGTCGCCGAATCGGGGGCGTCTAAAAGGGGGGCGTCCAAGAGGGGAGGTCGCAGATCATGGTCTGAGTCACGCGCGCGGCCCTGAGGGGGCCAAGGGACGTATCGAAATAAGAAGAGGGGGCCATGACATCGGGGAAGATAGCTCGGGCCATGATACCCCCCCCAGTCGTCCCCCCTCTCTTGGCCACCAGTGCGGCGGCCGGTCAGGGCAGCCGGGAGTGAGAAAGCAGGAGAGGGGGAGAAGGATGAGAAGGAGGAGGAGGATTAGGTTAGGTTAGGAGGAGGAGGAGGAGGAAAAGGAGAAGGAGGAGGAGGTGAGGAGGAGGAGCAGAGGAGGTGGAGGAGGGGGAGGAGGAGGAGGAGGATAGGAGGATTAGGGCGAGAAGGAGGAGAAGGAGTAGGAGGAGAAGGAGGAGGAGGAGAAGAGGAGGAGGGGTGGAAGGAGGGGGAGGGGGAGGGGGAGGTGGAGGAGGAGGGAAAAGGAGGAGGAGGAGGAGGAGGAGGAGGCGGTGAAGAGGAGGAGAGGAGGAGGATGGGGAGGAAGAGCAGGATGAGGAGGAGGAGGAGGAGGAGGAGGAGGAGGAGGAGCGGAGGCGGAGGAGGGGGAGGGGGATGAGGAGGAGGAGGAGGAGGAGGAGGAGGAGGAGGAGGAGGAGGAGGAGGAGGCAGGACGACGACGAGAAGGAGGAGGAGGAGGAAGAGGAGAGGAGGGGGAGGAAGAGGAAGAGGAAGAGGAAGAGGGAGGAGGAGGAGGAGGAGGAGGAGGAGAGGAACGGGGGAGAAGGAAGGTGAGGAGGAGGAGAGGAGGAGGAGGAGGAAGAGCAAGGAGGGGAGGAGAAGGAGGACGAGGTGGAGGAGAAGGAGGAAGGGAGGAGGAAGAAGAGAGGAGGAAGAAGGAAAAAAAGAGGAGAAGAGTTAGAGGTGCGATGTGAGAGGAAGAGAAGGAGAAGGAGGAGGAAGAGAAGGAGGAAGAGCAGGAGGAGGAGGAGGAGGAGCGAGGAGGAGGAGGAGGCGGAGGCGGAGGAGGGGAAAGGGGGGGAAGGGGAAGGGGGGGGGGGGGGGGGGGGACCCCGGGAGGAGGAGGAGGAGGAGGAGGGAGGAGGAGGAAGGAGGAGGAGAAGGAGAAGGAGCGAGTGGAGGAGAAGGAGGAGGAGGTGAGGAGGAGGAGGAAGGAGGGGGAGGAAAGGAGGAGGAGGAGGAGGAGGAGGAGGAGGAGGAGGAGGAGAAGAAGGAATATATGAGGAGGAGGAGGAGGAGGAGGAGGAAGAGGAGGAGGGGAAGGAGGGGGAGTGGGAGGAGGAGGAGGAGGAGACCCACACCAGCTGAAGGTGCCACCACATTAAACATACATCAAAGAAACAAATCAAATACCGTCATCCGAGAGTTCGGCCTCCTCGCGCTGTCTCCTGTCAAGGACCTGCTGTCCAAGCCCTTCGTCCTGAGCGCGGGAAGAGAACCCGAATAGCGCAAGGCCTCGGATGAGGTCGACCCCGATCCGCTCGACGGCGGGGCCGGGTCCAAGCTCGGGCACCCCTCCTAGGCCTAACTTCGAGGCCAGGAAGGTGCGAGAGTCGTCGGATAGCGAGCACGCTGCTCCGACTCGGCACTCCTTGCGGGACGGATGTTTGCCCTGCAAAATCTAAGCCAATTGCCTCTCGCGGCCTGGGGAACGGGACCCCAGGCAGTCCGACACGAGAGCGCTCCGACCCCACGAACTCCCAGGGTGGCCGATGGACCCGCAAGTGGTGCAAAAAACTACGGGTCCCAAAGGAGCCCCAGCAGCCGAGGTCACTGGAGCTTCGATGCAGGAATGGCCTCTGGCTTTCCAAGGCCTGAGGAGGGCCCAAGCCTCTTCCCCCGGAGGCGGCGGGAGGACGGGGGAGGATAACACCTCGCCAGCGTCCTGCGCCTCGCCGCTAGCCGTAGCGCTCCCTCCGACGACGACGGACGACGCTCCGACATCCGCCCCACCCACACCACCGCCATCATCCCCTAGGACGTCTGGCGGCAATTCAAATGTGCCGAGGTCGACATGTCGGAGCCAATCGAGCGGGACATGGTCATACACCCCAGCATCCGCTATCATGGCCTCCTGACGGGCCGAGTACCTAGCCACCTGCTTGGCAATCTCATGACAGCCGGTGATGACGAGACGATCGGCGGGGTCACTGCGATACAGCTCCGCCCCGCGACGCGCATACTCATGCGCTGCTTTGTTGCCGAGCCACTGCGCTCAGGTCAGGCGGCCTTCGATTACGTCCGTCTCTGTACAATGGGACGGGACTTTCCAGACAGAGCAATCGTCAAGCTTGTCGTGCACCTGGGCCCACCAGTGGGCCCGCGCATTATCGGGGCCTGCAGCGGACCTGGGGTCCCGAGCACAATCCACGGTGCCCGCGCAATCAATATTGAGGCGGACTCCGGGGAAGAGGGTGGCATTGAGACAGAGCTGGAGGACAGCATAATCTTCGCCGTCCCGGGCGGCTTGGAAGGGTGCCTCAGCTAAGGGCACCACCCCCCAAATACACGACAAGACGACCCCCTCCCCGTCCGTGACGACCACCGCCCATCCCGCCACTCCCAGGGACCGAAAGCGGCCCTCAAAAGCCGATCCGTCCGTATGTACGTGCATTCCAGTCCCCAACATAAGCCCGTCGGCAGGCCAGTTGAGACGATGCATGTAGCAGGAGGACGGGTCGGGCGCTTTGCGCTTGAACCAGGCCGAGGGGTCGGGGAAAACCGCCCTCGAAAACAAATCCTGGGCTCGGCCCGAAAGCGCAGACACAAACCTGGCCGCCTCCCCGACCTGGCTCGAGAGTTCCTCACGTCTCCAAGCCGAGTGGGCAGGGCAAACAAAACGGCGGTGGAAGAGGGTCCCGGGCTCCCCACAGTGGAGGCAGAAAGGGCGGATATCTTCGCACTTCTCGGCAAAACGCTGCTGGCACCAATATCGGTTAGCTATCAGGCCACGGAGCACGCGGGAGTGATGGGCCGCCCAGCCTCCCGAGGCCTTGGCCGCAATCAGGTCCTGGGCAGGGCGGGGGCAGATCGGACCAGACCATTCGCCAACGAACGACGACTGACGACCTTGCTCATCGGCCACGATCGCATCCCAGCACGCCTGCCGACAGAGGCCTTCGAAGAAGGCAGGCGAGAAACGGCCGATCGCCCAGGAGACCCCATGCTGGTCCACCAGGCAGTCAGAATCCAAGTCGAGGTCCCAGCCAATCCTGCCGAGGGTGAGGAGGAGGGCGGAC
Source organism: Prorocentrum cordatum (assembly GCA_963575745.1). Taxonomy (NCBI): domain Eukaryota; class Dinophyceae; order Prorocentrales; family Prorocentraceae; genus Prorocentrum; species Prorocentrum cordatum. The sequence goes on from CAUYUJ010015469.1 coordinate 48,725, forward strand.
AGTGGCTGCTTAACCGCGCCCCAGGGCCTCTTGTGTTCAAGGGTCTCCCGGGCGTCCTCCAAAGCTGACAAAAACACAGCCCGGGTGACCGACCGGTGCCACCAAACAGAGACGAAAGTCTTTACAGCCGCCACAGTGAGGTGCACAAGCGGGTCGTTCGTCCAGGCGCTGCTGAACAGCAAAGAAAATCCAAGGGACGAGCCCGGCTGCAAGGCCCGATGCTGCGGGCCGCTGCAACCCTCAGCCCTCTCATCGCCGAGTTGCTGACCCCGAGGATGGGAGCCCCCCAAACAGCTTTGGTCGTGGGGCCCGCCCTGAACACACGAAAAACATTTCTGCCACCGCCAAGCTTCCGAAGCCTGCCAGCAGCAGCATGGACCCCAGAGAACCGAGCGGCCTGGATTGGGATCCTGCGGCGGGCGCCGTCGACCGCGTCCCCTCCGAGGTCCCGATGCGAGTAAGACAGCATCGACACATCGAGCGGCCAGTCGGGATCGTCGAGGAGAAGGTCGAGCAGCTCATTGTCTGAAACCAAAAAACAAGACTTGGACGTGTTGACTGGCAACCCGAGCTGCTGCATGGCCGACAGTATCAAATTCACTGCCTTGACCAGCTGAGCAGCCACAGTGCGAAAGCCTCCTACAGCATGCAGCTTGATATCGTCGACCAAGTTGATGGGCCGACAAACGGGCGCGTCGAGCACCACTTGCTTCAACGCGCACAAGGTCAGCAGCTTGACGACCCCCGCGGCGCAGGAACACCCCGCCACCACCGTGCCATTCGGCCAGATGGCCCGAGTCGCGCAAGAAAGCCAACGGACTCGGCGTGGCCCTCGGTAGAGCACGCAGCACGCACAGTGAGCGGAGCAGGCCCAGGTCGAGGAAGTCGTAGTGCTGCGCTGCCTGCCTCAGCGCCATGCGCGAGACGTTCTCATAGAACCGGGACAGGTCGAAGAAGACCGAACCGCTCACCATCTTGTGGCGCCGGGCGTGCACCACGAGGAAGTTGTGGACATAGGCAGCCCTGTCTGACGCCGTGCCCCCCGACTTGCCCCAAAAGAAGGCCTGGTCCACGCTGAGCTCCCAGCGGCGCACCTCGGCCTGGCGCACGCGAGACCAGACCCGCCCCCACACGCAGAGGAGGCCGATGGGCCGTCGGCCGAGCTGCGGAGGCGGCTTTCGCAAGAACACCGTCGTCGTGAGCCAAAGGTCCACCATGACGGGGTTCTTCTCCCAGCGGTTGAGGATGTCCACGAACCTCTGGAGCAGCACCTCGTTCAGGTAGAGGAGGGCTCGCGGGTGGAAGTTGTCCCAGCCGAGGCCCGTCTGGCGAGGGAACCTGCTGGCCACCTCGCGCACCTGGTCGGTGGTGATGGCCGACAGGCCAGTGGTGACCTGCCACTGGCTGGCCTCCTCCCCCTCCGACTCCCTGGAAGGCTTGACCCACGGCACGAGCCGCTCGTCCAGAATGGCGTCCGCCGCCGCCGAGCCGACCTGGGTCAGGTGCCGAGGGTCGTCGGCCTCCTCGACGGCCGCCGCCTCGCCTCTCTTCTGCTTGATGAGGCGATGGGCCACTCGGCCTGGCCCATCCAGCGACTCGGCGCAGAAGGACCTCCAGTCCTTGGCGCGCTGGGCAGCGTCAGCTCGACGTCGCATCTCCACCTCCGTCTCCAGCACCCCGTCAAACCAGCTGGCTAGCGGGCTGTTCCTGCTGGCCAGCCCCAGCCACTGAGCCCTGGCGGCGTTAGTCAAGGCCGGCTGGTCGGACACCGCTGGCTGCAAGACCAGCGCCTCGGCCTGGCGCACCAGCTGGTCGTGGAGGGACTGCCGATGACCGCGGGAGCCAGCCTTCGCCTTGCCCCAGCGCCACAGGGCCCGCCAGCAGCGCAGGAATCCAGCCCAAGCCTCCGTGCTGGAGGTGTCGAGCTTCCGCTGCTTGGCCTGGTGGAGCTCGCTGAGCGGCTTGAGCACCATCTTGATGCCCTTGCCACGGCCAAGGTAGTGCCGAACACTGGCCGACTCCACCTCCAACTTCTTTACCAGGTGCCGCTCCGCTAGGTCAGACCACAGCTGCAAGCCGACGCCAAATCCTCCAGCGGCTCCGACAGCTCAGCCAGCTCGGCCTCCAACGCCTCCGCGGGCACCTGTAGCTTCAGGATCGCACCCTTGGTCTTGGGGAGGCTGAAGGCTCTGCAGCGGGTCCTCGAACCACACCACGGGGGCCGTCCAGAAATTCTGGAGGCGCAGGCTGACGCAACAGTGCGTGCCGACCGGTGTTTCCGACATAGTCTGTGGCGCCTCCGCCCGATGCGCCAGCGTCGACGAGACCACGAAGAAATCGTACCCTGATGGCCCGCAGGTCGGCATGTCCGACGCCAGCAGCACGCCCCCGACTTGATTAACCCAGCGGGACGCCAGGAGCACCTCTGGCTCGACGTTCCAGTCGGCCCCTATCAGGAAGGGCTCGCCGAACTGCCCTATCAGGCCGCCCACGTACTCCAGCAGGTCCATGTTCTCACCGTCCAAGCCAATGGACGTGACCAGGTACAGGGGCACCAGGAGCAACGTGGCGCCGCCACCAAAGTGCGCGCGCCGCATGATGACGCGGCGGGCCCAGCGCTCGTCGACGCTAGCCGCCTGGCCGACGCCGATGCAGTTGGACACCGCGATGCCCACGCCGCCCGAGACCTCTAACCGCCCTGGCCCCGTGCGCTGGACAGGCCCCTGGGCCAGCTGCATGCCCTGCCCGGCGCGCCACTGGTGGGCAGAACCGACCATCTCATCGTCGAAGAACCGGGTCTCCTGGACGAACAGGATGTCGGGCCGCCCCCCTCGCGCCTGCAGCCACTCGCCGACTGCTCTGGCCCCGGCCCAGGTGTCAGCGTTGATGGCGCCAACTGTCAGCGCATCGGCCGAGAAGGGCTGGACCGCGGGCAGCAGCTCATTGAGCTTCAGCGCGACCTGCGCGGAACATGGACTCGATGCAGACCTCGCAGTGAAACCGCCCGCAACCTCCGCGCAGTTCGCGGCGCCGGAGGTGGGCGCCACGCCGCCGAGGTGTGACGGGCGGCTCGCGCCAGAAGATGGCGCTGCCGAAACCGCGTCTCCCCAGGTCGAAACCGCGTCTCGATAGGAACTGGGTTTTCGAGCTGTCGAAGAAGTCGAAACCGCGTCTCGATAGGAACTGGGTTTTGTAGCTCCTGCGGGCAAATTTTCGTCAACGAGGTCCGAGCCGAGCACAAAGAGCACGCGCTCGGCGGGCTGCGCCGCCTGCGCAATCTGAACCGTAGCCAACATCATCATCAGCGACGTCACGAACCTAGTAGGGGCCCACGCCATGGACTCCCTGGGGCCGCGGGCGGCCTGGCACCGCGGAGGCCGCACGCATCCGCTCAAAGGCTTGCTGCACCTCCAGCTCGCCCTCAGGGACCAGGATGCCAGCTTGCCCCAGTCGCGTGCGCATCTCACCAAGATCGAAGACAGGCTGCTGGGGCTTGGAGCCTGCGATGCCTGGCTGCTCAGGCGGGGCGAGATGTCCCGCGGCCGTCTGCCCGGGCCCAACGGCGGCGACAGCGCCGATGGCTACGCCCGCCGGTGCTGCCGCGGCGGTCGGCACCACCTGCACGAGCTGCTGCTGCGCGCAGGTGGGCAGCTTGGCCGCCAGCTGCTGCGCAACGGTCGTCTGGTCAGGGACGACCACCCCGAGCTCCTCCAGCAACTTAGCCAGCTTCTGCGTGTCCAGCTGAAGGGCCGAGACGCAGACGGGGTCGAGGGGGGCGACGGGCGGCGCGGCCGCGTCCGACGGCGCAGCCGCCACGAGGACGGCCTCCTGCTTCTTGAGGTCGGCAAGCTCCGCCTCGGCCACGACCAGCTCCTGCTCGTGCTGGCCGATGTCGGTCTGCAACTCGGCCAACTGGGCGCGCTTGGCCTCCAAGTCGCTCTTGGTCTTCCGCAGGCCGCGCTCGCTGGACTCGATCTGGCGCAAAAGCATGCGCATCTGTTGACAGTGAGGCTGCGCGGAACGGAGCTCCGCCTGCAGCTGCGCCTGCTCCGCCGCGAGAGCCTTGGCCATGTTCTGCCAGGCCTCGCCGCTGAAAGCCCTGGCGGCGGCCAGCTCCTTGTCGATGGCCGCGAGGCGCTGGCGGGCCTCTCGCTGGTTCGTGCCGCCGTCGACGTCCATGTCGCCCTCGCCTGTCCCAGCGGGCGGCGCCGACTTGGCCTGCTTGAGCTCCGCCTGCAGCTGCTTGACCTGGGCCGCATGTTTGGCCACCGACCAGGGTGCGGCCGTGCCGCTGCTCGTGCCCTGGCCGACGGAGACCGACGGCTCCTTGAGCGCGACGTACCCTGCGAAGCACGAACCTTTGGGCTGCTTGCAGGAGAAGCAGCTCTTGTTCTCCGCGAAGTTGAGAAATGGTTTGCCGGACCGATCGTGCTTGCAGTGGCGACAAAACCATTTCCTCTGGTGGACGGGCGGCGGCACCATCGCACCTGCAGACCGGTTCGACGAGGGGCGCGCCAAGCCGCACGGCAATTCGAGGACCCCGGCCAGGGCTGCTGATCCCTCGAGCCCCGTGGGACCCCAGAAGAAGACAGTGATCTGCCGCGGTCTAGCGGTATCCCTGCTGGCCTGGAGGCTGGAAGCCTCCCAAGCATGGTGTCTTGAGCCAAAATGGCTACGGAAGGAGGAGGAGGAGGAGGAGGAGGAGGAGGAGGAGGAGGAGGAGGCGGCAGGAGGAGGAGGGGGAGGAGGCGGAGGCGGAGGAGGGGGAGGGGGGAGGAGGAGGAGGAGGAGGAGAAGGAGGAGGAGGAGGAGGAGGAGGAGGAGGAGAAGGAGGAGGAGGAGGACGACGAGGAGGAGGATGAGGAAGAGAGGAGGAGGAGGGAGGAAGAGGAAGAGGAGGAGGAGGAGGAGGAGGAGGAGGGGACACGGGGGAGAGGAAGGGGAGGAGGAGGAGGAGGAGGAGGAGGAGGAGGAGGAGGAGAAGGAGGAGAAGAAGGAGGACGAGGTGGAGGAGAAGGAGGAGGATGAGGAGGAGGAGGAGGGGGAGAAAAGGAGGAGGAGGAGGAGGACGAGGAGGAGGGGGAGGAGGAGGAGGAGGAGGAGGAGGAGAAGGAGGATGAGGAGGAGGAGGAGGAGGAGGAGGACGAGGACGAGGAGGAGGAGGAGGAGGAGGAGGAGGAGGGTGGGAGGAGGAGGAGGAGGGAGGAGGAGGAGGAGGAGGAGGAGGAGGAGGAGGAGGGGGAGGAGGAGGAGGAGGAGGAGGAGGAGGAGGAGGAGGAGGAGGAGAAGAAGGAAGATATGAGGAGGAGGAGGAGGAGGAGGAGGAGGAGGAGGAGGAGGAGGGAGAAGGGGCGCACCGCGCTCCCAGGGAGGAGTCGGCGGGGGCGCGACCAGTGGGGGGCCGCCTCTCGCGTGAGCTTAGTCTTGACCTCGGCGGGGACCTGAGCGGCGGCGCGGGGAGGCTCGACGATCGAGGACAAGGGTTTCGGTCAGGTCGGGCATGTCCTCCTACAGGCGGATTTTGGATGCAGTGTGAAAAATCATCCCAGATTTTCAGAAACTGTCGAAACAATAATATAAAAGTCGTCCCGAGACTATTTTGAACTATTTTTGAATAGTCCTCCTGTAGAGGGACATGCCCGACTTAAGGTTAGGGGACTGAGGTGATTGGCCGACTCCCGCGGTGCTTTTGGGGCCTCTGTGCGACTTGCGGTTTTGCCAATCGTCGGCCTCTGGGAGCCGTTACCGGGCCCTGGGATTACCAACCAGGATGATAGAGGAACACAACGACAAATAAACATAAACTTTTGGAGGTCCGCGCGGGTTTCTTGGATCCGCGCCCGACCCCCCTCCCTTGCGCGCGGAGCGCGCCAGGGGCGTCGCCGGAGGCGCCGCCTGGGGAGGCCTAGATCGGATCCAAGAAATCCGCGTGGAGCGCTAAAAGTCTATGTTTATCAAGCTTCTTCTTCTTCTTCTACTATTTTCGGCCTCTGGAAGCCTTTACCAGGCCCCGGGACTGCCAAGCAGGACGAGTGGCCAATCTCGGGGAAGGAGCGCTTCGAGCGTCCTCGCCGAGAGAAAAAAATATGCGGCGTCAGGGGAGGGGGGGAGCGGGGAGGCCAAGGGCCGAAGGCAGAACATGTGGCATATGCACGCCTCCTTGTTGGAGCACTCCTCCTCCTCCTCCTCCTCCTCCTCCTCCTCTCTCCTCCTCCTCCTCCTCCTCCCCCTCTCCTCCTTCTCACTCCTCTTCTCCTCCCTCCGTCCTCCTCCTCCTCCTCCTCCTTCCTCCTCCTCCTCCTCCTCTCCTCCTCCTCCTCCTCTGCCTCCTTCCTCCTCCTCCTCCTCCTCCTCTTCCTCCTCCGTCTCTCTTCCTCCTCCTCCTCCCCCCCCCTCCTCCTCCTGCTTCTCCTCCTCCTCCTCCTCCTTCTCCTCCTTCTCCTATCCTCCTATCCTCCTATCCTCCAATCCTCCTATCCTATCCTATCCTATCATATCATATCATATCCTACCATATCCTATATTATTCACCCTGCCCGATCCTGTCCAACCCTCTCCTGTCCCATCCTATCATATCATATCCTAGCCTGTCCTATCCTATCCTATCCTGTCCTATCCGATCCCATCCTACCCCATCCTATCCTATTTTCCTCCTCCTTCCCCTCCATCACCTTCCACCTCCTCCACCTCCTCCTCCTCCTCCACCTCCTCCTCTTTTTTTGTTCTGGGGGCTCCTGGGGGCGAGCCTCACAATCGCTCGCCACCTGCCGGAACAGATAAACAGTTCGATCAATCCTCCTCCCGGACAGGCTTGCCTGTGTAGGGATCCCTACGGTCGAGGAGCCGATCTGAATAGCGTCGTCGACTCTTATGGGCCACGACACCCTTCTTCAAGGGACCTTCGCACTCTCGCAGCAACTTCTGAGCCCGAGACTTTGCGAAAGCACCACGAAGCACTCAAACCGCATACCCCACCCGCTCGACAACCTCGTGCTGGCGCGGTGGGGATGGAGGAACAAAGCTGGGGCTCGCTTCGGTCCCTCCGACATCGGCGCCCGAAACAAAACTGGGCTTCCCTGGGCCACCGCTTCCGTGGACCAAAGCCTTGGAAACCAGACCGGCCCTGCCCCTGGCAAGCGCGCCCTCCCACACAGGGCATTCCTCCCTTCGGGCCATGGCCAGCCGATTGGGGAGGAGGACGGTGCGGGGACGGGCTCAGCACTTCCAGGTGCCACATTCGAGGGGCCCGAGGCGGTGGGTCCGCTCGGCGACCGCTGCTGGGCGGGCCACACGCTCCCGCTTCCGAGCACAACCCACGGCGGGAAGGGGGAGTCGCGCGGTGGCAACCTTGGATTCCGACAGCTTTACACGGAACGAGGTCACGAAACTTAAAACTCTACGCATGAGTTTCAAGCCGGCCTTGGCCTGGTCCACTCTCCATTTAGGTGCCGCGTGCTCCTCTGCGCCCTGTCTCCCGCGGGAGTCAGCACACTTATTCATCATGAAGTGTTTCATGGCCTCGCCTTCAAGGCGCGACCTCTGCGCAACTGTCTTGTGAGACTTAATGTTGATTGCCTTGAGGTTTACCCCAGGCGCGGGCCCATGGTCCTCCAAGACAGCCCAGGTCCTGCGCCACATATGCGCGGTGATCTGATCGGTCCTCTTGCAAACACCCCTACCCGCCAAGAGGCCCTCAACGGTGGATTTGCTGTTAATAATGGGCTCCCCTCGAGCCCCGCGGAATTCCAAACAGCCTGAAACACGGCCCAGACCTCACCGTGGGCCGACGTGGGCCGTGAAACGGGAACGCTCCCAAAGACAGACTGGCACGCACTATTTTTCTCGCGGCCCCAACTGATTGCGACGAAGCCTCCTGTGGATAGTTTCTCCACGTCAGGGCTGAGCACGCACCCGTCCGTGGCGACCCAGCCTGTCAGGACGCGGTCACTGTTCTGGTCCCCGAACGTGTACTCGTCAGGCGGCGTCGGGACCAAGTGCTCGCCCACGGGGTCTGCTATGATGCCGCGGGCCCACTTCCAGCACAACAGACGGCTGTCTCGGCAGTGCTGGTCTTCCCTGCAGGTCGCAGTCTCTCCCAGGCGCACAACATTTTTGAAAAGGTTATTGAATCGGGATATGTCAGCTCCTTCCGAATCTTTACACAAACATCAGAATCACATGTGTAATATGCGTGCATCAAGGTTCCCCTCAGTTGTTTGCAAAGAGGACACAGCGGACTCTCGACCTCCCCACGCTCATAGCATACAACTTGAGATGGATACCCACCCAAAGCAGCTGCACGTGCGCAGTTGATGTAGTGGCGAGTCCAAGCATCCGACTACTTTGAGCGAATGAGTTGCTGGATGGGTAACAAGAGCGGCCTCGGTCGAGGGAGTCTGCGTCCCTCCGTAGCCCAGGCCTCATATGAAACGTTCCTGTCCATGATGGTCTGCCCTGCTCTCTTCAGCACTTCCAGCGGTGGCACCGCGCGAATGTCGACCACCTCGTTCGAAAGCTGGAGGTGCCGCGGACCAGTCATGACCCAACCCATCTCGTGCGCTGTCAGCATAGTGGCTGCAATGGGGCCCTTGACGATCTTCCAGTGGCCGAACGTGCCAGGAACAGTCTTGAGCGCCCGCTGCACAGCCGGCCACTGTCGGCCCCAGGCGCGTGCCATGACCCTGCGGCGGTCGGCGCAGTCCCGCGCCTCGCACAGCCAGGCCCGCATTGGCGCAAATAGCAGTTGTTCGGCGCCGTCCGTCTTGGAAGCCGGCGCTCTGCCCGGCGTGCCCGAGCGGAAGGCGCCCGTGCCAGCTCGCACCGCCGCGGTCTTTGCCTCCACGAACCTCATGATGGCTGGGGAGCTCCCCGTGCAGGACGCGCCGTACGCGACCGACGCCTCGAGACCCTGCTGCACTACTGGTCGTACTCGCACTCCTCGTCGCTTCAGCGCCGCAGCCTTGCGCCACCTGCCCTTGGCGATTTTCGCACTCTTGGCCCTGGTGGTGCGCTTCTGCGGCCCCCGCGGTTGGTAGTCCACGCCCAGCCACCTCTCGTTGGCGCCGTGCTGCAAGCCGTTGATGCGGCGCTGAGGCGTGTCGATGCATCCCTCGATGTTTCCAGCTGACCGCTTTGCTCTCAACTTGACAACTCGTCCGTCGGCACGAGCGGCCTCGAAACGCTTGCAGTGGCCCTGGCCCGAGTTCTGGGCCCCTCCTCCTGGGCTGCCCTCCTGTCCAGCCCAGAAGGGTCCCAGAACTCAAGGGCGTGCTTCTCCACGGCGGGAACCTCTGGAGGCCTCGGCCCCTTGCCCAGGGCCAGCCTTTTCATCCTGGTCGTTCTTCGGCAGCCCCGAATACTGGCACGGGGCCACACCGAAAATTATCCTGGCGAAGGACCCAACCATATGCAGTTGTGAATGCCGCAATTGTGAATGCCATCTTCGCCTGCGCTCCCTATGTGGCCACGGCTTCCCGCCGGAGCCCGACATGCTCAGGGACACGTTCGTGGCCGTCTTCGCGGGCGCCGACGACGACAAGGACGGCGTCCCTCTCACCGAGGAGCAGAAGCAGGAGAAGGCCTTGAGAGCCATGAGGGAGGAGGTGGCGTTGCACGTCGACAAGGCGGAGTACGACGCCCATGCGCGGTTGTTGAAGCAGCGCAACTATGGGGCCACGATCCTCGTGAGGGATGTGCCGCTATGGCCCGGGGCCGCCATGCGAACCCTGCCACTGGCGCCTTCGGTGGAGCTCCAGTGGGGCCACGGTCCTCGTGAGCCGAAATGGCCCGAGGCCGCCATGCGAACCCTGCCACTGGGGCCTTCGGTGGAGCTCCCTATGGGGCCACGATCCTCGTGAGGGGTGTGCCGAAATGGCCCGAGGCCGCCATGCGAACCCTGCCACTGGCGCCTTCGGTGGAGCTCCCTATGGGGCCACGATCCTCGTGAGGGGTGTGCCGAAATGGCCCGAGGCCGCCATGCGAACCCTGCCACTGGCGCCTTCGGTGGAGCTCCCTATGGGGCCACGATCCTCGTGAGGGGTGTGCCGAAATGGCCCGAGGCCGCCATGCGAACCCTGCCACTGGGGGCCTTCGGTGGAGCTCCCTATGGGGCCACGATCCTCGAGAGGGGTGTGCCGAAATGGCCCGAGGCCGCCATGCGAACCCTGCCACTGGCGCCTTCAGTGGAGCTCCCTATGGGGCCACGATCCTCGTGAGGGGTGTGCCGAAATGGCCCGAGGCCGCCATGCGAACCCTGCCTCTGGCGCCTTCGGTGGAGCTCCCTATGGGGCCACGATCCTCGTGAGGGGTGTGCCGAAATGGCCCGAGGCCGCCATGCGAACCCTGCCACTGGCGCCTTCGGCGGGGCTCCCTATGGGGCCACGATCCTCGTGAGGGGTGTGCCGAAATGGCCCGAGGCCGCCATGCGAACCCTGCCACTGGGGCCTTCGGTGGAGCTCCCTATGGGGCCACGATCCTCGTGAGGGGTGTGCCGAAATGGCCCGAGGCCGCCATGCGAACCTGCCACTGGCGCCTTCGGTGGAGCTCCCTATGGGGCCACGATCCTCGTGAGGGGTGTGCCGAAATGGCCCGAGGCCGCCATGCGAACCCTGCCACTGGGGCCTTCGGTGGAGCTCCCTATGGGGCCACGATCCTCGTGAGGGGTGTGCCGAAATGGCCCGAGGCCGCCATGCGAACCCTGCCATTGGGGGCCTTCGGTGGAGCTCCCTATGTGGCCACGATCCTCGTGAGGGGTGTGCCGAAATGGCCCGAGGCCGCCATGCGAACCCTGCCACTGGCGCCTTCGGCGGGGCTCCCTATGGGGCCACGATCCTCGTGAGGGGTGTGCCGAAATGGCCCGAGGCCGCCATGCGAACCCTGCCACTGCAGCCTTCGGTGGAGCTCCCTATGGGGCCACGATCCTCGTGAGGGGTGTGCCGAAATGGCCCGAGGCCGCCATGCGAACCCTGCCACTGGAGCCTTCGGTGGAGCTCCCTATGGGGCCACGATCTTCGTGAGGGGTGTGCCGAAATGGCCCGAGGCCGCCATGCGAACCCTGCCAGTGGGGCCTTCGGTGGAGCTCCCTATGGGGCCACGAAGCGGTGGGTGAAACGCAGGGATGAAGAGGAGGAAGGGGGCAGCGGGAGGAGTGGACGCGGGGCGCAGTCTCTTCAAAACGAGGACCCAACACCACAGGATGGTTGGGAAAAAATTATGCCAAAACGTCCGCCGCGTTCTCCTCGCAGCGCGACGAGGTCTGGGGAGGAGGAGGAGGAGGAGGAGGAGGAGGAGGAGGAGGACCGTCCAGTGTTAGAAGTTGGCCCTGCAGACTAGGAAACCCATCAGGACTGCTTGAAGCCTCCACAGGCATGAAGGTTCCATGGTCCTGGTGCTGTTTTTGTTGCTGCCTTCCTGCAAGGTTTTAGTGACTCATCGATTCACGGTCAGCCTCGTGCGCGCCCGCGAAGGGGCACGAGGCCCAGGCAGAAAAAAGCAAACCACCGGGGACGACGACGGCGAGGACAGAAGACGACGGCGAGGACCACAGACGGCACGACGAGAAAACCAGCGCAGCGACGCGACCGACAGGGCAGGAGGAGGAGGCAGGGAGGAGGCGTCGGGCCTTGTACAGGGGCTGCTGCCAGTCGGGGTTGGTGAACTGCGTGTCCCAGGCGTCCAGCCCACTAGCGGGTAGCGCCCTGCGCGCGCGTGCCGCGCGCCATCTTCGTCAACAGAGGTCTCCCGACCCCCTTCCCCCCAAAAAGTTCAGTCATCTCATCTCTCATCCCTCCGCCCTCCTCACTCATCCCTCCTCCTCCTCCTCCTCCTCCTCACTCATCCCTCCTCCTCCTCCTCCTCCTCCTCCTCCTCCTCGCTCCTCGCTCCTCATCCTTCCTTCCTCCGCCGCCACGCCCTCTTCGCACGAAGCGACGGCGCGGTGCCGAGGGTAGTGCAGCGATCGCAGGTGGCGCAGGTGGCCCGATTGCGACACCCTGGGGAGCCGCCCTCCGGCCCTTCTTTCGCAGGATTGCCACCTCAGCCATCCAGGCCGCGCGGGCGTCTCCAGGCGTACGGGGAGAGACCACAGCTGCGGACTTCTAATCATACGGTGGCCGCCAATTGCTCAGCACCCTCGGCCAGCACGTCAGCACGCTGGCGAGCCTGAGCCAAACACTGCCTGCAAACGGGATGCTGGCCGCCCGTCCGCCAACCAGGACCGACGACGACAGCGTTCATGAAGACGATGCCGGCCACGCCCACAAAGAGGACCGCCGCCGACGAGGACCCCTGGCGAATGCGACCGCTGACGAAGGCGGACCGACAGCAATAGAACATGGAAAAACGGCAGAAACATGAACTTCTGGCGCTCCGCACGGATTTCTTGCCAGGGACGGCGCCAGAGACGCCGCCAGGGGGGGGGGGGGCAGCGCGGATCCAAGAAATCCACGCGGAGCGCCAAAAGCTGATGTTTCTGCACTTTTGCTTCCTCGACGCAGAGGGCGACCGCCAGGCGCGGAGCGGCCAGCGGCGTGAGAGGGACCCGCGCCCGCTTGCCGACCCCGCCGCGAGAGCCGCGCGGCCCCTACAGCCTATAGGCCTCTCTGGCGCCGTGGCCTCTCACAGCGAGGACCCCCACGGAGTCGGGCGCTCTGTCGCGGGGGGTTGGGCAGTCAAACGTGGGGCGAAGCAGCGCTCGTCGTTCGTGCACGTTTTGGGGCCCGCGGTGGGAGATCCTTCACTTGTTTCGAGGACCCCTCCCGCGAAGAGGGACGGGCCCGACCTCGAGCCGGGGACTCCTCCTGCGTGGAGGGACGTGCCCCACCTCGAGCTGGGTGGGGTGGTGCCGCTTGTCACCCGGCGCGGCGCTGAGGCGGAGCGCCCCGCGCCTCCGCCTCCAGCACCGTGCGCGGAGGCGGCGGGTGCGAGGCCGGCGGGGTCCACTCAGAGGCACCTCTTGCTGTTGCTTGGAGCCGGAGTATTCTTCGCCTCGAGCAGGTTTACTTGCATGGCGCTCGCCCCCCCCCTCGCACCTCCTCAGACGAATACTGGAGTGCGAGCGCCTTTCGATTTGCGTGGTTCCCGCACGTGCAAGTCGTTTGCGGCCTGCTTCAGGTTCAGGCCCCCCCCTTCCTCCGTCCATGAAAATAAACTTGGCGGAGTCTAACAAAAACCGGCTCTTGGGGGGGCCGCCTCGGCCGCGGCGCCGCCGCGGCGCCAGGCCTGTTGCCCCGCACCACCCAGCAGTGAAGATGCGACCTGTCGTCAATACCCAGAGTTCCGAGGATGTGATTGCTTCAATCCGGCGGTTTTCCTGGATTTCGGCCTCACGGGCCCGTCGTGAGCCCGGGTTTTTTGTCATGGCTTTCGGCCTCCCGGGCCCGTTATGAGCCTGGGGACCTGGGACGACCCCCGCCCCCCCCCCCCGGGAAAGGGGGTCGGGACCCCTCGGGCCGCGGATTGGAACGAAAACAGATCGGCGGACGTCTGGGTATACCTCTCACGTGCCGATCAATCATGACGACGGAGGTCTGACTGAGAAGGGTCACGAGGAGGAGGAGGAGGAGGAGGAGGAGGAGGAGGAGGAGGAGGAGGAGGAGGAGGAGGAGGAGGAGGAGGAGGAGGAGGGAGAGGAGGAGGAGGAGGAGGGAGGAGGAGGAGGAGGAGGGAGGAGGAGGAGGAGGAGGAGGGAGGAGGAGGGAGGAGGAGGGCGGAGGAGGAGGAGGAGGAGGAGGAGGAGGAGGAGGAGGAGGCACACCGTCGGTGTGCCTTCACCCTTCGCTCCGATCGCGCCATCCATCGTCGATCTCCGACGGCCCGACTTCGTCGGCCTCGCTTCTGGCCCCCACGGGGCCTGATATATCGCGGACCCACGGCCCCCTGGGGCCAATCAAAACCAGATATCCGAGACGAAAAACGAGGCCCCTATGGTCTGGACCTCTGTGGCCGCGAGTGGAAGAGATCCAATCGCCAGAGGCCCCCCAGTCATTCCTAGATGTCCCCACCCTCTCCCCAGGGCCGGCGTTTCACCCCGAGCATGTCTTTTTTACGGTCCCGGAGACCGCCAAGAGGACCCCCAGACCTTGAGATCCGACGTTTCGAAAACGTGCACCACTACAAACAACAACAAAACACCACTGGAGTCCTGGACCCCACCTGGCTGCGCCACTTTTCGAGCCCGACCTATCTGTGAGGGACCCGGGACCAGAGATGGGGCGAAAGAGCGCCCGCTGTGGGACAAGTGCGACGCCGAGGAGATCCCAGGGGAGGCCACTGCCCGTCGTGTTGTCTGGCCACGAGGAAGGGGGCCCTGGGACACACAAACGAAACACACACACACACACACACACACACACACACACACACACACACACACACACACACAAAAAAAAAAAGGATTCCCCATACTCAGGGGAACAAAAAGTGACATAAACATAAAAACTCGGAGGTCCGCGCGGACTTCTCGGATCGGCGCTGGACCCCCCTCCCTGGCGCGCGGAGCGCGCCAGGGGCGGCGCCTGAGGCGCCGCCAGGGGGGGCCCCAGCGCCGATCCGAGAAACCCGCGCGGACCTCAGAGTTGTTGTGTTTATGCCACATTGTGTTCCCCAAATCACAGGATCCCCCACATTTCCCCATACTTGCGGGGCCCATGTTTTTGTCACTTTTTTGGTTCCCCTAAGGATTCCCACATCTTCGGGGCTCTTGCCTTCCCCCCCGCCCGGGTCTGGGCTCTTGCCGCCCCGGCGCCCCTTTGCCGCCCCCGGACGCGCCGGCGGCCCCCGCGGGCCGCCACCGCAGCCGCCTCGAGGGGGGGCCTCCGGGGGTCCGCGCCGCTGCTGCTGTGGCGGGGCCGCGGCGCCGTCCCGACCGGGCGCGGTGGGGCCGTGGGGGCTGGGGAGGAGGAGGAGTGTCGCCCGGCGGACGACAGCAGTGAAGCCAAAGTGTCGGATCTTTTCTCCAGCAAGAGAACCCTCGCACTCTCTCTTCTCAGTACACAGCTCCCGACGCTGTACAAACAAGGCGCGGAACGGTATGGGAAAGGAAGAGGGGTAGGGTGGATATGGTATGAGTGATGAGGAATGAGTGGAAGTTGGGTCTTGAGCCAAAATGGTTACGACCCATGCTCGTGACCTTCAAGCTCAGGGAGTCTAGCAGGGGCATCGGCCTTGAAAACCACCGGCCTCTAGACTCAAATCACACAGTACCCCGACAAACAGTGAGCTTGATAGGTCGCGAAGGCACCTTGGCCCTCCTCCGAGCCAATGGGTCGCACCATCTTGGAGAGAGAGGAATGGGCACTTTAGTGCCATTCGTGTAAATACTGCTGCTGCCGTCGTGCCGCAGCGAGTCCTGACGACCTCGCTCCGGCCTGGCTGGTCACTGATATCTCGCTCGGCCCTGACGACCCTCGAGAGACGTGCACCGGCCATGTCCCGCCAGACTGTGACGACTGTCACTCGGCATGGGACGGCTGAACAGCACTGGCCTTGCCATCGTTCTCCTGCTGCTGGAGTTGCCTCTGGGATTCGGCTCTGGAGCGGCCTTTCTTACGGGGATCCTCGCGCCGGCCCTCGAGGGCCCCGCTTTCCGCCGAGAGACGCAAACACCCGGAGCGGAGCAGCTCGTATTGAGCCGCGTTGGTTTTGGCAAGGTCCGATTTCGTCATACAGTCGACCGGAAGTAACGGGCGCGGCATCCAACGAATCACGCCCCCGACCTTTTGCATGATATCCCGAGCGACCGCGAGGTCGATCGCGGCCCGACGATCGGATCGAGAACCATTTGATAGCTTGCTGAGGGTGTCATATATTCCCTTGGCGTCGACTATGCTGACACACTCCGAGGGCGAGTGAGCGATCAGCTGGCAGTCTTCCGTCAAAATGGCCGCAAAGGGGCCGACTTTCCCCTGCCATGCTTCTGACACCACGTTCCCTCTCACAACATCTTCGAACATGAGATGAAGCCACTGAGCTTCAGCAAGAGCTCCGGAAAGCGCCAGCGTCTCTCCTGCGAGAGTGCTCGCCACCTGGCGCTTGACTCGGCATGATCTCCAAGCTAGGGGGGTGGCCCTCGCACGTTGACCGTGCGCTAGAGCATTGTCTGCTAAATAGACCTGCCATGCTTGTTGTGGGAACATGCAGTCATCCGAGCCGACTCCTCCGCAGTCGCTGGCCGTCGCGAACATGCAGCGGGAGGGGTCGAACTTGTGAGTTATCACGGGCATGCTGGCCGTGGACCTAAGGTGATCCACCATCTTATGTGCCTCGACCAGGTCTCTGACGCATGGTGAGTTCCCTTTGGTCGCTAGAATAGACGCGCAGCCGGCAGCCTCAGCACGGGATTCCCGTCCAACCCAGTTCAATTTGTAAACCAGGCTTCGGAACTCCGCCACCTCCGTCCCAACCAGGGGGCTGGAGTGATCCCCACGACGCCCCCTTGACAGCGGTATCTTGCGGACCTGCTCGAGAATATATTTTCCTGGTCCACAAGAATACGCGGTATGGCGGTACCGTGTCCCACGAGTCGAAGCCTTCGACCGATATACTCAACTCCGGCCTCGTCGAGTTTCTCCCTTTTTCCGAACGTGGAACGCTTCTTAAACTCAGTCAAATACTTGTTCTGTTGACCCGGAGGGAAAGCGATAGCCCAGTCGTCAACCTCCAGCAGCACCTGCGCGACTAGGCGACCCTTCTCCTTCCGGGAAAACCAGCAGGGCTCCAACTTGGCCCTCGTGAAGCCTTGTCCCTCCAGAAGCCTGGCCGACGTCTCATGAAACGCGAGAGGTGCGTCATCGAGCCCATACACAGGAGCAATGAGCTCAATGAGAGCTCCGGCCGGAAGGTTCAATCCCTCGCAGGGCTCCACAAAAACCCGCCCTCTGGGCCGCTTAAGCGGATCGGACTGACAAAAGGATTTCTTAATGTCGCCTATATGGACCTTCTAAGCCATACATGAGAGATATGGCCAGAAACAGCATGAGAGATTCCATGGATGGCGTAGGGGCATAAACTTGGAGTTCAGCGGTGTCCTCATCTTGGTGTCCCCTCACGCACCAGCGCGACTTCGCCTTAGGTCGGGCTCCGACACTGCCTCGGGGTTTCCAGCGGCGGACCATCCGGCTCGAGACGACCCGATTGGGAAACAGCTGCCTAAGTTGACGCCCCTCGGCCGGAGCGTGAACTTTCACGGACTTGGTAGCAACGATCCCCTCCCACTCCTGCAAGTCGGAAGAGGCGAATTCCCTCTTTTCCTCGGGCGCGAGGTCTTTGAGACGCACCTCGCACCCTCGATTAGCTAACAGTGAGAGAGAAAAACCACCCGATTCTCCGGGCAGAACTTCACAGTTGGCATTGCCGTTGTGATACTGAGCCCAGGTGCCACTCCACCCTTCCTCGTCTAAAGTTCTTCCCACGTTATTGACATGCGACACGAGTTCTTCATCACTCATTTCCAGAAGCGCATCTATCTTCGCGTCATTCATCTCAAGAAAGCCTGACATAGGAACGTCTTCCATGGCGGATCCCGGGGGCCGCTCAGGGGGAGGGGACCTGGAGCGCCTCGCTGGCCTGGATTCCGGCCGACCTTCCAGCTCTTGGACCTGGGTCCGAACACGCCCTGGTGGGACCCCTCTGAAGTCCTCTCCCCTGGTGACCGAAAAACGCTGACCCTGACGTTTCATGCCCAAGTCTAATATCTCGTTCCGAAGAACCGTTCCATCCATAGTCGGCCTTGGCACATTGGACTCCCCACTGGGTGCACCATCACCCGGGACTTGTCCGGCACTACGGCTCTCGTCCATGCGGGAGTCTGCTGCCAGATCAGCGATGACGGACGCCTGCTGAGGCTCG
The DNA here is from genome assembly GCA_963575745.1 of Prorocentrum cordatum. Classification (NCBI taxonomy): domain Eukaryota; class Dinophyceae; order Prorocentrales; family Prorocentraceae; genus Prorocentrum; species Prorocentrum cordatum. The sequence goes on from CAUYUJ010015469.1 coordinate 66,569, forward strand.
GCCTCCAGCCGTCCTCCTTCTGGAGCCTGTTGGAGTGGGAGAGGCTGAGAGGAAGAGGAGTTGGAGGACTGACCCTGCACTGGGCCGCTCGAGAGCGGAGGGAGCAAGGCAGCCCCTTCCGGATCAGCTTGAATATACTTGTGCGGTCGTGACTCTTCTTCTTCGTCCCCTCCCTCGGTACTGACCTGCCTAGAGCGAGATAAATCTGTAGGTGGCCTGGTATCGCTCCCTGGACCTGAACCCGTGGCGTCAGCGACTTCTTCCTCTGGGATGGGCGACAGCCCGGGAGGGGGAACCGGCCGCTGAACGTTGCCCCCAGGAGCCCGAGACCTGGCGGGAGGAGGAAGCGGAGCCTGAATGGGCGAGGCCTCCACTTCCACACCGTGTCCTGGTTCCCAGGCCTCACGAGGTGGCGGTCCTTCGGCCGCCACGTTGACCCCCACGCCCGCGCGGCCCACTTGGGCCTCTCGAAGAAGTTTCTGGACCCCAGGGTCAGACATGACTTCAGCGCCCTGAATCTCTGGTGACGTCGCAAGCCTTACTTGCTCGGATGAGCACTTCCACAAGCGACTCCTCATGGCAACCCACACGGCCCCTCCGGACTGAAGAAGCACCAGTCCAGGTCCGACCCAACGGTCACGCTGGAGCGCGTACGTTTTCTTCCCGGAGGTCGGGGCTCGGCGCCAGACGAAAACCCACCGCCCTGGATAGACCTTAGCGTCTCTGTGGACATTGCCCTTCGAGGCTTCCGCCAGCTTCCGCCTGCTTGAAGAGCGGAAAAGCTCCTGTCGAGCCAGATCCCGGATAGCGTGCTGCCTGGCGTAGTCCGCGGCCGCCGTGTCCTGGTCCCATGCCGTCTGAACAGTCTCCCTCCCCCACCTGTCTCACGCCATCATCTGACAACATGTCATTGGGGAGTCTTGGGTTGACCCCATAAACGAGTTGAAAAGGGGTGTAGCCTCCTCTGTGGAGGTAGCGGTTCTTGGCTGCCACGACCTCGTGGAGAAGGGATTCTAACTCGGCTCGGGTGGTGATGGGACTGCTCTCGGAGGCCCTAAGCAAAATCTGTTTCACCCACCCTCCGTGGCGCTCAACACGCCCATTTTCCCAGGGACTCTCGGCGTCTATCACGTGCTGAAATACGCCGAGATGCTCAAGGCCTCTTTCGAAATGGCCCTTGAACTCGGGCCCCCCATCCGAGAGCACCATTTCAGGAGGTCCGAAAGGCCTGATCCAGGCCCTGAGAAAAGCCCTCCACGCCCCCTCCGAGGTTCCGTCGAAAACTTCCACAATCTGGAGATTCGTGCCGTGGCAAATGCAATTCAGCACTGGAATCGATTCCTCTTCAAAATTAACGTAGAAAGTATCGACAGCCATCACCCTGTTAAACTGGAAAGTACGTGGCATGGCCACCGAGCGATGCCCGGCGGGCTCAACTTGGGCTTGGCAGTCGGCACACTCATACTCGTCTCGGACAAATCGAATGACCTCGGGACGGGCGTGCGCCGCACGCAGGACCTTAAGAAAGATCTCTTTGCGAGGATGTCCCAGATTCACATGAACTTTGTGAATCAACCGCTTCATGGGCGCGGTTATCTCCACTTCGTGCTCTCCAGGAACCTCCTGGAGAGCGGACTCCTCGGCCTCACCTTCCGCATCTTCTCCCTGCTCTGGAGGCTGCTCCGAGGACTCAGCCTGACTGGGGAAAGCCTCGACCCCAACCCGGCGCACCCCAAGATCTTCTGAGCAGACTTCCGCCATCTCCTCAATGGTGAGGAGACTCTCTTGTTCCTGAATGCTTCTGAGCACTGCATCGGCGAAGGCCTTGCAGAGCTTAGGGGGGTACACCTGTGACTTCCTGGTTGTGTGTCCCCCTTCCAGGTGATGATGTTCGTGGCCGCCCCTACACTGCCGTCCTGACAGCTGGCGAAAAAGGGCGGGGTCGTTGGTCATGACACGGGTGGATTTGCGAGAAAGGGTCCCTTCGACCACGGACAGACCGAACTCACACTGGTGTATGACCACCTCCATGACCCCCGGAAGCTTCCTGATCACATCCACAACATGCTTTCGCCAGGACGCGGCCCCATTCGGATGCTCAGAAGCAAAACGTCGACCCTCCTGAACCTGAACAAGCGCAAGCTTCATGCAGAAAGCCAAAAGGTCCAGAGCCCCATGGCCCTGTCCTGATCGTCTTTCTTCCTAAAATCCCACCCCGTCGCCAGATCGAGACTGCCCAGGGTGCGCAGTCCTGCCTCCTCTAGGAGGAGGGGGGCGACTCGGGGTGGAGAGAAAACTTCAAGAAACGACCTCGACATGAGATCCGAGGAGACCCTGCACTTGGCCACGAGAGACTGAAGCTGTCTCCTCTCGCTCTTAGTGAGAAACACTTCGTGGTCATCGTTGTTCTGATCCCCGAGGACCGTGCTCGCCCACGAGGGCATAAGAAACTCGACCCCCCGAGACCCGGTCCTGGACAGAGGCCTTGCCCCCATTGACAGAAGCGAATCCAGCACTTGGCGACGCTTGATCTTCCCCGGAGAAACCGAAAAAGTGACCCCCCCGGGATGAGGCAGCTTCTTCGCCCTCAGCTCCTGAGACAAGCGCCCGCTCACGTCCAGCGGCCGTTGTGGAAGGTCTTCCACCCGGCCTCCTTCCACTCGTGGTATTCCTGGCGCCGCTTCTCGGCGGCCTTCTCCTCCGGGCCCGGCGTCCACGGGTCTCCGTTCTCTGGCTTGCGTGAGGGAGTACTCTTGCCCTTGTTGTTGCCCTTGCCGTAGGGACCGACTGCTGCCGTTGGCGGGGCTGCCAGGTCCGTGCCCGGGAGTGAAATGCTGGCCTCCGTGGTCAGCGTCCCCGTGGAGCCGATCGGCATCTCGTCCGCAGTGAAGAGGCGATCCGGATTGCGGGGAGGAGTCACTGCGTCCTTCTTCTGCTCGACAGGGGGACCATATGTCGGATAGCCTCCTAGCGCTGGTGACCTCGTCGGCTGTGGCGCCCCCGCGTTGGCTGCCGCCTGCTGGTGCAGCATCGCCTGGGAGGCCATCGCCGCCGGCGCACTCGTCCCGTCGAGAGGTGCTGTCCCAATGTAGGCCCACGCTGTTGGAGCCACTCCTGGCGGCGCCCCCGCTGCGAGAGGTGGTGGGCTCTGAGGCTGTGGCTCGGTCATCTGCTGGCCCAGTGACGAAGGATGCCCCGACGGCACTGGCCGTTGTGGAACCTCCCGAGCCTGCGGTGCCCTGGCCTCCGCCTTGGGGGGAGAGTCGATTGCAGCGGCTGTGACCTTGACCTGGTCCGCCTTGCTGCTCGAGCTGCCCTGCGCTATGGCCCTGATCATTCGGCTGGCCTCCTGCGCCTGTCCCTGGGCGGTCGCGATCGCCGTCATCTGCTCTTTTACGGTGGTCGTGGCCCGCTCGAGCGCCTCCTGCTGCGACGCCTGCGAGGCCATCACCCCTTGGATCATGGCCATCATCTTTTGAAATTGACTCTCGACCATACCCTTCATGTCCCTCTCGGTCTTGGCCTGGTACTCGCGCATCTCCTCGAGTGGGTCGGAGGCGGTGTCCATAGCCTCCGTGTCGCTCTCTGGCTTGCGCTTCGTTGAGGACGCCCGGCGAGCTGCTGCTGCTGCGGACCTCTGTTCCGCCTGATCCTTCTGCAGCGCCTCGGTGACCTTCGCCGCGTCCTCCGCCACTCGCTGATACGCCGGCTGCCGAGCCGTCATGACTGAGCCGCCCGCCAGACCTCCGGCCATCATGCCCGGGTGAAGAGGCAACGGAGCCCTCTCGGCCCCAGGAGGTGGCTTGGGCACGCATATCAAGGCCTGCCACTGTGGCTCGGCGGTCGCGCCCTGAGCCCAACCTTGTCCACGCAGCGTGCACGCGGCGTCCTTCTTCTTGCACAGGCACATCTTCTCCTCTTTCACGGTACCTTTTGTCGGCCTCAGCTCCCAGTATCCGACCCTCATCGTGCACCCGCTGCATACGAACCACTTCCCCCATGAGTTGGCTCCGTAGTTCACGAGCGTCGGTGGGTGCCAACACGTCTCGTACGCCTCCGAGAGGCGACGAAGAGACTTGGGCAGGTTGGTCGGCCAGAAGCGCTTGGCGCGGCACATACTCCCGAACTCCTCGGCCAGACGCGCCGACCAATATAGCACCCACCCGGCCAAGCAGGCCCATCCCTTCTCGCCCTTGTTGAGGTTCTCCGGGACGTAGGTCCCGGTGGCCCCGTAGACCCAGGCTGAGTCCGTCTGGCTCTGCATGCGGTCCGTCATCGTATGTGGCCGCTCCTGAGCTCCACGACGCCCCCTCTGGCCTGCCACGCGTGTCGTCGAAGCAGCTGGCGGCGTCGCGATCTGCTCTCCAATCGGCCTCTGAGTTGTCGAGGCTGTTGTCGAATTGCTGCGAGCTGAATGATTCGAGCCCAAGTGCTGCGAGGAAGGTGGACGAAGTCGAGGCTGGCCTCGTGGCCCACGTCGGCCACCTCCAACCCCGCGCTGTCGACCATCCCCTGGCTCTGAAACGTCTCGACCTGGAACTCAAAGCCCTGGCGATTCCCGAAGTACACGTACCGCTCAGCGCGTAGTCGGAAGTGCCGCCCGACTCCAGACCCCTTAGCGGACCTGTTCTGGAACCTGAGTTGTCCGGCCCAACTAAGGCCCCGGCGCGCGTTCCGACTACATCTGACCTAAGATTCTCCCAGAAAAAGGTCCCGGACCCCCTTGGACGCTGTTCCGTCCCCCTCAGACTCCCCCAGCAGCTTCCGTGGTACAGCCCCCCCAGGCCAGTGCTGACAGCAGACGTGATGATGTACTTCCCCTTGGCTTGAAACGCATCCTTCGGCAGCTGAGGGTGCGACCTAAACACGGAGGCCGGAGCTTTAAAGTCTTTGGCGGGAACCGAAAACTTGCCCACCTGCATGGCGCGGTGGGCCGACGGGAGCCTAGTCAGAGGCGTCGTGACCCCCAACTTCGTGAAAGTCAGAGCTTTGTTCGGAAGATCTACAATCCCACCTAGCATTTCTTGAAATCCTATCGGCAAAAGGGGTGGAACGTCCTGGTCCAGGACATCCAGCTCCAGCACCTCCATGCTACCCTCAATGCCTACAGGGATCAGAGCGGTGTGGGTGACCTTTACCCCCCCCACCTACTCCGCGCGCGCTTGGGTTCCTGGGTGGGACCCTTGGGACGGCGAACCCCTTTGAGGCCCAGTGCCCCTCGATCTTCTGCAAAGCTTGCTCTCCTACAAGGCCCTGACCGGCCGCGGTGTCGACCACCATGGCCCCAGGACCTACGGCGAGCAGGACAACTGCGTAGGTTGGAGGAGGAGGCTCGTCAAAGCACTGGGAGGTGGAGTGATCTAAAGCATTCACGCACAGGAAAGTCATACCCGTGGCAGGAGACCCCTTTTTCGTCCTTGGCTCCTGCGCCCTGCTTCTGTGGGCACTCTCGAGACCAGTGTCCCTTCTGATGACAGACACGGCATCTTGTACGCTTAATTAATTCAGCAAGCGGAAGGCGGCTCTTCCGCGCCCTGAACGTGCCGTCTGCCGCCCTGCGGCCGGGCCTGCGAGCCTTCTCGCGCCCATCACTGCCACGGCCCTGGCCAGACCTATCGTAGAACTTCCGGTCGGTCTTCAGCTGTCTCTTCAAGTCGCGGTTCTGCTCCCACGTCTTGCGGCGCTCCTGGTTAATGGCGGCCAGCGCTGCAGGCGCGTCGTCCTCCCCGACGTCGGCCGACTCCAGGATCGCCCAGACCTCTGCGTCCCCGTCTGAGTCCATGGAGGAGACATCCGAGTAGTCGAGCAGGGACTCGTCGTCGCGCTCGACCTGATAGGTAGGCACCTGAGGTGGGGGTGCTTCCGAGCCCATAGTGGCGTAGGTCCTGCGTGCCTTGAGATGCTCTCGATGGGAGATGTCCATCTCCCGAATGGCCGAGAGAGCCGACTTGTAGTCCTTCTGGTCCCTCATGAGCACCTTGACCATCTGCGCCGAGCGCTCGTCGAGAGAAACTCCTTCCTCCAGGAACATCAGTTTCCACTCGTCTGGAAGCGGCAGCCCCTGGGTAGCTACCCTGTCGAAGGCCGTGTCCACACGTGCACAATATTCGGTGAGATTATCTCCCTGCTTGCGTGAATAATCCAGTAAGCACTCTCGAGCGACCTTCCGTCGCTCGTCGCCGTGTCTTTCACCAGACATCAGGTCAAGGCGTTTGACGATGGCGTCGAAACCCCATGAGCTGCACAGCGTGTCGTCGTCGAGGTCCTCGAGCTTCCGTTGAAGGTCTTGATCAAGAGAGCGGAAGAGGCGATCAGCCTGCTTGTGGGAGGGAACGTCCGTCAGTGTTCTCCAGCGCAGCACCGTGCGGCGCCACATGCGGTAGTCCCCCCAGCCTCTCCATATCTCGGGGTCGGCGAAGTCCTTGCCAGTGTTTGTGCTGGGGCGGTCGTCATCATGTCCGGAGTGGCGCTTATTGGGCTCCCACTTGCTGTCCTTGTAGTTGTCGTTCCATCTCCATCCGGATGACCAGTCGCCCCAATGCTCGTCTTTCCAATGCCTGTCCCCGTAGCTCTCCCAGGTCGAAGCCGGAGTCCAGGTGGATCGCGAAGAAGCCCACTGCTGCTCGCCAGGCTTGTAGTCCGGCTCCTGCCAGGTGCTTCTCGTCGCGTCCCAGCCACCTGAATGCCACTGCTCCGACCTGCCCTGGGACGTCTCGGTGGCGGACGCGGCAGCGCCACCACCGGACCATGTCCCGGCACTCGTCGACTCGTGCTCTGGCGGTGGTGCATGCCAGCCTGACCACGAGCGATCCTCGGCGCTCGACCACGGAGCACTGGAACTCTGCCCGTGACCGCGCCGCCGTCCACTGTCGTCGTCGTCCCCATGTGAGTCACGCTGGTGACTCTGGGAACTGGCCGGCACCACGTCCAGTAGTAAAAGACGTGCCAACTTCTCTGCCTCATCTTGGTCGAGGTGGAGACCGTCATGCCTCATCAGTGTATCAGTCACTGCCCGTACTGCAGAATGCTCCCCTCGTTCTTCTCGCTGTGTCTCTCGATTAGCACCTTGCTCCGCTGCTGCCGTCATTGGTCCGCGGACTCAGAGCTGCTCACAGCTCCGCTACCACTGTCGCCCGGCGGACGACAACAGTGAAGCCAAAGTGTCGGATCTTTTCTCCAGCAAGAGAACCCTCGCACTCTCTCTTCTCAGTACACAGCTCCCAACGCTGTACAAACAAGGCGCGGAACGGTATGGGAAAGGAAGAGGGGTAGGGTGGATATGGTATGAGTGATGAGGAATGAGTGGAAGTTGGGTCTTGAGCCAAAATGGTTACGACCCATGCTCGTGACCTTCAAGCTCAGGGAGTCTAGCAGGGGCATCGGCCTTGAAAACCACCGGCCTCTAGACTCAAATCACACAGGAGGAGGAGGAGGAGGAGGAGGAGGGGGAGGAGGAGGAGGAGGAGGAGGAGGAGGAGGAGGAGGAGGAGGAGGAGGAGGGGGAGGAGGAGAAGGAGGAGGAGGAGGAGGAGGAGGAGGGATGATGATGAGGAGGAGGAGGAGGGATGAGTGAGGAGGAGGATGAGGAGGAGGATGAGGAGGAGGAGGAGGAGGAGGAGGAGGCGGGGCCTTCTCCTGGACCGTGGCGGTGGCCTCCTCTCGCGGCCCACGTGGGGCCCCCCTGCGGCGCGGAGGCCTGCGCAGGCTGCTGCCGCCGTCCACAGGCGCTGCGGAAAACTTCACCAGAGGAGGCCCCAAGCAGTGGACTTCAGGATTCTCTTCGCGGGTGCCTCCATCGGCCTTCCTCTCCCGCCCTTAAATCGACATCAGATCTACGCTTCTGAGCCGAGTCCAGTTATGATGTGTTCCTCTCTCGCTCTTTCTCCCACTCTCTCTCTCTCTCTCAATGTGTCTTTCTCTCCCTTTCTCTCTCTCTCTCTCTCTCTCTCTTCACTCCCTGTGGATTCCGGTGCACAGATATATTCGTACACATATCATCTACGTACCTACATGCACTTTATATTCCTCTCTCTCTCTCTACTCCGCCTCTCTCATTCTCTGTCTACCATACTTGTTTGGTTATCCTTTTGTTTCTTCTCTCTCTCTCTTTCTCTCTCTCTCTCTCTCTCTCTCTCTCTCCCTCGCTCTATACATATCGGAGATTGGGGGGTGAGATCGCAGTGAAACGGAGACCCCTCCGCTGGGATATTGGTTTCGGAATCACTGGCCCCGTGCTATGTTATATGCTATGTAACGCCAAGCGGGCGATAGTGAGATCGATAGTGCGATCGATACTGAGATCCATTGAATGAGATCCAAAGTGAGATATCGGCTGTGAGGTCGATATTAAAATCGATATTGATATTGGTAGTGCGATCGATTGAGTGAGATCGATCGTGAGATCGATTCCAGGATCGATAGTGAGATCGACAGTGAGATGGATATTGATCTCAATTGAGTGGGATCGAGATTGAAATCGATCGAGAGATCGGTCGTGTGTTCGGTAGTGGTATCGATGGTGATATCGATTGAAGGAGATCGATCGTGAGATCGATTCCAGGATCGATTGTGAGATCGAGTGTGAGACGGATATTGATCTCGATTGAGTGGGATCAATATTGAAATCGATCGAGAGATCGATCGTGTGTTCGATAGTGGTATCGATGGTGATATCGATTGAGTGAGATCGATCGTGAGACCGATAGGGAGATCAATAGTGGTATCGATAGTGAGATCGATAGTGACATCGATGATGACATCGATCGTGTGACCGATCGCGAGAGCGATCGTGAGATCGATCGTGAGATCGATGGTGACAGGAATAGTGTGATCGACAGTGAAACCCATGGTGGGATCGATAAGGATGTCGAGCGTGAGGTTGGTAGTGAGATCGAAAATGAGATCGATTGAATGAGATGGATGGTGAGATCGATAACGCCATCGAAAAAAAAGATCGACCGGGAACCCGGGAACCCGGGACACAAAACAAACATCTGACCCCCGGGGACCCCGCCGCCCACCGATCGGCTACACGCAAGAGCAACCCTGGGTAAGAGTGACCTCTGGTGCGCGGCTTCTGGGGGGCCGCGGGGGGGACCACACTCGGGCGCGCAAGACACGCTACCGTCGCATCGCCATCGGTGCTCGGGGGGCCCCACTGCGCCCGCACCAGAAGGTCACTCCGGCGAAAGGCCACTCCTACGTCTCGTCGAACCGAGCCCCCCGCCCACCGAGCTCGGCCCGGAGGCAGAAGCCAGGAGCCGGGGCGCCCGGCACCGCGGGAACTCGGGAACCCGGCCGCCGACCGGAGACGGCCCAGCTTCTCCTCGCCAAATCTCTCCATATCCGCCAGGACCCCCTTCTGGCCATCGCTCGGACGTCCATTCCCTGTGTCTTTGTTCGGTTTCGTGCGTGGCTTTTTCGCCGAATGATCGAGGATGCTCCTCGATGGCTCTCGCCGAGAAAAAAAAACGCACACGTCCGAGCGATGCCAGGTCTTCAGTGCAAGCAGTGACTGGGGAAACAGGTTCGACGAAGGCGTTTTGCTATGTGCGGCCTATATGGGGGCCCTTCCCGGGCCTCAGGACCGTCACAAGAACGACTCGGGGCGAAGCGCCGGTCCCTCGGAAGGGGTCCAGACCTCTTATGGCTCATGGGATCACGGCGTCGGGGGTCTGGGGAGGCCTCGGGGCCCGCACCGCTGCTGCTGGCGGGGCCGCGGCGCCACCCCGCTCGGGCTGGCAGCGCTTGAGCAGCAGGGACTCACCGTCCTGGCATTTCTATAGTCCTACCACAAAATGCTCTTAGAACCCAAAAGGTTCTAAGAACAGAAACACTGTGCTTAGAACAGAAACCCGATGCGTTAAAACAAGACAGTCCAGGACAGAAATGTTCTGAGAACATTCCGTGGAAGCCACAAATCGGTAGCGGCCAAGAGGGGGGTGTCCAAGACCGGCGGCATGTGCGCGGCCCAGCGGGGGGGCCAGGGACGTCATGAAAAAAGAAGAGGCGCCATGAAATCTGGGGAAAAATCATGGCCCCCGCCATGCTATCCACCCCCCCCCTAGTCATCACCCCCCTCTTAGAACATAAACCCGATGCGTTAAAACAAAACAATCCCGGCCAGAAATGCTCTGAGAACCTTTTGTCTGAGAACATTTCGTGGGAACCACAAAAGGTTCTTAGAACATTGTTTGGCACAGGGCAGTTTTTAATACGTAGGATGTTTTTTTTTATTTTATAAAAAAAGAAAAAGACATATGACTTTGAATACCTGATTCGTATGAATAAATGTATGCATGAACTCATCGTTGTTTTTGGCACTGGATCCCTGCATCTTAAACATATGGTCCGCACGCGGAGCATGCATAAGAAACGACACTGTATGGCTATAGCCACACGCCGGGGCGCCTCGCCTTGCCGTCGCTCGGACGTCCATTTCCCGTGAATGTTTCGGTTTCGTGCGTGTTTTTTTCCCTCGATGGTCCAGGATGGTCCTCGATGGTTCTCGCCGAGAAAAAAACTGCACACGTCCGAGCGATGCCGAGTTCTTAGAACATTGTCTGGTATGGCTCTGGGCACGCCGGGGCGCCTCGCCACTGCTTGGCAGCACGCCGCAGCGCCGCGGCGGCCGGCCCCCGGCCGCGCGGGCCGGTCGGTGGCGGCCGGCCGGGGGCGTGGCCGCGGCAGGCCGCGGGAGAGTCCAGGCGGGTGCCCGACGCGCGCGCCGCTCCGCAAAGGGGCGCGCGCGTCGCCGCTCCAAGCCACAGGGATTACGGTGAAGGGGCCCTGGGGCACACAGATAAGTAGACACAAAGAAAAGGATTCCCCATATATTTTCCCATGTTTTTTCTGGGTTTCAGTCTTCCCTCCCACTGCCCCTATTTTCCAATATTTTCGGGGGAATCGACGATTCATTGTGTCTGTGTGTTTTTCCCCCTCCTGAATTAGGTCGGGCATGCCCTCCTACAGGCGGAGCTTGGATTAGGTTCAAGCAGTGGCGAAGCGTCCCAGCTCGCCTGTAGCCCCACCAGACAATGTTCTAAGAACCTCTCGTGGCTCCCCCGAAAGGTTCTGAGAACACCTCTGGCTGGGGCTGTCTCGTTGTCACACATGGGGCTTGTGTTCTAAGAACAGTGTGTTTCTTCTTAGAACATCTTCGGGCTCTAAGAACATTTCGTGGTATGACTACAGGAATGCCAGGACGGTCGGTCCCTGCTCCATAGGTCGCGCATGCCCTCCTACAGGCGGATTTTGGAAGGAAGATGAAGCACAGCCAACAGAACAACGATGCAGAAAGAGTCGGAACATCGCCCCCACAAATAAATACACACAGATAACAGGATTCCCCACATTTCCCCATGTTTTCGGGGTTTTCGTCTTGCCCCCACTGCCCATCTTTTCCCACATTTTCTGGGGAATCGACGATTCATTGTGTCTGTGTGTTTTTTCCCCTCCTGGATTAGGTCGGGCATGCCCTCCTACAGGCGGAGCTTGAAAGGAAGATCATAAACACAGCCAACAGAACAGCGATGCAGAAAGAGTCGGAACATCGCCCCCCATGTTATGTTCTACCCACGTTCGATTTTTCTCCCTGTCGGGGGGACGATTTTTGGGGTATCTTTTGACCTCTTGGGGCATTTTGGAGGTATTCTTATTTTTCGTCGAAAATCCCCATGTAGGGTGGCAGGCCCGACATAAGATTAGGTCGGGCATGCCCTCCTACAGGCGGAGCTTGGAAGGAAGATTATAAACACAGCCAACAGAACAGCGATGCAGAAAGAGGCGGAACATCGCCCCCCATGTTATTGAAGGGGCCCCAGGACACACACACACACACACATAAATACACACAAATAAACAGATTCCCCATATTTTCTCATATTGTCTGGGTTTCTGTCTTCCCCCCCACTGCCCCTATTTTCCAATATTTTCGGGGAATCGACGATTCATTGTGTCTGCGTGTTTTTTCCCCCTCCTGAATTAGGTCGCGCATGCCCTCCTACAGGCGGAGCTTGGAAGGAAGATTATAAACACAGCCAACAGAACAACGATGCAGAAAGAGTCGGAACGTCGCCCCCCATGTTATTGAAGGGGCCCCAGGACACACAAATAAATACACACAAATAAAAATATTCCCCATATTTTCCTATATTTTCTGGGTTTCTGTCTTCCCCCCCACTGCCCCTATTTTCCCATATTCTCTGGGGAATCGAGGATTAATTGTGTCTGTGTGTTTTTTCCTCTCCTGAGTTATGTTCTGCCCACGTTCGAACTTTCTCCCTGTTGGGGGACGTGCCGACCTGACACGGGGAGGAAAGGGCGCCAGCGCAGCCGGCCACGGCGGCCTCCGAGCAGGGCGAGCACCGTCGGCCCAGAGCGGAGGAGCGAGGGGCCATGGGGGGGGGGAAGGGGAGGAAGAGCAGAAAGCAGAAGCAGAGGCGGAAGCAGGAGTGGGAGAGGGGCAGGGGGAGAGCGAGAGAGCGAGAGAGAGAGAGAGAGAGAAGACAACGGCAAGAGGCGGCGGCGGGGAAAACGCCAAGCCACGGGGGCACCTCCGAGGGAAGCGCAGGACGCGCGGCGGAACCTCGGCGGCGGCGGGGCGCTGGACGTGGGCCGGGTGCCACCGGGAGGGGCGGCAGCTGCCTGGAGCTGCCGACGTACTTCACCTGGTTCAGCGGACCCACCGACCCCAGGAACTCCTTCGCCGCGTCGGTTCTGGCCTCGGCGCGTCCCGCTGGGGCGCGCGACGCGCTCCACGGCATGCGCGCGCCGGCTGGTCCTCCCCGTGCACGGCCTCCTCCTCCTCCTCCTCCTCCTCCTCCTCCTCCTCCTCCTCCTCCTGCTCCTCCTCCACTTCCTTCTTCGACCGCCGCCGCCCGTCTGGCTGCGAGGATACTGGCCGACGACGGGCTCAGCGCTGTCCTTCTCCTCCTCCTCCTCCTGCTCCTCCTCCTCCTCCTCCTCCTCCGCGTTCTCCTGCTCGTCCGCCTCCTGATCCAGCTCCTTTCTCCATGCTCCTGGTGGTGATGGTGGAGGACGCAGGCGGGAGAGAGAGAGGGAAAGAGAGAGAGGGAGAGAGAGCGCACCAGTTCGGACCAGGTCTGGCCAAGGATCCCACGGCGTGCCAAGGCTGTGCGGGCCTGCCTCGCAGGGCGGGAGGCGCCGCAGTAGGAGCAGGGGTGGGGAGCTACCCTCCTCCCCTCCTGCAACTCCTCCTCCTCCTCCTCCTCCTCCTCCTCCTCCTCCTCCTTGTCCCCCTCCTCCTCCTGCTCCTCCTTCTCCTGCTCCGCCTGCCCCACATCCCCCATCGTCCTCTAACACCAGCTCCATCTCCCCTATATCATCCTCGTCCTTCCCGACGTCATCCCTCGTCCTGTTTCATCATGTGGCTGATTGGTCGGCAAATCAGTTTCACAGGATATCGCTCGCCTCTGCGCTCGATCTGGCGCACGTCGACGCTGTCCTGCCTTTCAACTCGCTCATGCACGCGAAGGGACACTCGCTGGTGATACTCATACCGACAGGGTCAACCACAGCAGGAACGGCCTCGTGCACAGAAGCAACGAAGCAGGTGGACGTGTCCATCTCCTCGGGACCGCAGTAAACGCCTGTGTTCACGAAGCGCAGCCCTCCTTGACAGACAGCATCATTCGGCGCCGCCGAATCATTGTACTTAGCTGAACCATACTGGGTGTAGTACAGCGCGCCACGCGTATGAACATGTGAATCCAAGGGTCTGATCGGCTCGACCGTTTGCGAGTACCCGCCAGAACCATGCGCCAGCGGATGTCGCACGTGTCTGGGTCTATGAGAGCGTATGACACCCGATTGTAGATCCCTGGCGATCCAAACAATCCTCCACCACCTCCTCCCACCTGGACGCCGGCGCCTACAAACACGGTTGTCGTTCCGCCGGACGGGGGCTCACTGGCTGATGGGTTCTAACTGTACATTTCCAGAGGTAACCACCATCAGCGAGACTCCCCCAGCACTGCTGAGTGTCACACTCAACTCTACGCAAGACCCCTCCGACAACCACACCACAACATCGGTCTTTGCTGCCGTGTAGGTCATCCCGTCAAGATCCGTCATCGTCAAACTTGTTGCACTGTGGAAGAAATAGATGGGGGCCTCTACCAGAACTAATGGCAACGCTTCCGAGTAGAGAGTGGCAGTTGAGCTTGCCGAGCCCGTAACATCAATAAGCTGGACTGTCACGTCCTGCGTCGAATCGAACATATTGATCATCGTGTGCAACTCGTTCAACGTCACAGAAGTTGCATCTTCGCTAACTGTCACGGCGAAGACCGATCCATATTGTGATTCCTGAAATATGCTACATTCGGCGTGGCCACTGTGAACCAAGCGAAGCGACTCCAATGAAAACACGCACGACGGAAACAAAAGGATCAGAGGTAGCACAGCGAGAAGCAGCTGGCAACATGATACCCAGTTGAGTTAGTCTCGAACTTTGGGCGGCAACTTGCTTCAGCCAAGACAGCACATTCCGGACTTCCTTTAGGGTAAGGTCGGGCATGTCCTCCTACAGGGGGATGTTGGACGATTTGCTTAGAATACCTTCAACAAAAAATAAAAGCAGCCGACAAATAATACCCAGATTATGTTTGATTATTCTTGAGCCTTCCTCCCGTAGAGGGACGTGCCTGAGTTAATCTTAGGGGGAGGACTCCGCAGGGGCCTCTGGAGGCGTCTGGAGGACAGCAACACATGAAAACGTCAGAAACCCGCTGTGTGCGAGCCTCGATCCCACCCCCTCGCCCTCCCGCTCGCCCATTGGAGGCGCGAGGGACGAGAAAAGGGCTGGACTGGACTGCGAGCTTCCAGAGGCCCCGGAAGCTCCTACCCAGAACCGGGCCCCCCTCGCCCACTCCGCTCGCTCGGTCTGGCGTGCAGCAAAACGAGATCTGGGGGAACCAAGCGGTACTGATACCGCTGCTCCCCGGGCCTCTCTCTCTCCCGGGGTGCGTCCTGACCAGAGTTCCAAGGCGAATCCAGCGGTGGCGGCGAGGACCTCCCGAGACAGACAACAAGGGGGAACGCGAAGGAAGGGCAGCCGTATCGGTGTCTCGTCCTCCTCCGGAAACCCTGGAGGAGATCCCCGAACCCCAGGGGGCCCTCCCCAGGGGCCATCTCTCCGTCCAGCGTCGTGTTCTTTGGTTGGCGGCCACGAGCGCCTCTTGTGATTCGCGAGGGGGAGGGACGGGGGGGGGAGGGGAGGGGAGGGAAGGGAGGCGGGGTGACAAGTTAGATGCGCTCGCGTCGGCATCTGACATCCTACCCCTCCCTCCCATCCCTTACCATGGCGCTGATTTTCTCTATCCGCGGACGCGTGTCGTAGCGGACCTGTGGCTCCGCGCGCGTGTGCGTAGTGGGTGGTGGTGCGCGTGCGTACGTGCGTGTGTGCGTGGTTGTGGTTGTTGTGGTGGTGGTGTGTGTGTATGTGTGTGTGTGTGTGTGGGTGTGTGCGCGTGTGCTGTGGTGTGACGTGGTGTGGCGTCTTGGTGGTTTGGTGGTGGGCCAGGTGCGTACGTGCGTGATGGCGGTGGTGGTGGTGGTGGCGGTGGTGGTGTGTGTGAGTGTGAGTGTGTGTGTGTGTGTGTGTGTGTCTGTGTCTGTGTCTGTGTCTGTGTCTGTGTGTGTGTGCGTGTGCGTGTGCGTGTGCGTGTGCGTGTGTGTGCGGTGCGTGTGCGTGTGCGTGTGCGTGTGCGTGTGCGTGTGCGTGTGCGTGTGCGTGTGCGTGTGCGTGTGCGTGTGCGTGTGCGTGTGCGTGTGCGTGTGCGTGTGCGTGTGCGTGTGCGTGTGCGTGTGCGTGTGCGTGTGCGTGTGCGTGTGCGTGTGCGTGTGCGTGTGCGTGTGCGTGTGCGTGTGCGTGTGCGTGTGCGTGTGCGTGTGCGTGTGCGTGTGCGTGTGCGTGTGCGTGTGCGTGTGCGTGTGCGTGTGCGCGTGTGCGTGTGCGTGTGCGTGTGCGTGTGCGTGTGCGTGTGCGCGTGCGCGTTGCGTGGCGCGTGGGCGTGGGCGTGGGCGTGGGCGTGGGCGTGGGCGTGCGTGGGCGTGGGCGTGCGTGCGTGCGCGCGCGCGTGTGCGTGTGCGTGTGCGTGTGCGTGTGCGTGTGTGCGTGTGCGTGTGCGCGTGTGCGTGTGCGTGTGCGTGTGCGTGTGCGTGTGCGTGTGCGTGTGCGTGTGCGTGTGCGTGTGCGTGTGCGTGTGCGTGTGCGTGTGCGTGTGCGTTTGCGTGTGCGTGTGCGTGTGCGTGTGCGTGTGCGTGTGCGTGTGCGTGTGCGTGTGCGTGTGCGTGTGCGTGTGCGTGTGAGTGTGAGTGTGCGTGTGAGTGTGAGTGTGCGTGTGCGTGTGCGTGTGCGTGTGCGTGTGCGTGTGCGTGTGCGTGTGCGTGTGCGTGTGCGTGTGCGTGTGCGTGTGCGTGTGCGTGTGCGTGTGCGTGTGCGTGTGCGTGTGCGTGTGCGTGTGCGTGTGCGTGTGGGCGTGTGAGTGTTGCGCTCTTGTGAGTCGTGCGTGTGCGTTGTGCGTGTTGCAGGTGTTGTGTGAGTAAGTGCGTGTGAGTGGTTGTGCGTGTGCGTTTTGTGCGTGTGCGTGTGCGTGTGCGTAGTGGACGTTGGCGTGTCGAGTAGTGGAGTGCGCAGTGCGCGGCGCGTGCGAGGCGCGTGCGCGTGTGCGTACGCGCGTGAGCGTGCGCGTGCGAGTGCGCGTGAGCGGCGCGTGCGCGTGCGCGTGAAGCGTGAGCGTGGCGTGCGAGTGCAGCGTGAGCGTGCGCGTAGAGAGTGCGCGTGCGAGTGCGCATGAGGTGTGCGACGTGCGCTGTGCGCGTGCGACGTGCGCGTGCGCAGTGCAGCGTGTCGCGTGAGCTTGCGCTTCTCGCGTCAGTGCAATTTTTGCTCGTGCGACGTGCGCAGTGCGCGTGACGCAGTGCGCGTGTAGAGCGGTGCGGCGTGAGAGTGCGACGTTGGCCGTGCGCGTGCGCGTGGAGAGTGGAGTAGAGCGTGCGCTGTGCGCGAGAGGGTGCAGCGTGACGAGTACGACGCGTGCGCGTGACGCGTTGCGGCGTGCGCGTGCGCGTGCAACCAAGGGTGGGGGGGGGGCGGGTGGAGCCGGTGGCGCGTGCGCGTGAGCCGTGAGACGTGCGCGCTTGCGCGTGCGAGTGAGCGTGCGGACTGCGCGTGCAGCGTGAGCGTGCGTGGGCGACAGTGCGCGTGCGAAGACTGTGCGTGTGCGTGTGCGTGTGCGTGTGAGTGTGCGTGTGCGTGTGCGTGTGCGTGTGTGGTGTGCGTGTGCGTGTGCGTGTGCGTGTGCGTGTGCGTGTGCGTGTGCGTGTGCGTGTGCGTGTGCGTGTGCGTGTGCGTGTGCGTGTGCGTGTGCGTGTGCGTGTGCGTGTGCGTGTGCGTGTGCGTGTGCGTGTGCGTGTGCGTGTGCGTGTGCGTGTTTTTGTGTTTTTGTGTTTTTGTGTTTTTGTGTTTTTGTGTTTTTGTGTTTTTGTGTTTTTGTGTTTTTGTGTTTTTGTGTTTTTTGTTGTGTGTGTGTGTGTGTGTGTGTGTGCGTGCGTGCGTGCGTGCGTGCGTGCGTGCGTGCGTGCGTGCGTGCGTGCGTGCGTGCGTGCGTGCGTGTGTGTCTGTGTGTGCGCGCGTGTGATGTGGTGTGACGCGGTGTAGCGTGGTGGTGGTGGGTGGGGTAGTGCGGTGGTGGTGGCGGTGCGCGGTGGTGGTGCGCGTGCGTGCGTGCGTGCGTTGGTGGGTGGAAGTGGCGGTGGGTGTGCGTGCGGCGGGGCGGGGCGTGGTGCGGCGCGGTGGTGGCGGGCGGATGGGCGCGCGAGAAAGAGGCCCGCGCTGGGGCGAGAACGCCATCCTGAACGACGGAGGCCAAACACCGATCCGAAAATGAGGCCCACGCTGCAGCGGGAGCACGATTCGGAACGATTCGGGAGCAGAAATGAGGCCGGCGCCTCAGCGAGAGCAGCATTTTGAAAAAAAACGCAAGCGAAAACCCAACTCCCGGGAATCCTGTGTGTAAAAACCAGTACGCGGGGGGGGGGGTCTACTACTCCCTGGACGCCATCAGGGGAAGAGGGAGAGTAGTATTCATATTGAGTAATTGTGAAGGGGAGGGAGGGGAGGCGGGGAGGGACGGGGGGGGAGGGGAGAAAGGGGAAAGGGGGGAGGGGAGGGAGGAGGGGGGGGAGGGGCGGGAGGAAGCAGAACGTAGCGCCCCCCCCCTTCCCCAGACTGTGCTGCCGGACGCCCTGCGGCAGTGCTGGGGACGCACTGATGGGGGGGGGCTTTACGTGATTAGGGGCCTCCAAGATGGGGTCTGAGCAAATGGGGTCGGAGAATCTCGCCGCATCGCCGATACATCGGCGATGCATCGCCAATGCATGCATCGGCGACGCCGGCGTGGAGAAAAGTGGGCCCCACATCCTTCCTGCCGCATCGCCGATGCATCGCCGATGCACCAGCGATGCGGCATATTCCTCCGACCCCATCCACTCCGACATCATCTAGGAGGCCTAAGGAGTTATGGGGGGGGAGGGGGAGGGGGAGGAGGCGGAGGGCGAGGAGGCGGAGGGGGAGGAGGCGGAGGGGGAGAAGGAGGAGGAGGAGGAGGAGGAGGAGGAGGGGGAGGAGGAGGAGTTATGGGGAAGGGGGGGAGGAGGAGGGGGGCATTACGCGCGTGATGGCCCAGAGGGTGTAAAAGAGCACGCTCCACGCGGCCCGGGGAGGGCCCCCCTTGGAGGCCGAGGGCCTCCGGGACCCGCTCCTGCCAGGACCCACGACCCCCGACGCCGGGAAAAGCTCACGGGGTGGCCCCGGTGTCGAGGGGTCCCATCTTGGAGGGAGTCATGGAGGGGAGGAGGGGGGGGAAGGGGGGGGAAGTGGAGGGGGGCACAACGCGTGCTTTGGCCCAGAGGGCATCAACAAAATACGCTCCACGCGGCCCGGGGTGGACCCCCCTGGAGACCGAGCACGGCGGAGGACCCGCTCCTGCCAGGGCCCATGACCTCCGAAGACTGGGCAAGGCTCACGGGGTGTCTCCGTCGTGAAGGGGCCCAGGGGCACACAAAGAGATAGACACGAATCCCAAGGTTCGCCACGTGTTCTCATGTGCTCTGGGTCTTCGTCTCGACCCCACTTCCCACACGTTCGCATACTCTCTCGGGGATCGACGACCAACTGTGTCCGTGTGCTTTTGCCCCTCCTGACAGTGGAGGTCCCGCGGGCCCCCCCGGGGCTGGGCGGGCGTCAGGGGTGGGCGGGGCCAGAGGTCGAGGGACAAGACAAGTACCCCCAGCCCTTTGGCAGGGGGCCCAAGTTGGGAGGGCCAGAAACATTAGGGATAGGGCGTCTTTTCTGCAGATGTGTCAGACCAAACCGACCATAATCGCCAATATATCCCTAACGCGAAGACGGGGACCTGAGTGAGGCCACGTCTTCATCGTCACGTTTGGATGGGGGGCTTCTATGTTCTCGATGAAGAGGTGGGGCGAAAAGGAATCGCTCTGGAGGGCCCCTGGAGAAGGGCCAAATCAACCTCGAGGTGGATTCGCTCCGCAAGCACAAGCCACGGGCTTGGCTTTCACACTGAGTCGTGCTTTGTTCGCGGCGCGAGGACGTGGGGTCTACATGACGGCCGGGCTCCCGGGACCGTCAACGCAGAGAGGCTCGACAGGAAAAGCCGGCCCTTGGGTCAGGCGAGGGGAGACCGGCTCCGCGGGGGGGGACATCGAGCTGGAATCGGCGATACATAGCCGCCGAAGCAGTAAACACACACACACACATATACGATAACAAATCTTGTTATAAGAATATTGGGGCGCACCCTTCGTCGATCTTTGAAGGTATCAAGGTGCACCCGAGCTTCGTTGGGTCCCTGCCCCCCCCCCCCACGGAGGAGTATGACATTTCTGTGAGGCGCCTGCTGGCAGGCCGATTACCGATTTGATGTGCCTACCGTAGATAGGCGAGTGGGGGTCGATTTGTCCCCCCTAAGTCTGTCCCCCCAAACCCAACCCCTCAGAAGAGGTCAAGGCCTCCAGGGCTCCACGCTGTAAGAAGAAAAAGCAAGGAAGCAACGCATGACGCCAGCTATTTCCCGAGACGGACAGCCCAAGACAGCCTCGACAGCGCCCTATCCAGCAGCCCTCCGCCTGGCCACGCCCCTCTCGCGCGCCCTGCATCCACATCAATCGTTCCTTGTTTAAATCAGGCCAAAACCACTGCAGGAGCAGCCGGCATCGAATCGGGCAATCGAACATCATCGAAACGTGCGTCGGACCGAAGCACCCTTCCCTCGCTGGCTCTGCGGCGCGCCGGGTGCCACCCCACTCGAGCACGGGACGAAGAGGGGAGCAGTGAGCCCCCCAGGGCCCGTCGGGGAGTAGCTCTTCGGGTGCCACAGCACGCGAGCAGGCCCGTTCGCGGGCCAGAGTCTGCAGGGCCCGAGCCCTCCTCTCCCCCAGACGTCCGACGTTGCGAGAGCTAGTCGCAGCGTGGCTCCCCACAGGTCTGGGCCCTCTCCCAAGGCAGACTCCTCATCCCGCGCAGTCTGCTGGCGTCCCCGGGGCCTGGTGAGGGGCCACCTATGGCTGAAGACTGCCGAGAACTCGCACCACGGCGCGAGGTCGGAGACTGTTTTTCAGGCCCGCCGCGGAGGTAGAGCTCGTAGCGTCAGATCCGGTCAGGGAACGCCCTCCTGGCGCGTAGGCTGATTTTTCTCGGAACTACCTCGTCCCTCCCCCCCCCTCTCGATCCCTCCTCCCGCCCCCCCACCCCCCTTGGCGGGCAGGGGCGGCGGCTTCGAGCGAGCTGGCTTCGTTGGTCTGCACCAGCGAGGTCGAGTTGAGGCCCAGCCAGTAGAGCCTCGCGGAGCGTGGCGGCAGCGCCGTCGACCTCGTCGTCGTGGGTCGAGGATCGAGGGTCGTGGGTCGGGAATCGAGTTTCGAGGGTCGGGGATCAAAGATCGACGGTCGGGGGTCGGGGATCGAGGCTCGGGGCTCGAGGATCGAGTGTCGAGGGTCGGGGATCGAGGGTCGAGGGTCGAGGATCGAACGTCGGGGATCGAGGGTCGAGGATCGAGAGTCGAGGTTCAAGGGTCGGGAATCAAAGATCGAGGTTCGGGGATCGAGGCTCGTCGATCCAAGATCGAAAGTCGTGGGCCGGGAATCGAGGATCGAGGATCGAGGATCGAGAGTCGTTGTTCGAGGGTCGGGAATCAAGGATCGAAGATCGGGGATCGAGGCTCGGGGATCGAGGATCGAAAGTCGTGGGTAGGGAATCGAGGATCGAGGGTCGAGAATCGAGAGTCCAGGTTCGAGGGTTAGGAATCAAGCTCGGGGATCGAGGATGGAAAGTCGTGGGTGTGGGGTCCAGAATCGAGGGTCGAGGATCGAGAGTCGAGGTTCGAGGGTCAGGAATCATATATCTCAAGGGCCGGGGATCGAGGCTCGGAGTCGAGGACCGAACGTCATGGGTCGGGAATCGAGGATGGAGGGTGGAGGATCGGGAGTCGAGGTTCGAGGGCCGGGAAGCAGGGATCGAGGCTCGGGGACCGAGGCTCGGGGATCCAACTTCGTGCTTCGCGAATCGAGGGTCGTGGGTCGAGGGTCGGGAATCGAGGATCAAGGGTCGGGAATCGAGGCTCGGTGGACGTGTATCGAAAGTCGTGGGTCGGGAATCGAGGATCGAGGATCGAGGGTCGAGGATCGAGGGTCGAGGATCAATAGTTGAGGGTCGGGGATCGGGGATCGAGGCTCGGAATCGAGGCTCGAGGATCGAGAGTCGTGCGTCGAGAATCGAGGATCAAGGGTCGAGGATCGAGAGTCGAGGGTCGGGAATCAAGGATCAAGAGTCTGCGATCGAGGCTCGTGGGTCGGGGATTGAAAGTCGTGGGTCGGGAATCAAGGCTCGAGGCTCGGTGATCGAGGATCGACAGTTGTGGGCCAGGAATCGAGGCTCGAATGTCAAGGGCCGGGAATCGAGGACTGAGGGTCGGGAATCGAGAGTCGAAGTTCGAGGGCCAGGACTCAAGGATCGAGGGTCGGGGATCGGGGTTCGGGAATCAAGGATCGAGGGTCGGGGATCGAGGATCGACAATCGTGGGTGTGGCATCGAGGATCAAGGGTCGGGGATTAGGGATCGAGGGTCGAGGATCGAGGAGCGAAAGTCGTCAGGATCAAGGGTCGAGGATCGAGGATCGAGGTATCGAGGTATCGAGGTTGGGGAATAGAGGATCCCGAGTCGAGGTTCTGTGGTCGGGAATCAAGAATCGAGGGTCGGGGATCGGGGATCGAGGCTCGGGAATCGAGAATCGAAGGCCGGGGTGGAGGATCGAGGGTCGGAACCCAGGAGCGAGGGTCGGACAACGGGCATCTCGGGGCTCGGGGATCGAGTCTCGGAAGCCGTGATCTGGAGAATCGAGGGTCGGGGGTCGAGGATCGGGGGCAGAGATTCCAGGGTCTCGTGATCTGGAGTCGAGGGTCGGGGGTCGAGGATCGGGGGCAGAGATTTCCGGGGTCAGGCATGTCAAGGATAGAGAGAGGGTCGGGGGATCGAGGGTCGTGACCCAGGCAAGGATCGAGGGGGCCGAGGGTCGTGGATCGAGGAGCGAGGGGGTCGAGGAGCGAGAGGCGAGGCTCGAGAGCTGTGGATCGACGGTCGAACATCAAAAACCGAGAATCAGAACTCTCAAGACTCAAGACTCAAAACTCAAAAACCTGAAATCAAAAGTCGGGAGCTGTGCATCGACGGCCGAAGGTCGGGGACCGCGAGTCGAGACTCGAGGGTCGGGGAGTCGAGGATCTCGAGGGTCGGGGATCGAGAGCCGAGGGTTCGAAGATCGGGAAGCGGTGAGCGAGGGCCGCGGATCGAGGATCGAGGGTCCAGATTCAAGGATCGAGGATCGAGTGCTGTGGGTCGAGGGTCGAGGGTCGAGGATCGAGGGTAGAGGATCGAGGTTCCAGGCTCGGGAAACGAGGATCGAGGGTCGTGGGTCGGGGGTCGAGGTTCGATGATCAGCGAGGATGATGTGTCGTGAGTCGAAGGTCGTAGACTACTTTCATGTGCCTGCTGAGGCTTCCGCGGACTTCCGAGGACCTCCAGAGGCCTCGGGGGACCTCGTCGTGACCGTCGTCCTCAGCAGCGTCCTTGCTATCGTCGGCGTCATGGAGATGATCCTGCCCCTCCTGTTGCTCGCTGGTCCCATCGTCTTCATCGTGCTCGTCGACGTCCTCCTCCTCCACTCTGTCGCTCGGGCTTGAAGGTATGCCCCGAACTGGGTGTCGAGCGGCGCCCAAAGCTGCCCACCACACGACAGGCGAGAGACACAACCCCTCTCTTGAGGGCGTTTCCTAGACCCTCTTGTCCCTCCTCCTCCTCCTCCTCCTCCTCATCATCATCATCATCCTCGCAA
>CAUYUJ010015469.1:105000-130779 GCA_963575745.1 Prorocentrum cordatum
CGCGATCGTCGTCGTGAACGCCGTCTTGATGGCCTTGAACTCCGTGGCGCCATCGACCTCGCTCTTGAACTGCACCACCTCCCCTGCCTCGGTGAACGCCTTGACCGACTTCTTGATGTTGCCCGCGGTCTCCGTCAGCATCTCCAAATGCTTCGCCGTCAACTTGTCGCGGATCTCAACGCGCTTGGTGTACCACTCCGTGGCCGCCTGGTGCAGCTCGAAGAGGCCATCAGAGTCCTCCGACGGCACAGGGATCTTCTTGAACTCCTTCAGCGCGCGGCCAAAGATAGTCATCCTCTTGGCGAAATCTGACTGGCTTATGACTGCGTCAAGAATGCCCTCGGTGTCCCCCATCCTCGTGACCGCGTCGAGCAAGTCCGAGACCCGCTCGAGGACCGTTGATGCGCTGGATGCCCACTGCGCGCTCGTGGCGTGCACGCGCTGCTTCGCCTCCTTCGCCAAGGCCGCCAAGTTCTTCGCATCTGCGAGTATGGAATCCAAAGGCTTACGAATGATCGTCTCGATGATGCTCTTCGCGTCGTGCGTGATGGCGCCCTCGTCATCGCCATGCCCCCCCGCAGACTTGGGCAATTTTGACATGGTGTTGCGGAGGTCGTCAGCGCTGCAGGACCCGCTCTTGAACAGCTCGATGGAGGTGCTTGCCTTCTTCTGCGATGCCTTTGCCGTCAAGGCGGCCTTCGCCTGCGCGACGAGGTCCCTCGCGCGCTGCACGCGATCCTCAAGGGGGAGGACCCTGGCGAGCACCTGCGCGAGCTCAATGTACTTCTCGACGAGCGCCGTCTCAAGCGAGACCTCCTCGGGGGTAGAGCCGCTCGTCGGCATGGACCCAGCGTGGGCAGTGAACTTCTGCATGATGAGATCGGCCAACCTGGCGATGTGATCTTGGCCGATCTCCTTCTCGAAGTACTCGAGCTTCGTTGCAGCCTCTGCCAAAAGGTCGCAGGCATCCTGCGATGGCGCTTCCTGGATCGCCTCCACCGTCGCGGCGCACCTGGCCAGGTCGGGGAAGAAATGTTTGCAGATCTTCGCATTCTCTTTCAAGGTGTTCACCTTCTGCTGCCAGTAAAGGCTCGGGTTGGTAGCCCTCGCCACCACGCTCCAGATGTCCTGAGCGCCAGCCGTCCTCTGGGCCCTGACGAACAAGTCAATGTCGTCGAAGGCGTGCTGCCCCGTCGTCTCTGGGATCTTACTGAGACTCATCAAGTCGATCACGGCCAGGATGCGCTCGCAGTCGCTGAGGGCCTGCGCGCAAGCAGGGCCGATCTCGCACGTCTCGGCGTCCTCTGGCAGGCCTAAATACTTCGGCGCATTCCGAGCCACGTAGTAGATGGCTTCCTCTGCGTCGGATCCGTCCTGGAACCACTGAATGAGCGTGTTCACGAAGATGTCCGTCAAGAAGCAGCCCGCCTTCTCATGGTCGGCCATGGTGGATGCCCGAACCGTCGGGGCCGAAATGTCCAGGGTGACGTTGTCCCCGATGCGGTGCCACACCTGGGGGATGACGGCCGTCCGTATATGGTTTCCACGACGGTCAGTGATAACAGCCGCGTTGGCCGCGGTGGCTCCAGGACTCTAGGACGACCCGACAACCCCCCACGTGGACCGCCCTCCAAAGGGGCCTCCAGGAGAGCCCCTGTATGCCCAAATACTTCTTGCCGTCGCTGCTTGGGCCCATCCTGGGGTTCCTGAACGGCGGCAAAGACCAGGGAGACATCGGGCTGGGCCCCAAGAGGGTTCCAAGAGGAGCTCCGTGGGCGCCAATAAGGCCCAACTCACACAACGGTATCCTGCATCACCCTGTGTCTAGGCCCCTCGCGGGGCCCACTTGCATCTTATCGGAAATCCTCATAGGGTCGATTGCGGCACCTGGGGAAGTCCGAGGCAGCCCCCACATGGGAAGCGCCAAGAGGCCCACAAAGGCCCCAGGAGACGCCCAAGAGGATTCCCAGGGGGAACAAACACATGATGTATAGTGACATCATGTTCTACTATGTTGCGGGCCCTCTCGGGCCACTTGGGCGGCCCATCTCGGATGCCCTATGGGGCGCCACTGGGGCACCTGGAGAGCTCATGCCGTGCCTCTCGTGAGGCGCCCTAGAGGGCCCCACGAAAGCTCGAAGGAACACTGCCTAGCGCATAGCAGAGCGATTGGGAAGGGTTGGGCATGGTAGGGCAGGTAAGTTATCCAGAGAACAATGAAGTATGCAAGGTGTGACGCTAACAAGTGCAGTAGCAGTAGTTGCACGACAAGTTACATAGTATACCAGTGGTCCCATATGCAAAAGCGGTAGTAGTAGTGCCCAGGATTACGATTATCGGTAGTAGTCACCGTTCATATGTTTCCAGCGTCGGTGCCATTCATCATGCAACATATTTGGGATCGGTGCTGGCGGACCGCTGCGATGACGGTTCGCGCTCGCGCCCTCACCGACCTCAGGAACGCCAGGGACGGCCCGCGAGACCCCCCAAGACGGTATTGGACGGCCCACTGCGCATACAAGATGGCCTCAGGACGGCACAAGAAAGCTACAATATAACCCAGAAGCCAACCAATGCGGCCCCAAGTGGGCCCGAATAAACGCCCGATGCGGCCAGAGGGACCACCCGCGCGACACAGCAGTGCACATACAATGCCAAGACAGCCCCTAGAGACTCCAGAGACGGCTCCGAGGACGCCAAACGGGCCGACGGTGCCCGATGCCTTAAGACTGCAGGCCAAGAAGAACACGCCCCAAGGTGCCCCACCCCCGAAAGCCTCGGGATCACCGCCACCCCCGCCCCGAGGCGGCCACCGTAACACGGCGGCGGCATCGCGCGGAAGCGCAGCTGAATAAACAAGCAATTCGAGGCAAGCTGAGGGAAGAGGGAGAGGCCAGATGGATAGGGGAGTGTAGGAGGGCGTTGGGGGAAATAGAGAAACTGGTATGTCGAATGGGGTAGGGGCGGGAACGGCAGGGAAGTTTGTGGTGGAGGGAGCGCGGAGCTGAGGAGAAGGAAGATAAGCGAAGAGGTCACTGTGATAGCATGCGATGGGAATGGGGGCAGGGAACACGAAGCAATATTTCCATGTGCCGTGGTTTGTCAGCCCCGCAGATGGAGGATCCTGCAGACCTCCTGGAGGGCGCCGTGCTGGCCCTCCGCCTTCCGAATGCTCTGCCACAGCTGAACAGTGTCGTAGACGATGAGGTTGAACTGGGTGAAGGTCGGCCAACTCTGGATGGACGGCTTGACTAATTCCAAGAGCTCTGCCTTCCGCCCGCGCTTCAACTCAGCGATGTTCGGCCCCTGAAGCTCGTGGCAGTTCCTGATGAGACTGATGTGCCGCGTAGCGTTGTCACGCTGGACGGGCGGGGATTCCTTCGACTTCTCGATGATGGACAGCTGGTTGAGCCCCCTCTTGCACTCGGCCCCCAGAAGAACGTCTTCCAATGGCGACCTATCGATCCAATGCTTCGCAGTCCCCAGCGGGGCCGTGGAGAAGCACTGCGGCCTCTTGGGTGGGAGCTGTGCTTGCGGCATGCCAATCTCCACAGCAGGGCTCGACTCCATGTCATCGAAGTCTCCGCCAAGGTCGCCCCCAGGCTTGCCATCTTCGCCTTCACCCTCGGGCGTGGCCGCGTCCGTGATGGCCAAGAGCGACGTCGCCTTGCCGTCGCTGCCCGCGGCTTCAGCTGAGCTCGCTGCGCCACTGCCTTTGACAGGGGTCTCCTCGTTGGGCGCCTGCCTGCCCACGATCTCGTCGAAGGTGCTCAAGTAGCGAGTCAGCACCCCCACGCCAGTGGCGCCAATCACCTTCTTGACGAAACCCCTGAAGGCCAGCTCGACGTGTTCCTTGAACTTCACGGCCATGTCCTTCTTGGCCCTCCTCTTCGTCACGCTGGCCGATACCTTCGAGTAGACCTTCAGCAGTGGCCGAGGGCGGCCAGGGATCGGAAACGCGTACCGCACTTCAACCTTCCCCGTCAACGGCGACCGCTTCTTGACGGCTTTTGCGTTGACCGACTGTGGAGTTTTCTTTGCCTTCGACTCGAACTCCGTCTTCGTGAGGAGCTCGAACGACTCCTCGATGAGATGCCCGACCTCCTCGCCAGACACCAGCTCCATTGGCAAGCCTATCTCTGGATCTTCGTCCACCTGCTCGGTGCCGTCGGCCTTGCCCAGGGCGCGCAGCAACCCCGACTGCTTTGCTGGCTCCGAAGTCGTCTCCTCGACGAAATCCCGAAAGTCGGTATCGGGCGCTTCCTCGCACTTAAAGTCGTGGCACGGCTGGCACATCCAGATGGCCTCGATTACCTCCTTGCCGCTGTCGTCCGCGGGGCTGACCACTGCGTATTGGACCTCCTGCTCCTGGGGCCGGAATGCCACCGCCCCCGCCCCCCGACCGACGACGCAAACGAAACGTTGTAAATGCAATGTCTGGTTGCTTGTATGGAGAGCAGAGGGCCGCGGGGGATCGCACAAACACGTTTGTGGCTGCGGGGAGAAAGCGCATGGGATGCGCGCGGGCGGGAGACGGGGTCGGGGCGTGAGGAGCCAGTTAAGACTCCTTGGTTGAGAGGGCGAGGGGGCTGCCCCAAGGAAAACTGCAATCCCACCAGCCCTTTAGGGCGTGAGTGGTCTAGCGTCTAGCGAGCTTGTTCTGCTAAACCCCCTTATTCCTTCGGGGAGGGGGCCCCCCCATCCCCCTACCCCCTCACCCTGGACCTGGAGGGAGGGTTCCGCGAGCGGCCAGGGTGTCCAAGATGGCCCAAGATGGCTCCAAGAGGGTCTCAAAGAGCCCAAGATGGCCTCCGAGATCTTGTAAGATAGCCCAAGATGGTTCAAGATAGCATTCAACATACATCCAAGAGCTCTCAATACCGCCCCAGGACGGCCCCAAGTGCCTTTCGAGCCCTCCAAGGAACCCCTCAAGAGGCCAAAATCCTTCAAATTCCGTGTGTGTGTTTTCAGTGTTGTTTTGCATTGTCGCTTTTTCGCGTCCGATGGGCTCTTGAGGCTTCAAGATGGCTCCAAGATGGCCCGAGAGGGCCCCAAGAGGGGCCCAGGAGGGCCCCAAGACCGCGCCAAGAGCGCCCAAGACCGCCCCAAGATCGGCCCAAGAGGGCCCCAAGAGGTTCATTTTCGGGCCCCGACGGGGGTACTGACTTAGGGAACCCCCTCCTTCTTTGATCGATGGTCCCAAGAGGGCCTTCAACGCATCGAATATGGCATCCAGAGGGCCCCAAGAGCGCCCAAAGAGGGCTCCAGGAAACCACCAGGAGGGCCCAAGAGGCTTCCAAGATGGCCCCAGGAGGGCTTCCAAGGCCTCCAAGAGGGCCCCAAGAGCGCCCCAATAGCCCAAGAAGAGAGCCCCAAGAGAGCAGCAAGAAGCCTGTAGAAGCCGCCAAGGTGGCCCCAAGAGGGCCCCGCGATGGCTCCAAGAAGCCTCCAAGACGCGACGCCTTCAGAGCAAAGGATCTGCAATGACCTTGGTGCTTGACTAGTGTCGTCGTCGTCGGCGTTGGTGTCGTCGTCGCCGTCGTATGTTTCGTCCTCGTCGTCGTGCGCCTATCCCTCACCATCTATCATAATCATTTTACTTATTCTCCCCCTCCTGCTCGTGCTCCGCTTCCCCCTCCTCATCGTCATCCTCTTCCTCTTCGTCCTCCCCGCCTGCTCCTCCCATCCATCCCCATCCGTTTTCTGCGTGCTCCGTCTCTCTTCTCTTCGCTCCGACTGCTCCTCAACGGCGGATGTGGATCACTGCTGGGACAGATGCTGTTACACATCCCTGATCGGGTCAATTCGCCTGGCGACTGTTTTTGGATGGGCTGGTGGGGATACGCGAAGCGAGAACAATTTACAACAACCGTCCTTGTTGGTGAGGTTGCAAGTAGCGCACCGACGCGTCGTAGCCCTCGACCTCTTATCCCGAGCAGGCTCCCACTCGATAACGAACTCTGGCTCCTGGATGGGCGCCTTGCCCTTGACCTTCTTGCTGCCCGTGCCACCACCCCCCTTCGAGACGGCCCTCTTGCGAACGGTGCCCTCGGCGGCGGCCATCGCGATCGCAGCCGAGCCCTTCTCCCCAGACGCGATGGTTGGCCCAATGCACTGCCCCCCGACGCCTAACGGGAGTAAGAGTATAAGTAGGGGAGGGTACGAGTACGATTAGCAGTAGGACTAAGAGTCGGAGTAGGAGGAAGAGTAGCAATAGTGGTAGGAGTAGGAGAAGGAGTAGGAGTAAGAGTAGGGGTAAGAGCGCCAGTAAGAAGAGAGGACGAAGAAGAGAAGACGGGGGCTGAGTAGAGGAGGAGCGGCATGGGCATGGAGGACGGGGAGGGTTTGAACAAGAATTGGGCCAGGGATAACAGCAGTGGGCCAACCACCTGAGCGCATCCTCATGGGCGCAAGTCGACAGAAATGCCTCGAGCCTGACCCCTGACTGCTACGGAAGCCCAGGAGGATCGCACCAGCTCTCTGGGCGGAGCTGGCCCAGGCCGTTCCTCTTCCAACACCCCTTTTAACATTCCTGGATGGACTAGTCAGTAGCCGCCCGATTCAATGCCACTGGGGACCCCGAGAACCCTCCACCAGCTCCAATTGCACGGCCACCCCTGACACATAATGATCAAACTACATTCGGGCACTGTGCTGCCCAGCGCCAATCGAAATGCGAGCCATAGATCGGCATAGCATCGGCATATCGCAGAGCATTTGCATAGCATCGCGAAGACCCTGGCATGAAATCGTGCCCAGTCTCGGCCCGCGCACCTCCGAGCCCACCCCGCACTCCTTATCACTAAAGGGTTTTCCGAGCACCCCCGAGCACGTGCAAACAGGACAACGCCGAATGTTTTTCTGGCTGTGGGGCCGCTCCAAGAACCAGTCAAACGGCAAACGGGTTGGGCGCAACAGCGAACTACTGCATACTGCCGCGCACTGGAAGCAGGCCCTGGATGCTGTGCAAGATATCACTGCACATGCCGAGGGCCCCTGCAAAGCGCACCAAGCTGAATTCAATCGTTGAACCTGTAACTGCAACGGCACTGCGCCATCGCTAGTGAATATAGAGATTACCATTGTCGCAAGCACTCCGCGCCAATGATGGTGACCAGGTGCACTGTGCGCTGGAGCACTGATGGTCCGTATCGCCGATGCCGATGCTCAGTCCGAGTCGCTCCCTTGCTTCTGGTCCTCAACCCCCCAAGTCTCCTCAATCTTGTACTCCACGACGAACCTCTGACTGAAGGGGCCTCTGTTGACGCCAGCAGGGTCGGGCTCGAAGGGGGCCCCCATCCGCCTGAAGACACTGCGGATGGCCTCTGGCGTCGTGTCCTCCTCGGACCAAGTATGCGTGACGATCTTCCTGCGCTTCTCGTACGACACATTGTTGGTGACGAGGTGAGGGCGGCGCTGTGCTGGATCGGCGTCCACCAGCGCATCGTTGCCAGAGATGGCCAAGTCCTGCGGCTCCTGCGGCGCCCTCGGGATGACCACCCCGTTGAAGTCCTGCTGGGACAGCGGCAACTCTACTGCTGGGCCAGGCGGCCTGCTGTCCCCCAAGTAATCAGGCGGCGGATGCTGTGGTGACCGCGGCCCAGGGGGCAGCTCTACCTGAGTCTCATCGCTGACAAGGATGACCACTGGCTGCGGCTCGCCGTTCGGCAGCTGAGGTGTCTCGGCGCTCCTCTCCTCGGACGCGGAGCTCGGCCTTGCTGGGCCGAAGCCGCTGTTCCCCGCCCAAAGGGAGTCTTGAGTCGCCATGGCGGCGCCCAAGTAGGAGCAATTCAACTCAACAGGTTACGGTTGTGGCAAGCGGAAAGTGCCACTGATGATAATGAAGCCTGCACCACAATGGCAAATCACGGATAGGGCGCACGGGGGGGCAGGCATCATTGGAAACGGGTGACGGGGATAAGGGGGACGGGCAGAACGTAGCGGAGAGCCATGATACAGGGGGGAAGACGACGAGGCCGAATGCGCCGAGACACGAGTACGATGAGAACAATGGGGAAGACGACGAGGACAAATAGGGAGGGGGGAAGGCGATGAGGACGAGTAGGGCAAGACGATGAGGACGAGGAGGGCGATATAGAGTGGGAAGAAGATGAGGACGACGGGGAAGACGATGAGGACGATGAGGACGAGTGCTTTCCGAAACCCCAGGCATGAACTTTACAACTTTAGGAGCGAGGGGTCATGCGTGCTACGTAGCCCCTGAGGCTCTGAAGCTATGGTTTTAGAACCAATGCAACGTATTGTACGCATACATAGAATCGCGCGTGCATTTACTTTCACAAACAAAACCATACACCCATACCGCATGACCACAGCGCACTCCATACTGCGCGTGGCACACGCTGTATGGAGCAGCTACGGTTTTACTGTAAACAGAACCACATTTACACATACACATACGTTTATCACTCTACAATGCTGCTTACACAAATACAAGCCTGGACCCCGTAGGCGTGCTCGGCGTCGCCTTGGATCTCGCGGCGGCGGTGCGCGTCGTCGCCAACGTCGCCGTCGTCTACTCCCCCCCTGGGGTTCCTCGTCGTCGTCGTCGTCGCCGTCGCCGTCCATCTCGTCGCCGCCGTCGCCGTCCATCTGGTCGTTGTCGTCGTCGCCTTCGTCGTCGTCATCCCCCTCCCCCCCCCTCCGCATTCCCTCGCCGTCGTCGTCCACCGAGACTAGAACGGCCCCATCAAAATAGCGCCATAAGTTGCGCACGTGGCCGCAGAGAACAAAACGACACTCCATTGGTTGCGCCGCAAGTTGCGCCCTCGGACGCCTGGAATACAGTCCCCCGCTTGGTTGCGCCCTCGGCCGCCGAGATTTGAATTCTCTTTCTGAATGCGCCAACAGTCACGCCCTCTGCCGCCGCAAACAGAACTGCGCCCTATTGGTTGCGCCGAAAATACTTTTGTGCACTCAGCTCAGGAATCAAAAACTGCCACCAATTGAACGCGGCAATGGTTGCACCCTCGGCGCACCATTGGTAACCCCCACATTAATTGCGCCATAGGTTGCGCCCTCTGCCGCCGAAACAAAACTGCACCCTATTGTTGGCGGCGTAGATTGCGCCCGCGTCCGCCGAATATGAAAATGCATTGCAATGGTGGCGACATCGGCTGCCGTGAGTGACGCTGCCCCATGGATTGCGCCCAGGTTGCGCCCTCTGCCGCCGAAAATAACACTGCATCCTTTTTGGTTGCGCTACACGTTGCGCCCCTTGCCGCCGAGCATAAAGCAGCGGCACAGTTTGCAGAACCTCGCAGAATGGCAGAATGTCGCAGCATGCAGCAGAAAGGCAGAATAGCACGCTGAATGGGGGGAATAACGCAGAATGGCAGAATGGCGCAGAAGGGGGGAATGGCGCAGGATGGCAGCATGGCACTGAACACCAGAATTGCAGAATGGCAGAATAGCAGAAGGATTGGGTTTGGCAGAACGGCGGATTGCAAAATTGCAGAATGGCGCAGAACAACAACAACTTAACAAACTGCCCCAGGGGGGCTTCTCGTGCACCCCCCCCCCCCCCCCCCCCGTGGACCCACACAGCCACCGACAACGCTCCAGGAGGGGGATTTCTCGCGCCCCACCCCCCCCCCCCCCCTCCCCACCCCCCCCCCACACCCCCCCTCCCCGCACCCCCCCCCCCCCCCCCCCCCCCCCCCCCCCCCCCTACACCCCCGACCCATCCACCTCACCCCCTTGGAACCGACGGCGCGCCCCACGCAGCCATCGACAAGGGAGGGGACTCCTCGGGGCCCCCCTGGGCCCGCCTCGACCGCAGTCGTCGCCGTCGTCGGCGTTGTCGGTTCTGGCCACGTAGCACCCCAGGGCCCCAGGACTCGTATTGGGTCGATTTGCCCCCACGGTGCCAAGGCGACCTCCTCGGCGGGGAATGCAGCAATGGGGCTGGCGAGTTGACGAGCGCAATGGAAATGTAATACTTAGAGGAATCGTGGGAGGGGAGGCGACGAACGCGCACTGGCTCCATACTGATGCCCAATATTACTGGAAGAACGGCGACGATTGCGATAACATTATTCATTGAACAACGGGGAGTGGGTGGAACGGAGGCGGGCATGAGGAGGGGGAGGAGAAGGCGGCATCTGAACATGCCGCTGCCGCACTTGACGCGGGCGGCGGCGGCGGCGGCGGCGCGCGGGGCATCGGCCCTTTCTCACGACGGGCGCCCTTCAACTGCGGGGCCGCCATCCTGCGGATGATCTGGATCTCCACGTCGTCGAAGAAGTCGTCCGCGCACTCGACCTCGCCCCGCGCTTGAGCGCGCGAATGGTCAGCGGGGAACGCTGCACTGTCCCCAATAGTTGTTGCCGCCAGGCAATGCGATGCCGCCTTGGCTCGGATCGCGTGTCTCAGGCTCGTAAGCCACCTCCGCGAGTCCGCGCGCGCGCCGCCCAACCGTTGGGACATGACGTCCACGGCGCGGACGCGCGCAAGAAGCGCTGTCTGCCCTGAGCCCTCGGCGGCAACTGCGCTGCGAATCCTGTCCAGCAGGCCGCTCCACGAGGGCGTCCTGGGGGTCTCGCGCCAATTGGCCCGCCGCCCAAGATCGTACCGCCACGCAACTCCGCAGAGTTTCGCTGAGTCAGTCGGCGCGAAAATGCGCCCCGCATGTCGGCGCGGACTGGCGGCGGCAATGGTTTGTAGGCGACGTTCGGACCGATGCATTGCCCCGATGGGCAGCGTTTGTCTGGGCCGCCTTGCGACACTCAGTCCTCATAGCCTCTGGGCTTTCCAGGACGTTCGAACATTCGATGCCCGCGGCGCGGTAGAATTCGCGCATGCCCGCGTCGCAAGCTGCTCAAGCTGCTTCCACGTCAGCTTCAGCTGCAGCGATGCGGCGACCCCTGCAGACCCCCCCCTGAAGCCAGAGAATTGATGCCCAACCCAACCTTCGCGACGCGCGTTCGAAGGGCCACCCAACCCTTTCGGGCAAAGTTGTACACACGTTGAACGCCCCCGCAGTATTGCTCGGCCCAAAAGAAGCTCATCGCCCCCCGCAACGCAGACGCGCCGCGCGGCCGCCTCGTGCGCGGCACGGTACTTCTGAAAATGCACGCCCGCCTCCCCGCGCGATCTGCGGCGGCTCCCTGGCGCAAGCCCTCGTGGCTGCAGGACGCCCAGAACGTCAGCGGCGACGCCGTGGTCGGGCACTCCTGACCTCCACGGAGACGCCGTCCCGCGTCAGCTTGGTGCGCCAATGTGCTTGCCGCTGCGCCACGAGCTAGGCTGTCCGCCGCTTGCAGTTGGCCGCAGCGCTTCCACTGTCGCTAGATTCACGCGCGAGGGCAGCGAAAAAAAGAAAAACCATACCAACAAAAATACGACGGAACGGGAATGAATACCTCCCTCCTCCCATCCCCCCTCCTCCACCACCCCCCTTTCTCTTCCGCCCCATCCCTCTTCCTCTGCTCCCCCCCCCCCACCCCCCACCCCCCCACCAGCCACCATCCCTCCCCCTCCCCCTCCTCCTCTCCACCCCAATCCCCCCCTTTCCCCTCATCTCCCCACCCCTTCCCCATCCCCTTTATCCGCTATTCCTCCTCCTCCCTCCCTCTCATTTCCTCCTCTCCCCTCCTCTTCCCTCCTCCCCTATTCCCTATTCGTTCTCCCTCCTCCCATCGCCCTTTCTCCTCATCCTCCCCCTCATCTTCCTTCTCCCCTCCCACACTCCTCTCCATCCCCTCCCTCCTCCCCCCCCCTCCTCCTTCTCCTCATTCTCCCCTATCCTCCCCCATCTCCCCTCATCCGCCCCCCCCCCCTCCTCCTCCCTCCCCCTCATCTCCCCTCACCCCCCCCCCCCTCCCCTCCCCCTCCCCCCCCGCCCCCCTCCTCCTCCTCCTCCCCCCTCCCTCCTTCGCAACCCCTCGCAGCGCAATGCCCGCGGAAGGTGCGCCCACTCCCGCCTCGGTGCCCTCGCCAAGACTGCAAGCCCATCTCTGCCACGAAATCCTCGCCAATTGCCGTTCGCAATGAATGACGCGGGCGCGCGCGAACGCATGGACGGCCCCGCGTTGCACTGGGCGCGGCGCGGCCTGGCCGCCAGGCCGCGCACTCCCTTATGCGGGGCGGCCCCGCGGCGCGGCCTCGCGGGCCGCCTGGCGGGGCGGCCGCGCGGCGCGGCCTGGCGGGGCCGCCGCGCGGGGCGGCTTTTCGACTGGGCCGCAGATCACGCTCGCGAGCCGCCGCAAGGGCCGACGCTGCGTCCAGCCCATTGTCACGAAGTGCAGACTCGAAGTCGCCGATGCCTGCTAGCATCAAGAAATCGTGAAACTGATCCGCCTGGGCGGCGCTGCCGCCGCCGCGCTCGAGCGGTTTCCTTCTCGCGGGCGCCGCCGAAGGCAGGCGCGCCAAGGGCTAAGCCGTGCGATCGAACGCAGGCACGTGGGCGTCGGCCATCAAAGCGCAGAGGGACCCCTTGGTAGTATGCCACTCGTCGGCACGGCGGCTGGGCGCCGCGCGCGCCGCCCTTTGCTGGCGCGGCGCGACTCTGCTAAACGTCGCTAGGCGGAGCGCCCGCCTCTCGGGATCGTTCCATGAACGTCCCGTAAGCGTCGCTGACCGCGATGAAGTCCACGCCATGCCCGCCAACGTTGTCGCATGATCGCCCTGCTCGTCCGCGAAGAAGACGAAATTCTTGCAGTTGCCGGTGCGCGCGATTTGTGTCGGGTACGCGAGGGGGGGAAAGACGGGCGGGGGCAATGCGTGGCATGCGACGGGAGGGCGGGAGGAGCGGCGGAAATTGATGGCAACGGCAGCGGAAAGCGCGCGCATCCACTGAAGGGAGGGAACAGAGGGGAACGGAGGGAGGCCAAAACAAAACGCATGGAAGTGTTTCGCGAATCGGGAACCGCGCCATTGGAGGCGCCACGCGCTGGCGCCTCTCCCGCCGAAGGGCGCCCCCAGCCAAGTCTGCGCCCGCCAGGGGTTCAGCGCCCGCGGCCGCCCAAGGCCAGCCTGACCGCGGGGCGGGGCGGACGCCCTTTGTGGTTCCCGCGGCGGTCGCGGAGCCACCCCGCCATGAGCGCCTCGGGGCCCTGCACGCGGTAAGCGTCACCCGCGAGCCCCAGCGGGCGTTTGCATGCCAGCGGGGATGGCCACGCGGATGAAGTGCGGCTTGTCGTTCTCGCCGTCGCGCACCGCGCCGCGAATGCTCGGGGGATATCTGAGATCGGGATCGCCCGCCGCAAAGCGAAACTTCTCCAGGCTCTCCCCGATGGAAGGAAGTCCACAAGGTCCACCGACCCGCTGCGGACCTAGGACGGGCCGCATGTCCTCGCGAACAGCTCGCGGGGGGAGCCCCTGGAGCAGGACGCGGGCGACTCCACTCTGCGTGATCGGCGCCGCCGCCGCGTCATGTCTTGGTATCAATCTGATATGCACTCGACAATCAAGTCACTTGGCGATCGGGAGAAGAAACGCGCTGTTCTTGAAACTCGGCGAGGCTGCGTCGACGTCGATGTCGCGCCACTTCGCCATTTCGACCGAGGGGGGGGGTAGGGAGGAAAGGGGGGGGGGAGGCTTCTGGGGGATGGGGATGAAGGTGGAGGATTAAAGGCGGGAGGGAGGGAGGGGTATGGTTGATGGAAAGGGGGGAGGGGGGGGGGGGGGAGAGGGTGGGGGGCAATATCGCGGGGGGGGGGGGGGGGGGGGGCTGGGAAAAAGGGAGAAGATGGGGATAATATGGGGCATAGCTGTTGAAGGGAGATGAAGGGGGGGGGAGGTGGGGGGGGGGGGGGGGGGGGGGGTGGGGTGGATGGGGGGTGGGGGGTTGTGGGTGGGGGGATGGGCAATGGTAAAAATAGTGGTAAACGGGAAGGGTGCGCCCACTGAAGGGGGGGGAATGGGTGAGGTAGGAATGGAGAGAGGGGAAACTGATACGGGGACAGGGGAGGGGGGGGAGGGGAAGGGGGAAAAGTTGGTGGGGGAATGGGAGAGGGGGAGAAAGGTCGGGGGGGGGATATCGGAGGGGCGAATGCAGGCGGAAGGGATTTGGGCCATGGCGAGTAGAGGAGGGGGAACTCCTTCGGGAGGGTCCAGAAGCTGAAACTAGGGGAATATATTAGCGCCGAAGGAGGTATAGACACGGGAAGAGACGCGTGGAGGAGGAAATTTCACCATGAAAGAGATTGGGCGTTTGACGGGACGGGCGGGGTGGGGTGTGTGGGGTGAGTTTGGTGTCGGGGGGGGGGTACTTTGTAAATTCCGAGCGGGGGGGGGGGTACTTTGCAAAATATTCCGCACGGGGGCGGGGTGGGGGGGTACTTTGCAAAATTCTGGATGCGTTTTTGCTCAACATGGCATAGTCAACAAGCATGTTCAGTTACGCCGCACGTCACAAAACCGCACCGGATGAGCTCCGAAGCGCACATGCCATTGACATTTTAGCCCAGCTGGCAGGGGGGGGGGTCCGTCGGACATTTTGCCCAGCGGGCCAGGGGGGGGGGGGGCGACTCGGCGATGTTACAAAATGATTTTAAAATGTCAACCGAAATTTTCTGGTCGGATAAATTGTTTTTAAAATGTTTTCTGGCGGGATAAATTGTTTTTAAAATGTTTTTTAAAATGAATAAACGGTTGTAACAAGTTGCAAAAATGTTTTTAAAATGTCAGCCGCGTCCGCGCGCCCCCGTGAAAATGTCCGCAAAATGTCCACCCCCCCCCACCCCGCCTTGGCGAACATGTCTTGAAAATGTCTAGAAAATGTCAGGAAAATGTCTTTGCGCGTCGGCAACATGCCCCGACATGCCCTGAACATGTTTCGAACATGTCTTGAAAATGTCCCGAACATGTTTGAGAAGCGTTTTTGATGTCTCGAACGTGTCTTGAACATGTACAGAAAATGTCCAGAACATGCCCATGACATGTTTTGATACAAGTTCTGAAAATGTCTGGAGAGGCATGGGAAGCTGGAAGATGTTGACGCGCCGCAAGCGATTGGAAGAACAACCCGAGAAGACGGCGACGCTGACGGCGCGGGGCACCATGGGGCGGGGCGCGCGCGCCGCCATTGTGCAACTGCACGAAGTGACAAGAGGCACGCGGGCTCGCCCACATCTTGGAATGGATCACCCCCCGCGCTTACCCTAGAGCCGACCGCCATGTCACAAACATTGGTGAGGGGGGGGCGCCTTCGGGCCATTGCGACCCCCCTTCGTTGAATATTGGCGATGCTGCCGGCGACCACCAGAGCCCGCGCGGGAAGACGCCCAACGCAATATATTGGGCTTGCCGCGCGGCTGTCGTGATTCCAATCGACGCCTTTGTGGCCCGACGAAGCCCCGATGCTGCCCCTTCGGCGGCCCATGGGGTGGGGGGCGAGGCAGGCCGCGAACGCCTTGCGACCGCCGTTTTCTGCAACTGAAGCAATCAAAAAAACAAAAAAACAAAAAAAAAAAAAAACACCGAGACCGCGCCTCAGGAAGCCCCAGAAGTAGCCCGAGAGATGCCCCGCGAGATCCCCGCTCGATGGCTGGCAATGCACTAGTTAGGCGCCCATGCCGTTTCGGGCCACGCCCCGCGGCCACGCGCGGTAAACGATCTTTGCGGCGTAGCCTCGAGACTGCCCAAGATGCCCCTGATACGGCCCCAGCGCGACCCAGAAATAACCCGAGTGTTGCCGATTCAGCCCCCGAGAGCATCCAATATAGACGGGATATACATCTCGCCGTTGGTACGGGGGGTAGGCGGCGAGTTACACTGGGGCAACGGCGCACGCATCGCCAACGCGCCCTGTGAGACCCCGTCGCGCCGCGCCCCATACCCGCGCGAGAGTTATTCGGGCGCGCGCCGCGACACTGTTGATGCAAACGCCAGGGTTAACATTCGTATGCTAAAACATTGGTTTACACTTTTATTCAAACCCGTTCAATGCATCCTTGCGTTTTGCATTATTACGTCACACAGCTTTGAACTAAAACTCAGACGCGGCAGCGGAATTTGCCGAAGGCATTTGTATGAGTATATTTAGAGGTGCAGCATGCATGTATGCGTGCCAAGTGCACCACTCTATGAATATACTACATATGGAAACACACACCGCTACAATGATAAGGTACATAACTGTATCATCTAGGGTACCCTACTATATTTGCACGCGCAAGCCCCATGAGCCCAACATTTGTTGGCATCGTTTCTGGATGGGCTGGATGGCTGGTGGGGGGCGCAAGACACTGCACAACGCGTCAAGCTGATTGCAACGCAACGTTGTTGTTGCATCTGTTGTTGGATCAATCGGCCCGTCAACCCGCCTTGGAAGCAAATCAGAAGCGCTCGAAGTCTCGTCACGGGACGACGTGGCGTGACAGACATGCGTTTCACTAGCATCAATGAGGGCGGGGAGGAGGAGGTCGGGACCCCCTCATTTCCAACAGCAACGCTCGCAAACCTATCAATTCCATCACTGAGCAAGTTGCGGCCTGCTGGCGACCGCCCCCCCCCCAACCAATGTTCCCTGTCCCCCGTACAACAACGCGGCAAAATGCCAGCACGAGCCTCGGGGGAAGCGCGCGCGGCTGGACTCGCAGGCGCACCCCCCGCGTGCAACAGACGAGCGCAGCCGGGGCCCATTCGCACGCGACACTGCGCGCTCTGCCAAGGCCCATTCAATCGGCGGGCCCTGACAGAGCCTCATAGATCTGGCTCGGAATCTTCGCCGTCGCGCTTCCGCCTCTCAGCTCGCAGAAGCAAGCGGCCCTGAGCCGACTGCTTGAGAACCTGCCTGGCCGCGCGCCTCTCCTGGCGCGTGGGCACATACTGCATGTGACGATCTCTATTGAAAGCTGGGTTGCAACAGCCGCCGAGAAGCCACGCCACAGCATAGGCCATTGGGCGCCCCTGGTTGGGATGGCCAGGGTGCCGACTAAATGGTTTCGTAGTGCGTGTGATCCTACATGCAAGGTGCTCGTGGTCTGGATTCCTACACGACACCTCAATGTTCTGTGAGCTCTTGTACCAGGAAATTTTACTTCCAAAAGGGCTACCTGGCATAAAATACGATATAACATTCGGCAGGTCAGCTACATCGCCTGGCACGGGGGGCGGAGGAGGCGGAGGCCCTGGAGGAGGCGCCGCCGCCGCTGGCGGCGGCGCAAGTGGCGGAGGCAGCGGCGCGCCACCAATGCCGCCTGGATGACCTTCGACTGGAGGGGGCCCTGGACCATCTGGAGCTGGAGGCACTTCGACTGGATGATCTGGACCCTGCGGACCTGGTGGCACTTCGACTGGATGTGGCCCATGATCTGGACCTGGAGGCACTTCGGCTGGATGTGGATCAGGATCTGGACCTGGAGGCACTCCGACTGGATGGGGCACTGCATCTGAACCAGGGCCCACCTCGCCTCCGAGACCTCCTGCAGCGGGCCCTCCACCAGCGCCCAAATCAGCGGCGCGGTCGGCGCTCGAGTCGGAATCGACGTCCGACGCCTCGGAGCCGCTGTCGCCGCCGAAGTCGTCGGGGCCACCCTCGTCGTCGCCCTTGTCCTGGGAGGCACTGCAATCTCAAATTCCTTTTTCCCCTCTCCCCCGCGTGCCTCGAGCGAGACGGGCCTGGATATAAAGGGGGCGGCTGGGAGGAACGGCGATTCGTGGACGGGGCACGAGTTATGGAGGATAATGCGTATACATACATACATATAGGGAAAGGGGGAGCGAGAGGGGCGATGCGGCTGGAGAGATAAGAACGTATGGGAGGGGCGAGAATATGTACTGGTATATAGTTCGAAGCGTAAGCCGATTGAGGGCGAAATATGTATATATATATATATATACAGCGGATGCGGCGACATATAACGTGAGTTAGAGGTGTAGCGAAGATCATGTGTATAACGAGAGCTAGAGGATGCACTCCTCATCCCACTGCGTAAATCCATATCGTTACCCCTCATCCTCTCGCCCCCGACACCATCCCACTTCCCCAGGGGCGGATCGCGCTCCCCTCCAGGGGCCCCCAACTTTGCCTCGCGAAATCTCTCCAGTACCCAGGGGGCCCCACTCCCGCCCACGACGCCTCAAAATCTTCCGAGAGAAATCCCAGACGGAGACGGCGCAGCATTGAAAGCATCCTTCTCCGACGCCCCGTGATGCCCCCGAACGCATGCGATCGCCGCGGCGCGGCCCTGCAGGCACCGCCGAGGGTTCCAAGATTGCCCTCGGGGAGTTCGGGGTGGCCCAACTGGGCCCTACGGCCCGAGGGGCCACTAGGAGTGCCCCCGAATGAGCCCGAGAAATACAACTCGAACAAATGTCTGAACACGCCCATGTCGAGATGACCCCAGAGACCGAAACTGCACGGACAATAATTTTGAACACTATCGAAACGAAATCCAAAAAGCAACGCTGCCCCAGAAACCCCGAACAGAACCGTCAGATGCCAGAGATGCCTCAGAACTACATCGACGATAACACAGAAACGTTCTCCAAAATACCATCGGGCATCCAAGGTGCACGCGGCCCCCTGGTCCACGCACGGTGGCTGGAAAAAAGACCCGAAGGCAAACGCGTTTGTACGTTTAGCAAAGCGATCCTCCTCCGACGTGGGACACTCGTCGTCATCGGCCTCCTCGGACTCGCTGGCGCTCGTCCGCTCCGCGTCCTCCAGGGGCGCGGGCCCAGGAGCAGCGGCAGGACCTTCACCGCCTCCGCCCGCGCCAGCAGGCGGCTCCGCGGCCGCGCCAGCAGCTCGGCCCGCTCGGCCGCCGCCCCGGACGCGACCGAAACTTACCAGCCCCCACCCTCCTACCCCGCCGCCCTGGGTTCACAGCGACGGGCGGGTAGATAGGGCAGGTGGTGAGATGTGGCGAGGGCCCCCCTCCCCCGACTCGACAGCACCCGCGCTGGGCGAGAGTGCGAGGCGGGAGGGGCGGGGGAGGGCAGTGGACGAGGAGAACGAGGGGGCTGCATGGGGATTAAAGGTGAGGAGGGCACGGATGAAGAGGAAGAGGAACACTCTGCAGTCTGGGCGCGTCGCATGCCCAAAGCCACCACCACCGCCGTCCCAATCCTCCTTCGCATCGGGATCATAATCCTGCTCGTGCATTTGCATCCTCCCTCCGCCTGCCCCTCATCCAGCCTCCCCCTTCCCCATCCGATTCACCAGCCGTTTTCGCCCACTGGTTTGGGCCTGAGCCCTCATGGCCTGTGGCTGCCAACGGGCTGGCACATCTCCTCGCATCTGATGCGGCACGTCTCCCGTTCGGCAAGGCTTGCTGGGCGGAATCCCTGGCGGAGGGTGCCCAAACTTGCGCGCCCGCGCGCCGATGGCCCATAACCCGTCGGCCCCTGGGCCATGGTCGGCCATTGGGTGCGCAAGCTCAGGCCCCCCCCCGAACCTGCGCTCGCCGCTCAGCTGCCTTGTACTCGTCGTACGCGGCGCTGCACCTCCTGAAGCACTCACGCGCCCGATCATGGACGACGAAGACATCATCTCCAGCGAT
This sequence comes from Prorocentrum cordatum, assembly GCA_963575745.1. NCBI lineage: Eukaryota > Dinophyceae > Prorocentrales > Prorocentraceae > Prorocentrum > Prorocentrum cordatum. The sequence continues at coordinate 124,473 of CAUYUJ010015469.1, forward strand.
GCGCCAGTTGACGTATGCATTGTGGCACTGCTCCCACGCCTCTTTAGCCGCGGCCTCGTCCTGGGCCGAGAGCGGCGCGACCCTGACGGCATCATGAGTCGGCTCGGTCTCGGCCGACACAGGGGCGGCCGATTCGGCCACGGCGACGGCGGGCTCGGGGCCGGCGCCCGCCCCCGCGCCCGCGGAGGCCGCGGCCTCGATGGACGGGGCCCCGTCCAGCAACTGCCGCAGACGGTCGCCGACAGGCGAATCCTCGAGCCGCGGCCGCTTCGCGGATCTGCTCGAAGGCAAGAGGTGGTCGGGCGGCGCCGTGGACGGGGGTTTGGGCGGCATGGGCGGCCCTCTTGGTGCTCGGCCGCGCTGCTTAGCCAGCGCAGGATGGCCACAGCGGGGGCAAGTGGAGGAGGGGGATGGGCGTGCGGAGGCGGTGGGCTAAAGTGAGGAGTGAGAAACTAATGAACTACACCAAGCCAGTCCCGTCGCACCCCCTTCCTCCCTCTCCTCCTCCTCCTCCGCCTCATCGGATACGACGCCGCATGTGGCGCGATGCCGTCGGGGCGGAGGCATCACTTCGGGTTCGCCCGCAACTCTACGAGACAACCAGCCAGCCAGCCAACGAATCAGCCAAGGGCCACTTGGCGGCGGTCAGGGCCTCTGACCGCGACGTTGATGGCGATGTTGATGGTGTCGGGAGTGATGACGAGCTTCGCGAAACTGGCGGTGTTGATGATGATGGTGATGGTGATGTCAGTGGTGATGAGAGTGATACGGCCCTCCTCCTCCTCCTCCTCCTCCTGTCCTCCTCCTTCTCCTCCTCCAGGGTTTGATCATGGGCGCTCATCAGGGAGCCGCGTCGGTGGTGTCTGCGGCGGAGGCCCCGTAACTGGCCAGGGCATCGTCGCGCACCTGCACCAGCTGCCGCTCCGCCTACAGGGCGGGGCCGCAACTACGCCGCCTGTACGGAACCGCCTGTGGCGCGGGCCGCGGGGGCCGCGCCCGAGGGGGGGCCCTCGGCAAAGCGCCTGCGGGGCGAGCACCAGCCCGCTGTTTCGGCGGCAGCGTCCAGCTCGGACACCGAGGGGGTGCGCGCGCCTGCGACGGACGATGATGCCGCGCAGGCCGTCCGACAGGATCTTCTCCCGTTCGCTTGCGAACGCCAGCTGTGGGAGGAGGCGCTCAATGTCGCGTTCCACGCGTGGGTGGACTCGCGGCGGGCGTGGATCAACTTCGAGGCGGCCATGCTGGCCGCGGGGCGGGTGCAGTTGCTGGAAGATGCATCTGCTGCGTACGGCCCCGTCTGGCAGAGTTGGATCGGCGAGGCGTTGGGGCGGCATGCCGCGCTGAAATGGTGGCCACTTGGCATGCGACGGTCGCGGGCCCGCGGGCCCGTGGCCATCGCGGGCTCGGTTATTGTGTTTGCGGCAAGGGCCTGATCGCTGGCATTTGTTTTGCGGTCTGGTACGCCGTAGACGGCGCGGGCGCGGTCGGCGGCCGCGGCCTTGGCCCCGCCTGGAACGGCGCCTTCTGTGCCGCCACATTCGGCGGCAGCGACCTCGTCGGTGACACCACCCTCGGTGGCGGCGCCACCCTCGGTGGCGGCGGCATCGACCTCGGGGGCGGCCGCGCGCCCGACATGGGCGGCGCCCCGCCCCCCGCGCGCCGCGCGCGCTCGAGATCAAAACATCGGCGACCGTTTGTTCGAACCGTTTTTCGACTCGGTGAGAGCCCGTCCAGCCAACCAGCCAGCCAGCCAGCCAGCGAACCAGCCGAGGGCCGCTGGGCGGCGGCCAAACGTGCAACCGTCGCCACTTCCCTGTCGCGGGGGCGGGTCGTGCCGAATATCCTCCGCAAGCGGCGGCTGGGGGCGGCGGCGGGCGAATATTCTCCGCGACCCGATTGGGCCCTCGGCATGTGAGATACAGCCTCCCGAGCCCACGGGCCCCGAGAACCCCCGTGGGTGCCCCGAGGGGGGTCCGAAGACCTGCCCAGACGCCCGTGGCCCCAGGGCGCCGTTAGGAAGAGGCCATGCGGGAACCAGACAATGGGGCCGAGGAGGATTGGAGGAATAGGAAGAAGTGGGCGATGTTTGGCCCCCAGGTCCCTCGTCGTCGCCACGGCTGGACTCGCCTTCGAAATTCTCTTCGTCAGAACGCGGCATTTTGCGCGCAGCAAAAAAAGAAAGGGAGGCGAGGGCCCCCCCCCCGCGCGGCCCCCTCAGGCGCAGTGCCCGTAAAGGGAGGGACCGCTCTCCTGGGGCCCGTCTTCCCCTCCGAACGGAGGGTGCGGAAGGGCGCCCCCTCTGCCCACCCTCACTCCAGCGAAGGTGGACAGAGGGAACGGAGTGGGGGGGGGGTGGCCCTACAGGAAGACGGCACACTGCTGGTCACAGGCCATGGGGCGTTGCACATAGTGCAACTAGGTAAGGGCCCTTCCCATCCCTTAAGAGGGGGAAGAAGGGCCCATGCCACGACCCCCATGGTCGCCATATGTGCACTCGCCTGCCTTGACCCCCGTCGGTGCCCGAGGAGGAGAAGTAGGGATACCTAGAAGCCCCGAGGCCCCTCGAAGCCCCCTCGTGGCCCCGAAGCGCCTGATGGGGACCCCAAACAGCAAGCGGGGCCCGCGGGCCCGAGGTCCCTCGAAGCCTCCTGAGGTACCTCAAGAGCCAAATGGGCACCCTCATTACCATCGGTGCCCAATAGAAGCCATGGACCCTGGGAGGCCCATGCAAGACAAACAAACTGCGGCGGCACCCGCGGGCCCCAATGAGGCCTGTCCAGAACATCCCGTTGGACACATCGGGGCCGCGGGGTTCCCCCAGACACCCTGTGCCCCAGCGGGCCCATGTGGGGGGAGGCCAAGGAGCTCCGCCCAGTTCGGCCCACCCCTCACGCAGATCGTCGGCGACGATGCGGCGGAAGGCGGACGGCCTGACCCTGTGCTGCGCCCCTATCGCTGCTGATGCTGATACTGCTTCTCCCCCGCCACCTCCCCTCGCCCTCAGGCGGGGGAGGAGGGGGGGGGACGGGAAGGGTGACTTTCCAAGGGGGGTCCCAATCTGACTCGGTCAGAGCCGCGAGAGGATGTCACAGAATAGCATCTTTGAGGCAGGGCCTAAGGGGGCGAGCCCCCCTCACCAGACCTGCAGGGCCCCGCAGAGCGGGGCGCAAGTCCGGCCCAGTGAGGGTGCCCACCCACTTGGCACCTCGGCCGCCTCATCGGGAATTAAGCTTTGCCTTCTTTCACACACATTAAAGCTTTATGAGCCCAAGTGGGTTTGCACGATGTGCAGGCGCACAACTCTCGTGGGGCGGTGGCGCCCCAGCGGCCAGGCGGGGGAGGGTAAGTGTTGCGGCGGACAACCCCCGTCTGAGATGGTGGTCTGGGTGTCATGTGTAATGAGCGTCCGCCCTCTCCGATTGACTGCTGCTGGAGCTGCTATCTGGGGTGGGGGCGGGGGGTTGGGCCAAGACACTCGGGGGCCAACAAAGCGTTTCAATCGATCTCACGATACCACCATTGATATCAATATCGACCTCGCAATCATCAGAAATTCTCAAAGTGTTCCCTCCTCTCTTCGTACTATGATGGTTAGCAGACAACGATGCGGCTGATGCTGATGTTCACGATGATGATGATGGCTTTGATGATGATGATAATGCTGATGACGATGCCATCATGAACATCAGCATCAATCACATCGTGTCCTGGGTTCCAGAGGGCCCCAAGACGGCTCATGAGGGCCCCAAGACGGCTCATATGTCTCCTCCTACTCCTCCTTCTGTTTCTCCTCATCATATGCGTCATCATTCTACTAATTCCCTCATCCATCCATCCAGCCTCCTTCTCCTCCTCCCTCCCTCGCACTGTTCGGCGATCCCCTGATGTGCTCCCACACTTTCCCTTCATTCCCTCCCTACATCCCCCCCTCCCCCTCCACCGCCACCCCCCATACCCCTCCTCCGTCCCCTTGCCCTCGTCCCCACCCCCCCCTCCCCCCCCCCCCTCACCCCTCCCATCCCTCCGCCCCTCCCTCCCCCCACACCTTGAATCCCCCCCCCCTCCTCCCTCCCCTTCCCCTCCTCCCACCCTTCCCCCCTCCCCCCCCCTCCCTCCTCCCTCCCCCCCCCCCTGCCCCCTCCCTCCCCTCCTCTCCCGACCACCCTTGATCACCCCAACTCGCCTGGGCGTCGTTTCTGGATGGGCTGGTGGGGATGCGCGAAGCGTCAAGAATTTTGCCATTGGGCTGTACAGCTACAGTGATACAAGGCTATAGGGCTATAGGGCTCTAGGGATTTAGGGCGCTAGGACTATATGGGCATATAGCTATAGGGCTATATGGAGATAGGGCCATATGGTGTAGGGGTGTAGGGCTATAAAGGCTATATGGATATAAGGCCTATAGGGCTATAGGGCTATATGGCTATTCGGCTATATGGCTATAGGGCTACAGTGCTATGGGGCTAGATGGCTATAGTGCTACCAAGAGGACCCCAAGCGGTCCCCAAAGGCACTCCCCCTTCGCCATCCCGAGGCACCCACGACGCCCAAACGCTCGCCCTCGACCGCCAAGAGGCCCACAAAAAGGCCCCCGATGCCCCCAAGAAAGCCCCAAGAAGCCCCCAGGATGCCACCAGAAGGACCACCCTGATTGTCCCCAGAAGAACTCACCCTCCCCCCTCCCGAGGCACCCAAGGCGCCCAGACGCTCACCCTGGACCGCCAAGATGCCCACAGGAGGCCCCCCCGAGGCTCCCAATAGGCGCCGATGATATGTCTCCAGGGGCTCCGAGAGGCGTCCACGACGACTCTGGCCGCCAGCTCGCATCGCTCTTCATCCCCCCTCGGCCCTATTACCCCCCTTATCCTATCAATCATAATTACCCCATCTTCCCCCCATCAATTCTCACTATTTTCCTCCTGGCCCTTCGAACGGACGTCGCCTCGGCCGTGTCCTCGGGCCGCAGCTCGACCAGCGCCCCCACCGCGACCCCTAGCACCAGCGGCGCACCTCCGTCGCGCCTGAGCTGGCCACACCACCGTCGGCTCGACCTGCGCCAGCTCTTTCGCAAGCACGACCGCTGGCGTGAATGACAGACGCTCCCTGGTGTGCGTCTCAATTACGAGAAAATCCATCGTGACGGTCAGTCGCAGCGGGACCGACGCCAACGCTAGGTACACAATCGGGCTGTGGCCGCAACCCTGAGGAGAGCGAATGCCCCCTCCCCTCTGCAACCCTAGCAAAATACGTAACGCTGCCCCAAGCCCCCCTCACAGGAATGCAGCCTCATGCTGATGTGCGGTTGTCACGCGCCGATCTCCCTGGCAAATCACGGGGTCCAGAACCACCGAAGAATACCTGAGCAATTTTCGGTGGGCGGTTGCGGGGGGTCAAGCAAGGGCGTCGGCATCTTTACCGATGCGTTTTAACTACTGCACGTTCGCCTAGGCCCCGAGGGGGAGGGGCGCGGTATTCCCTGAGGCTTCAAGGGGGCATCGGGGGAACAACATGTGATTGACATGATTGCCTCGCAATCCGATGCGCTGGGACCTTCCACAGACGGCCATGGATGCAACGCAACAAATCGGGAACAACATATGATTGACATCCATGCCGTACAGTCGCAACAACAGCGATTGCAATGTCTACCCAATCAAAAGTGGCATTGGTCTAGCCGTGCACTTGACATCGGCACTGGTGCACGCGCTTCCTAGATAGCGCACGAAGGCCTCGAATATGTCGCAAGACGCCCCTAGACCCCCTTCCGACGCCACAAGATAGCTCCAACATGGCCCTGGAAAACTCCACAGAGGTGCCCGAGAGGGCCCGCGCGAAGCCTCAAGGGCGACCACGAGCGCCCTAGGGGGCCACCAAGAACGCCCTGGGGGGCACCACTGGGAAACCGAAGAGGCGGCGCCGTGCGGTTACACAATGCTGGGCGTCGCCCGATACAACTACAAGTCTGGCCAGAGCCCCCTCATGAGGGCGCTACCATGTCACCGCTACGGTCCGCAATATTGCTCAGGGACGCCTCCAGATCTACGAAAGCACCCCCGCAAAGCGAACAACTTATCTTATAAAGTTGCACCCTGTTGCGCCCGAGATGCACCCAAGAGGCGGGGCGAGCTCCGCACCGCAAGATGGCGCCAACAATCTGGATTGCATTGCTTCGCAATCGTCCCGAATCCGAATCCAAATCCCCCGCCCCACCCATCGTCCGACCAGCCTCCCACCCCATTCCGCCACCTCCTCACCCTCGTACTCGTCACCACTATCACAGTCCACCTCCTCGTACGCGGCATCGCCC
>CAUYUJ010015469.1:130879-195879 GCA_963575745.1 Prorocentrum cordatum
ATCGACGTCCGACGCCTCGGAGCCGCTGTCGCCGCCGAAGTCGTCGGGGCCACCCTCGTCGTCGCCCTTGTCCTGGGAGGCACTGCAATCTCAAATTCCTTTTTCCCCTCTCCCCCGCGTGCCTCGAGCGAGACGGGCCTGGATATAAAGGGGGCGGCTGGGAGGAACGGCGATTCGTGGACGGGGCACGAGTTATGGAGGATAATGCGTATACATACATACATATAGGGAAAGGGGGAGCGAGAGGGGCGATGCGGCTGGAGAGATAAGAACGTATGGGAGGGGCGAGAATATGTACTGGTATATAGTTCGAAGCGTAAGCCGATTGAGGGCGAAATATGTATATATATATATATATACAGCGGATGCGGCGACATATAACGTGAGTTAGAGGTGTAGCGAAGATCATGTGTATAACGAGAGCTAGAGGATGCACTCCTCATCCCACTGCGTAAATCCATATCGTTACCCCTCATCCTCTCGCCCCCGACACCATCCCACTTCCCCAGGGGCGGATCGCGCTCCCCTCCAGGGGCCCCCAACTTTGCCTCGCGAAATCTCTCCAGTACCCAGGGGGCCCCACTCCCGCCCACGACGCCTCAAAATCTTCCGAGAGAAATCCCAGACGGAGACGGCGCAGCATTGAAAGCATCCTTCTCCGACGCCCCGTGATGCCCCCGAACGCATGCGATCGCCGCGGCGCGGCCCTGCAGGCACCGCCGAGGGTTCCAAGATTGCCCTCGGGGAGTTCGGGGTGGCCCAACTGGGCCCTACGGCCCGAGGGGCCACTAGGAGTGCCCCCGAATGAGCCCGAGAAATACAACTCGAACAAATGTCTGAACACGCCCATGTCGAGATGACCCCAGAGACCGAAACTGCACGGACAATAATTTTGAACACTATCGAAACGAAATCCAAAAAGCAACGCTGCCCCAGAAACCCCGAACAGAACCGTCAGATGCCAGAGATGCCTCAGAACTACATCGACGATAACACAGAAACGTTCTCCAAAATACCATCGGGCATCCAAGGTGCACGCGGCCCCCTGGTCCACGCACGGTGGCTGGAAAAAAGACCCGAAGGCAAACGCGTTTGTACGTTTAGCAAAGCGATCCTCCTCCGACGTGGGACACTCGTCGTCATCGGCCTCCTCGGACTCGCTGGCGCTCGTCCGCTCCGCGTCCTCCAGGGGCGCGGGCCCAGGAGCAGCGGCAGGACCTTCACCGCCTCCGCCCGCGCCAGCAGGCGGCTCCGCGGCCGCGCCAGCAGCTCGGCCCGCTCGGCCGCCGCCCCGGACGCGACCGAAACTTACCAGCCCCCACCCTCCTACCCCGCCGCCCTGGGTTCACAGCGACGGGCGGGTAGATAGGGCAGGTGGTGAGATGTGGCGAGGGCCCCCCTCCCCCGACTCGACAGCACCCGCGCTGGGCGAGAGTGCGAGGCGGGAGGGGCGGGGGAGGGCAGTGGACGAGGAGAACGAGGGGGCTGCATGGGGATTAAAGGTGAGGAGGGCACGGATGAAGAGGAAGAGGAACACTCTGCAGTCTGGGCGCGTCGCATGCCCAAAGCCACCACCACCGCCGTCCCAATCCTCCTTCGCATCGGGATCATAATCCTGCTCGTGCATTTGCATCCTCCCTCCGCCTGCCCCTCATCCAGCCTCCCCCTTCCCCATCCGATTCACCAGCCGTTTTCGCCCACTGGTTTGGGCCTGAGCCCTCATGGCCTGTGGCTGCCAACGGGCTGGCACATCTCCTCGCATCTGATGCGGCACGTCTCCCGTTCGGCAAGGCTTGCTGGGCGGAATCCCTGGCGGAGGGTGCCCAAACTTGCGCGCCCGCGCGCCGATGGCCCATAACCCGTCGGCCCCTGGGCCATGGTCGGCCATTGGGTGCGCAAGCTCAGGCCCCCCCCCGAACCTGCGCTCGCCGCTCAGCTGCCTTGTACTCGTCGTACGCGGCGCTGCACCTCCTGAAGCACTCACGCGCCCGATCATGGACGACGAAGACATCATCTCCAGCGATGCGCCAGTTGACGTATGCATTGTGGCACTGCTCCCACGCCTCTTTAGCCGCGGCCTCGTCCTGGGCCGAGAGCGGCGCGACCCTGACGGCATCATGAGTCGGCTCGGTCTCGGCCGACACAGGGGCGGCCGATTCGGCCACGGCGACGGCGGGCTCGGGGCCGGCGCCCGCCCCCGCGCCCGCGGAGGCCGCGGCCTCGATGGACGGGGCCCCGTCCAGCAACTGCCGCAGACGGTCGCCGACAGGCGAATCCTCGAGCCGCGGCCGCTTCGCGGATCTGCTCGAAGGCAAGAGGTGGTCGGGCGGCGCCGTGGACGGGGGTTTGGGCGGCATGGGCGGCCCTCTTGGTGCTCGGCCGCGCTGCTTAGCCAGCGCAGGATGGCCACAGCGGGGGCAAGTGGAGGAGGGGGATGGGCGTGCGGAGGCGGTGGGCTAAAGTGAGGAGTGAGAAACTAATGAACTACACCAAGCCAGTCCCGTCGCACCCCCTTCCTCCCTCTCCTCCTCCTCCTCCGCCTCATCGGATACGACGCCGCATGTGGCGCGATGCCGTCGGGGCGGAGGCATCACTTCGGGTTCGCCCGCAACTCTACGAGACAACCAGCCAGCCAGCCAACGAATCAGCCAAGGGCCACTTGGCGGCGGTCAGGGCCTCTGACCGCGACGTTGATGGCGATGTTGATGGTGTCGGGAGTGATGACGAGCTTCGCGAAACTGGCGGTGTTGATGATGATGGTGATGGTGATGTCAGTGGTGATGAGAGTGATACGGCCCTCCTCCTCCTCCTCCTCCTCCTGTCCTCCTCCTTCTCCTCCTCCAGGGTTTGATCATGGGCGCTCATCAGGGAGCCGCGTCGGTGGTGTCTGCGGCGGAGGCCCCGTAACTGGCCAGGGCATCGTCGCGCACCTGCACCAGCTGCCGCTCCGCCTACAGGGCGGGGCCGCAACTACGCCGCCTGTACGGAACCGCCTGTGGCGCGGGCCGCGGGGGCCGCGCCCGAGGGGGGGGCCCTCGGCAAAGCGCCTGCGGGGCGAGCACCAGCCCGCTGTTTCGGCGGCAGCGTCCAGCTCGGACACCGAGGGGGTGCGCGCGCCTGCGACGGACGATGATGCCGCGCAGGCCGTCCGACAGGATCTTCTCCCGTTCGCTTGCGAACGCCAGCTGTGGGAGGAGGCGCTCAATGTCGCGTTCCACGCGTGGGTGGACTCGCGGCGGGCGTGGATCAACTTCGAGGCGGCCATGCTGGCCGCGGGGCGGGTGCAGTTGCTGGAAGAGGCATCTGCTGCGTACGGCCCCGTCTGGCAGAGTTGGATCGGCGAGGCGTTGGGGCGGCATGCCGCGCTGAAATGGTGGCCACTTGGCATGCGACGGTCGCGGGCCCGCGGGCCCGTGGCCATCGCGGGCTCGGTTATTGTGTTTGCGGCAAGGGCCTGATCGCTGGCATTTGTTTTGCGGTCTGGTACGCCGTAGACGGCGCGGGCGCGGTCGGCGGCCGCGGCCTTGGCCCCGCCTGGAACGGCGCCTTCTGTGCCGCCACATTCGGCGGCAGCGACCTCGTCGGTGACACCACCCTCGGTGGCGGCGCCACCCTCGGTGGCGGCGGCATCGACCTCGGGGGCGGCCGCGCGCCCGACATGGGCGGCGCCCCGCCCCCCGCGCGCCGCGCGCGCTCGAGATCAAAACATCGGCGACCGTTTGTTCGAACCGTTTTTCGACTCGGTGAGAGCCCGTCCAGCCAACCAGCCAGCCAGCCAGCCAGCGAACCAGCCGAGGGCCGCTGGGCGGCGGCCAAACGTGCAACCGTCGCCACTTCCCTGTCGCGGGGGCGGGTCGTGCCGAATATCCTCCGCAAGCGGCGGCTGGGGGCGGCGGCGGGCGAATATTCTCCGCGACCCGATTGGGCCCTCGGCATGTGAGATACAGCCTCCCGAGCCCACGGGCCCCGAGAACCCCCGTGGGTGCCCCGAGGGGGGTCCGAAGACCTGCCCAGACGCCCGTGGCCCCAGGGCGCCGTTAGGAAGAGGCCATGCGGGAACCAGACAATGGGGCCGAGGAGGATTGGAGGAATAGGAAGAAGTGGGCGATGTTTGGCCCCCAGGTCCCTCGTCGTCGCCACGGCTGGACTCGCCTTCGAAATTCTCTTCGTCAGAACGCGGCATTTTGCGCGCAGCAAAAAAAGAAAGGGAGGCGAGGGCCCCCCCCCCGCGCGGCCCCCTCAGGCGCAGTGCCCGTAAAGGGAGGGACCGCTCTCCTGGGGCCCGTCTTCCCCTCCGAACGGAGGGTGCGGAAGGGCGCCCCCTCTGCCCACCCTCACTCCAGCGAAGGTGGACAGAGGGAACGGAGTGGGGGGGGGGTGGCCCTACAGGAAGACGGCACACTGCTGGTCACAGGCCATGGGGCGTTGCACATAGTGCAACTAGGTAAGGGCCCTTCCCATCCCTTAAGAGGGGGAAGAAGGGCCCATGCCACGACCCCCATGGTCGCCATATGTGCACTCGCCTGCCTTGACCCCCGTCGGTGCCCGAGGAGGAGAAGTAGGGATACCTAGAAGCCCCGAGGCCCCTCGAAGCCCCCTCGTGGCCCCGAAGCGCCTGATGGGGACCCCAAACAGCAAGCGGGGCCCGCGGGCCCGAGGTCCCTCGAAGCCTCCTGAGGTACCTCAAGAGCCAAATGGGCACCCTCATTACCATCGGTGCCCAATAGAAGCCATGGACCCTGGGAGGCCCATGCAAGACAAACAAACTGCGGCGGCACCCGCGGGCCCCAATGAGGCCTGTCCAGAACATCCCGTTGGACACATCGGGGCCGCGGGGTTCCCCCAGACACCCTGTGCCCCAGCGGGCCCACGTGGGGGGAGGCCAAGGAGCTCCGCCCAGTTCGGCCCACCCCTCACGCAGATCGTCGGCGACGATGCGGCGGAAGGCGGACGGCCTGACCCTGTGCTGCGCCCCTATCGCTGCTGGTGCTGATACTGCTTCTCCCCCGCCACCTCCCCTTCGCCCTCAGGCGGAGGAGGAGGGGGGGGGACGGGAAGGGTGACTTTCCAAGGGGGGTCCCAATCTGACTCGGTCAGAGCCGCGAGAGGATGTCACAGAATAGCATCTTTGAGGCAGGGCCTAAGGGGGCGAGCCCCCCTCACCAGACCTGCAGGGCCCCGCAGAGCGGGGCGCAAGTCCGGCCCAGTGAGGGTGCCCACCCACTTGGCACCTCGGCCGCCTCATCGGGAATTAAGCTTTGCCTTCTTTCACACACATTGCAGCTTTATGAGCCCAAGTGGGTTTGCACGATGTGCAGGCGCACAACTCTCGTGGGGCGGTGGCACCCCAGCGGCCAGGCGGGGGAGGGTAAGTGTTGCGGCGGACAACCCCCGTCTGAGATGGTGGTCTGGGTGTCATGTGTAATGAGCGTCCGCCCTCTCCGATTGACTGCTGCTGGAGCTGCTATCTGGGGTGGGGGCGGGGGGTTGGGCCAAGACACTCGGGGGCCAACAAAGCGTTTCAATCGATCTCACGATACCACCATTGATATCAATATCGACCTCGCAATCATCAGAAATTCTCAAAGTGTTCCCTCCTCTCTTCGTGCTATGATGGTTAGCAGACAACGATGCGGCTGATGCTGATGTTCACGATGATGATGATGGCTTTGATGATGATGATAATGCTGATGACGATGCCATCATGAACATCAGCATCAATCACATCGTGTCCTGGGTTCCAGAGGGCCCCAAGACGGCTCATGAGGGCCCCAAGACGGCTCATATGTCTCCTCCTACTCCTCCTTCTGTTTCTCCTCATCATATGCGCCATCATTCTACTAATTCCCTCATCCATCCATCCAGCCTCCTTCTCCTCCTCCCTCCCTCGCACTGTTCGGCGATCCCCTGATGTGCTCCCACACTTCCTTGATCACCCCAACTCGCCTGGGCGTCGTTTCTGGATGGGCTGGTGGGGATGCGCGAAGCGTCAAGAATTTTGCCATTGGGCTGTACAGCTACAGTGATACAAGGCTATAGGGCTATAGGGCTCTAGGGATTTAGGGCGCTAGGACTATATGGGCATATAGCTATAGGGCTATATGGAGATAGGGCCATATGGTGTAGGGGTGTAGGGCTATAAAGGCTATATGGATATAAGGCCTATAGGGCTATAGGGCTATATGGCTATTCGGCTATATGGCTATAGGGCTACAGTGCTATGGGGCTAGATGGCAATAGTGCTACCAAGAGGACCCCAAGCGGTCCCCAAAGGCACTCCCCCTTCGCCATCCCGAGGCACCCACGACGCCCAAACGCTCGCCCTCGACCGCCAAGAGGCCCACAAAAAGGCCCCCGATGCCCCCAAGAAAGCCCCAAGAAGCCCCCAGGATGCCACCAGAAGGACCACCCTAATTGCCCCCAGAAGAACTCACCCTCCCCCCTCCCGAGGCACCCAAGGCGCCCAGACGCTCACCCTGGACCGCCAAGATGCCCACAGGAGGCCCCCCCGAGGCTCCCAATAGGCGCCGATGATATGTCTCCAGGGGCTCCGAGAGGCGTCCACGACGACTCTGGCCGCCAGCTCGCATCGCTCTTCATCCCCCCTCGGCCCCATTACCCCCCTTATCCTATCAATCATAATTACCCCATCTTCCCCCCATCAATTCTCACGATTTTCCTCCTGGCCCTTCGAACGGACGTCGCCTCGGCCGTGTCCTCGGGCCGCAGCTCGACCAGCGCCCCCACCGCGGCCCCTAGCACCAGCGGCGCACCTCCGTCGCGCCTGAGCTGGCCACACCACCGTCGGCTCAACCTGCGCCAGCTCTTTCGCAAGCACGACCGCTGGCGTGAATGACAGACGCTCCCTGGTGTGCGTCTCAATTACGAGAAAATCCATCGTGACGGTCAGTCGCAGCGGGACCGACGCCAACGCTAGGTACGCAATCGGGCTGTGGCCGCAACCCTGAGGAGAGCGAATGCCCCCTCCCCTCTGCAACCCTAGCAAAATACGTAACGCTGCCCCAAGCCCCCCTCACAGGAATGAAGCCTCATGCTGATGTGCGGTTGTCACGCGCCGATCTCCCTGGCAAATCACGGGGTCCAGAACCACCGAAAAATACCTGAGCAATTTTCGGTGGGCGGTTGCGGGGGGTCAAGCAAGGGCGTCGGCATCTTTACCGATGCGTTTTAACTACTGCAGGTTCGCCTAGGCCCCGAGGGGGAGGGGTGCTGTATTCCCTGAGGCTTCAAGGGGGCATCGGGGGAACAACATGTGATTGACATGATTGCCTCGCAACCCGATGCGCTGGGACCTTCCACAGACGGCCATGGATGCAACGCAACAAATCGGGAACAACATATGATTGACATCCATGCCGTACAGTCGCAACAACAGCGATTGCAATGTCTACCCAATCAAAAGTGGCATTGGTCTAGCCGTGCACTTGACATCGGCACTGGTGCACGCGCTTCCTAGATAGCGCACGAAGGCCTCGAATATGTCGCAAGACGCCCCTAGACCCCCTTCCGACGCCACAAGATAGCTCCAACATGGCCCTGGAAAACTCCACAGAGGTGCCCGAGAGGGCCCGCGCGAAGCCTCAAGGGCCACCACGAGCGCCCTAGGGGGCCACCAAGAACGCCCTGGGGGGGCACCACTGGGAAACCGAAGAGGCGGCGCCGTGCGGTTACACAATGCTGGGCGTCGCCCGATACAACTACAAGTCTGACCAGAGCCCCCTCATGAGGGCGCTACCATGTCACCGCTACGGTCCGCAATATTGCTCAGGGACGCCTCCAGATCTACGAAAGCACCCCCGCAAAGCGAACAACTTATCTTATAAAGTTGCACCCTGTTGCGCCCGAGATGCACCCAAGAGGCGGGGCGAGCTCCGCACCGCAAGATGGCGCCAACAATCTGGATTGCATTGCTTCGCAATCGTCCCGAATCCGAATCCAAATCCCCCGCCCCACCCATCGTCCGACCAGCCTCCCACCCCATTCCGCCACCTCCTCACCCTCGTACTCGTCACCACTATCACAGTCCACCTCCTCGTACGCGGCATCGCCCATGCATCGTCACCCTCCTCTTTGTTTCCCTCCCCGTCCACGCAGACTCCCCAGTCACCATTGCCAAATCGGGCCCCCACTGCCACGCTCGCCCACACGAAACCCCCACCCTCACCCACAGCATGCCCCACCTACCTCCCGCGATCATCATCATCATGATTTCCCTGAGCGCCCCTAGACTTCACTGGCCAATGCAACTCGCCTGGGCTAGCGCCTGGGCGGGGCCCTGGGGTGGCGCACGCGAAGCGTCCACAACGGCGTTATCGAAACCAAAGAATGCGAACGACAAATAACACTGGCATGCGAGGCCGAGGAAGCGAGGAGAGGTATTCGACGAGCCAGTGCCTTCAAGCAGTGTTCGTCGTCAGCAGCGCAAGCATCGTGTCGCTCAGCTTCCGTGGCCACCGACATCATCTGCAGCATGAGCTCGTGCGGCGCGAACTTTGCCCCCGAGACGTGGAAGTACATCGGCTCCAGCCCCAGGTCGTTCAGGATCTCATCCTCCTCGTCGTTCTCCGCCAACCAGACGAAACGAATGATGACCCTGCGCTCAACCAGCAACTTCCGCACCTCAGGCGAAGACTTATGGAAGACCCGCTTGACGCCGCCGAACACCTTGCTGCGAAGACCCCTCAAGCCATCGCGCTCTCTGCAACACACGCACATGCCATAGCGCAAGCACTCGCCATCCATGAACACGTCGGTGGCGGGGCTCGCCTCGCGCTCCGATAAGCTCGGGTCGTTTGGCAAGAGCCTGTGAAGGTGATGCCACAACATCTCGGCCACGTGGGACATGTTCGACTGCTGCTGCATCAGCAGCTCGTGGGCGGCCTCCTCGAGAATGGCGGCATCTCCAGATGCAGCTTCAGAGTCTCGCTCGATGACGTGGGCCCCCAACAGCGGCGGCAAACACCTGAAGGCCCCCCTGGCCGTGCCAAGGGGCGGAATTGATCGCAACACCTCTGGGACAATGGAGGCGGTCTCGTCATCCCTGTACTTCGCCAGAAAGTGGTCATCGGCCTCATCCGCAAGGCGCCGCTGGCGGGCTCGGTTCCTCTGAAAGTTCCAAGCCACTGACAACGTATCCTTGGTGGTCCTGCCCGAGGCCCCGCACTCGGCGATCAATCTGTCCAGCGCGTCGTCGGCGCCCAAGCCCGAGTACGACTCCATGGCTGTCACCGCGAGCCTCTGGTTGCGCGCCTGGGCCAGCTGCGTCGCCCTGGGCGGAAAAGCGCTGAAACCATCCCTGGCTCGCTCCGTCGCTCTACGGCCTGCCTCCACGAGGCGCGCTTTCTCAGCGGGGGCCAGCGCCTGGTACTGCGCCGACGCAGTCGGGGTAGAGAGGCAGCGCGTTTCGTTGAGGAACGCCCTGTAAGCACCGCCTGAAGGACCTCGATGATTCGCCCGATCGCCAGCAGATGGTCGGGCGCCCTGTTCTGGAATCGGGTCGTGAACTGGCCCGTGTTGAGGTCGACCGTCGCTTTCAACCCTGGAGCGGAACTGGACGCCGACGCGCGCAGTCGAAAGGTCAACTGCCCGAACCTGCGGACACTGCGTTCGTATCTTCACGATCTTGCGCATCTGTGCGTTGAAGACCTCATTGGGGGCGGTGTTGCCCTGTATCACCATGGCGCATGCTGCAAGACGTAAGAGACACTCCTCACTCCCCAACCGCGTTGTTGACTGGAGCTCCCTGGTGAATGCGTCCTTCATGCAGTAGGGCACGGCCCCCATGGTGGGCCCCAACTCTGGCTGATGCAGCAGCTGGAAAAGCCGCGTGGGAAAGCTAGCGTTCACAAGCGAAACCTCCTGAGAAATAGTCGACAGAGCATCGGATATCATGATAAATGCGAGGGCAGTGTTGTTGTTCGTGCACTCCTCGGGCCGTATCAAATGCCATATCTGATGATTGCACAACAAGACGCGCAACTTATCCATGCAGCGGTTTTCCAAAACACCATCGGCAAGCACAGTTGCTGGGAAATCTCTGTTAAGGCCAACTGATCCTGCCTTGGCGCGCTTGGCAGCAATAACCCGTTGCTTTTTTTCAAAATCCATGGACGTCAAATGGCAGTGCTTGCGAAGCATGGCCTGAAGGGGCCTCAATATATTGTTAGCCAAGACGAAGAACGTGTGAGGAATGGGCAGCGTCATGGACATGAACTCTTCGGCTATCCTCATGTGATTGTTGAGCCTCTCTGTGTAACTGGTGCCCTGCTTCTGACCGTCGCCAGCTCCGCCCATCTCGTCGTCAGCGTGCTCGTCGGCCTCATCGCCGTCGTCGCCAACGGCTCCATCGGCCAAGGCAGCGATGGACTCCCGCCTCTTCCGTCCTTTCCCCACCGCCTTGGACCAGGACTTGAAAGCTGGACCCAGCAGCCCGTGGCACATCTCGAGGAGGCCAGCGTCGCAGATAGCAGACTCGCTCGCGCCCCACCTGCTCCTGATCAGAACGCGCAAAGCCCGAGGCATCAATGCTTCTACCATCGAATCCGCAACTGTAGTTTTGAGCACACTCTCGTCCAAGCCGTCCAATGTATCAACCCAAATCGTGATCTCGCGCTCGTCGATCATGGAACTGCTGGGAAGCAAATGAAACATAACTCGCCTGCGGGTCTTCTGGCCGTCCCCAGAGATGAACGACTTGAGCACAACCTGGTTATACACAGTGTCCTCTCTGGTAGGACTGCCGATCCCACCAGCCCTTTAGGGCTAGGGCGTGAGTGGTCTAGCGAGCTTGTTATGCTAAGCCCCCTTCTCCCCCTTCGGGGAGGGGGGCCCACCTCCCCCTACCCCCTCCCCCTGGACCTGGAGGGGGGTTCCGCGAGGGGTCAGGGTGTCCAAGATGGCCCCAGATGGCCCCAAGAGGGTCTCAAAGAGCCCAAGATGGCCTCCAAGATGTTGTACGATAGCCCAAGGCCCAATATGGTTCAATATAGCTTTCAACATGCATCCAAGAGCTCTCAATACCGCCCCAGGACGGCTCCAAGTGCCTTTCGGGCCCTCCAAGGAACCCCTCAAGAGGCCAAAATCCTTCAAATTCCTGGTGTTTTTCAATGTGTTTGTTTTGCACTGTCGCTTTTTCGCGTCCGATGGGTTCTTGAGGCTTCAAGATGGATCCAAGATGGCCCAAGAGGGCCCCAAGAGGGGCCCAGGAGGGCCCCAAGACCGCCCCAAGAGCGCCCGAGACCGCCCCAAGATCGGCCCAAGAGGGCCCCAAGAGGTTCATTTTCGGGTCCCGACGGGGCACTGACTTAGGGAACCCCCATCCTTCTTTGATCGATGGTCCCAAGAGGGCCTTCAACGCGTCAAATATGGCCTCCAGAGGGCCCCAAGAGCGCACAAAGAAGGCTCCAGGAAACCACCAGGAGGGCCCGAGAGGCCTCCAAGATGGCCCCAGGAGGGCTTCCAAGGCCTCCAAGAGGGTCCCAAGAGCGCCCCAATAGCCCAAGAAGGGAGCCCCAAGAGAGCAGCAAGAAGGCTATAGAGCCTCCAAGGTGACCCCAAGCGGGCCCCGCGATGGCTCCAAGAAGCCTCCAAGACGCGACGCCTTCAGAGCACAGGATCTGCAATGACCTTGGTGCTTGACTATTGTCGTCGTCGTCGTCGTTGGTGTCGTCGTCGCCGTCGTATGTTTCGTCCTCGTCGTCGTGCGCCTATCCCTCACCATCTATATCATAATCATTTTACTTAGTCTCCCCCTCCTGCTCGTGCTCCGCTTCCTCCTCCTCATCATCATCATCATCTTCCTCTTCGTCCTCCCCACCTGCTCCTCTCATCCATCCCCATCCGTTTTCTGCATGCTCCCTCTCTCTTCTCTTCACTCCGACTGCTCCTCAGCGGCGGACGTGGATCGCTGCTGGGCCAGATGCTGCTACACATCCCTGATCGGGTCAACTCGCCTGGCGACTGTTTTTGGATGGGCTGGTGGTGATACGCGAAGCGAGAACAATTCTGACGTGGAGCCGTCGGTGGACCTCATTCCAAATATGTTCGTTGAACGAGTGCTTGCTACCAGCTACTTTGAAACACAACGCCAAATGAATGATGCCTTTCACACCATTGTCAACGTGCTTCATGGCAATGTTATGCGCCCTCACGATCGAGTGGGCCTGGCACTGGAAGAACATTCGCACCCAACCAGGCGGGCGCATCGTATCCAAGATGTTCTCGCCAGCTCTGTTGGACCTGTGGCCGTCCGCGTCGGTGATCCGCGCCTTGTGGGAGAACGCATTCTCTGCAAGCGAAGCCGAACCCGATTCGATCAGAGCCAACGCCTGGCAAGCGGCCGACGTTCGCATCAACGGCTGAACCTGGCACACCACGTCCCCCACGAGGTACATGTAGCGCTCGTGGCCCATGAGGTTCAACTTCAGAAGGTGACAGTACCGCGACCTCGTGGCGAAGAGCTTGGTGACCGTCTTGGCCCTGAAGCCTCGGACCGTGCCTCGCAACAGGGCGAGGCACAATGATCTGGATGGCATCGTTGCCACCTCAGCGCCACAATCACCACCTGAAAAAGCAGGGCGACGAAGCTCTCGATGGTCACTCTGCGCCTGGATCTCCAGCGGCGTCTCGTCGTACGATGCGTGGTCAACAGCCTGCACCAATTGAACTCCAGCGTTGATGGCCCGTGCGCGCACAGCAAAGGCGCGCACGATGAACGACCGATGCCATCGATCCACGAGCCCCCCCCACACCGCCGAACTCAGCATCCTGTGCTTCATCTCCCACTGTCCTTTTTCCAACGCCGATGCCTGAGTCGCCAAGCTCGCGCGGAACGAACAACCCAGACCATCGTGCAGCAGACCGCGGCATACAGATGAAGCCTCCACGTTCTCGCGGCGCGCCGCCAAGAGCACGGCGCCCATTCTAGACATCAGCGGGCTCTCCCAGAACAGCCGAGGTCGCTCCAACACCGCCTTGATCTCATCGTCGGACAGCCTGAGACTCGGCGCCGTCTCTGAGGACCTGGCGACGTCCAGCCTCATGCGCTTCGCCGCCATGCGTCGCGCGTGAGCGCGGCAGCAGGCGCTGGCTGGGCCGATGGAGGGGGATCGGCGGCCCAGCCGAAAAATGACCCGCTGGGTGGTCAATGAAAGAGGCCCGAACCAAAGCGGTCGCGGGTGCACGCGAGCAAGAGCAGGAACAACGCAGGACAAACGACTGCAACGAATGCGAAGCAATGGCGCCTAATCTAGGGAGGGAGATGCCGATCCTTCTCTCGCTGCTGCCCATCCTCCCCCTCATCATCATGATTCCTTCAACTCGCCCCCGCCCTCTTGGCGACGGCGATGCTACCCCCCTCCCTAAATCAAGCGCCATCGCCCCGCATTCACCGCCACCTGGCGCATAAGGATGCCTTTACTTTCCCAAACAATGCTTGCACTTGCACTTGTTTACGATCGGACTGGCCCGAACGTTAGCCTACGTCGCGCAACACTGTTTGGTGTCCATAGCCGCCGTCCGTCTCTAGTGCCGCCCCCGCTCTATCCCCAATGGTTCCCCGCTGCCCTCGCACATTCCCCCCCCCAATACGTCCTGCCCGCCGCCGCCGCTCTCCCACGGGAGAGCCCAGGCTGGCCCTGGATGGCCCTGAGACGGCCCAGAATGCCTCCAAGACGGCCCGATGATACACCAATATGGCTTTATATGCCTCCAACGCGGCCGAATGCCCCCCAAAAACACCGTAAGAGAGGCCCACGGGAGCGACATCGACCTGGACTTGAAAGCTGTCCCCTCCAAGAATCCTGTCAAGAAAACCCCAACGTGCCCCCAAGATGCCTCGAGGACGCCCCTGCCATGGGCTCCCAGAAGTCTCCGAAACGCTTTCGAACCCTAAGAAGCCCCCGAGAACCACCCCAGAACCCGCCCAAAACCCCCAACCATACCGCGACCCCCCCCCCAGACGACCCTATGTACCCCAATGAACATCAAGAGGCTAGCAAATAAGTTCCCAACTTTCACTCGAAGAAGAAAACTGAGGAAAGCCAGAGGGAGGACAGGGAGGAGCGAATACAGGCAGGCGGCGTGAAGAACAGGAGGAACATGATCAGGAAAAGGCAGACGAGGATGACGATGAGGAGGAGGGGAAAACTGAGAGGAAAACGATGATGAGGAACAAGCGAACGAAGGCTGTTGCGCTGGCAAGGCGGCGGGGTTTGCCGCGGACAACTTGATGCGTCCTGAATGCGCAGGCACAGTGGCATTACAGTCGCGCGTTCGGCGAGAGAGCGCCACGTGGCTGTAACGCCGCGCACTACAATCGCACGTTTGGCAAGGCAGCGTCGCGCGGCTGTGGCGCCATTCGCTCGAGGTTGGAAGGGTTGGACCCCCTGATCCAGAAGCGCGCGGAAGACATTTTGAATACATTTTAAGGCTTTCAACAAAGCCTACTCAAAAAACGCCCCAGGACATTTCCAGGACATTTAAGCCAACATGGGCGATCCTGGGTTCCTAATACCCACCAAGAATGCAAACGAACGATGAAGACGACGGCGGCGATGGCGACGGCCGCGCGGCCGCGGCGACGGCGACGACGTTCCTGAGCTGCCTCGCCGCCGCCAGGTCGTCGGACGCCGCGGACGAGAGGCACCACGGCAGGGTGTCGGTGGTCCCGTCCCAGCCGTCAAAGCACCACTGGGGGGGGAGGGGGCGGCGAGGCCCTCGAGGAGCAGAGGCCCTGAAGCGATTCCTGAGATCCAGGTGTTGCAGTGTTGCACGCCTGACGTTGCCGGGTGTCGAGCCCCGGGGCCTGCACAGATCACAGATCGATCAGGCTCGGGGCCCCAGGAGGGCCGGTCTTGGGACTATCCTGGGGGGCCTTTCGGCCATCTCGGGGGCTCCGGAGGTTGCCCCAAGATGTGAAGAGGGCGTCGCAGCAGTAGCAGGGGTGCGTGCGTGCGTGCGGAATCCACCCCGCCCCTTACTAGCAGAGTGGTCCTCGTGCGGCCAAGGTCAGTCAGCATCGAATCGGGAAATCGGATCGACGTCCAGTGCTGCGGAAGTCGCCTGGCGACATCGTCGGCGTCCACCAGGGGTCGTTTTCGAGCCCCAGGGGCAGTCAGGAAAGGCCCCGCGGCGAGAATCGGGTGCGCCGATTGAAGAGAGGGGGCCAGGAAGAGTCGGGGGGGACCCATCATGGCCCGGCGCAGGTGCGCGGACGAGGGGGGGCCAGGCGACGTGCTGAAGAAAAAAAAGGCCCCTGAAATCTGGGAGATGCCGTGGCCTGACATCCACTCCCCCCTTGATCCTTGACCCCCCGGCTGGACGCCTCCGAGAGAAGCCAGTCCCGGGAGTTTGGGTCGACAGCTCGGGGACGCCGCGGCAGCGGCGACACAGCATACTCTTTGGGAGGTGCTGCAGTGACCTGCAGGGCTTGGTCGGTCACGCTGTGGGCCCCAGGATGTTGGCCGCCAGCAGTTCCATGCGGTTGCCAGCGCTGGGGGGTCCTGGTGAAGGCTTCAGGCGCTGC
The DNA here is from genome assembly GCA_963575745.1 of Prorocentrum cordatum. Lineage (NCBI taxonomy): Eukaryota > Dinophyceae > Prorocentrales > Prorocentraceae > Prorocentrum > Prorocentrum cordatum. The sequence goes on from CAUYUJ010015469.1 coordinate 146,424, forward strand.
TCGTTCCCTGGAGTATTTCGAGGCGACCAGATTCGGGCGGGTGGATGGTGGAAGAGAAAGGTGGACATCCATGAGGGAGAGACGACATGGAGGTAATTGAAATCAAGCGCGGGAGGATGAGAAGGCCGACCAACAGGCGGGACTGGGCTTAAAATCCAGCGCTGTGCTACTAGAACGGAGAAAGAAGGTCCTGCCGCCATCTCTCGTAAACCAGCTCCGCACCGAAGTTGGCGGAGGAGTGGAACTCCACCAGCCCTTGCTCGCTGGGAGCAAACTGTGGCATGATGAAGAGCATGACCAGCACCAGGATGATGACGCGGCGGGTCGTCATCTCCTCGGCGCGCAACGTCTCTGGATGTGGAGGCTGTGGATATACAGTCGTCGTGCTGCCACAGGGGTCGCTGAATAAGGAACGAATGCGGCTTTCTGGCCACGAGGAGCCTCGGCCAAACATCGGCCTCGGGGCCTCGACCTCAAGGCCTGGACCTCGAGCTCGACCTCGAGGCCTGGACCTCGACCGTCGACCCCGAGGCCCTCCTCAGCTCGAAGCGGTTCTCAATTCAGCGCCTCTGCGCGCACAGGGAGGGCGCCGAGAGGGGAGGGGGGGGGGCAAGCGGAGGCAGGGGGAGCGGAGGATGGGAGAGGCAGGGGCTGGGAAGAGCAGGGCAGGGTCGGGTGCCTCAGCTGGCCTCCACAGAGGGAGGCTGTGGTTTTTGGGGAGGGGTCGGGCGGCTTAGAGAAAAAGGAATGATTAAAGGGGCCCAAGAACACACAAACGAATACACACAAACGAATACACACAAATCCCAGGATTCCCCACATGCTCCTATATTTTCTCGGTTTTCGGTTTCCCCCCACACTTCCCATATTGTCCCATATTCTCCTGCGAGTCGACGATGGGTCCCCTCCTGCCTGAGATTGGGAGAAAGGGAGAAGAGATAGACGACAGACGAGAGACGTGCACGGAAGGTGAGGTACGAGGGGAGGGAAGACAAGGACGACTGCGAAGCGTCGGGAGGGGAGAGGGAAGACACTGCAGGGAGGGAGTTAGGGACGACAGGGAACTGGGGGACCATGCAAGAGTGGGAAGGAGAAAAGAGCCAGGTGAGAAAAGGTGATATTGACCCCGTCCGTCTCCTCGCCCCCTTCCTTCTCCTCCTCCTCCTCCTCCTCCTCCTCCTCCTCCGCTGTCTCCTCGCCTTTCTCCCAGTCATCCTCTTCCTGAGATCCGTCCTCGTCACAGAAAACAACGAGGGGGGCAAGCGAACCTCCGAGAAATCCACGCGAAGCACTGGACATTCGTGTATGCCGTGAGCTTCTTCTTCGACGTCATTGGGGAAACAAGCAATGACATAAACATAACAACTCAGAGGTCCGCGCGGATTTCTCGTATCGGCGTTGGACCCCCTCCCTCACTGGCGCGCGGAGCGCGCCAGGGGCGGTGCTGGAGGAGCCGCCAGGGGTCTCGAGCACCGATCCGAGAAATCCGTGCGGACCTCCGCGTTTTTACGTGCACGTCATTGCTTGTTTCCTGAGTCATGCTCCCACTCGTCCCTCCCGCTCCTCCCAGCGAAAGCCTGGCCCCGGAGGAGGAGGAGGCGGAGGAGGAGGCGGAGGAGAAGGAGGAGGAGGAGGAGGAGGAGGAGGAGGAGGAGGAGGAGGAGGAGGGAGGGGCGATCGACGAGCCGACTCGGGAAACGAGACTGGCCAGACACCCAGGGCGGGGCCGCGGTCGGACCCTGCAGTGGAAGAAGGAGGCAAGGCATCTCAGGGTATCCTCCTCCTCCTCCTCCTCCTCCTCCTCCTCCTCCTCCTCCTCCTCCTCCTGGGAGGCTGTGGGGGAATCAATGCAGAGAGAACCACTCTGGGCTGAGACACAGGAAGGGGGGGGGCAACAAGCAGAGTCTGCCCGCAACCCAGGAGAGAGAAGGGGGAGAGGAAGAAGAGGATGACTAGGAGATAGGAGCCGGCTCCCCCTGAACGTCCATACGGAAGTCTGCGAAGGCCTCCGGAACTCCTGGACGTGCGACGTCGTGATTTTTGTTGCAACGTGGGAGCCCTGGACATCTGAACCATTCCGCCTGGACCGGCTTCTCATCCCGAGTCGTCTTTTGACAGACCCAGGGCCCGGTAAGGGCCTCCAGTGATTGAAAGCAACGATAAACCTCCCGTCGTTATTGTTTTCAAGATGGTAGTTTCTGGAGGCCCCCAGAGATCTTCAGAGGCATAGTTGGGCGGCTGGCCTGTGGAGGCTTCCAGAGGGCCTGTGGCGGGCCAAAGAGGATACCAATAGTCCAAGGACCCACCCCCGAGTTGGATAGGGGGGGAAGAAGGGATGGAGGATGGGATGAGGATCTGGAAGGGGCGAGACGGGAGTAGGGATATGAAGAGTAGAAGAAGACCACCGCTGCTGACATTCTCCCATACCTCGCTGGAACCAGGTGTGTGAGCCCGCGGTCTCCAGAATGTTCTGGATACGGCGTGCGGAATCATGATTGGGAAATGCGAGACACATAAAAAGGGTTCGGGTGGCTGAAGATGAAGACGGGGCTGATGAGTTCCTACTCCTCTGACGTCTCGCTTCGAGTCCCGGTCGCCGCAACTTGTAAAGCTCTGCGGTAGTACAAACGATGTAAGAGAGGCGTGGCCACAGCCTACACCTGCTTCAAAAGTCATCGCAAAAGGCATAATTATTACTGGTGCGGAAAATTGTCGAGAATGAAATAGCCGGACACCATCAGCGTGGACTGACGTGAATGTCCGACCTCCTCGCATGTGTGCAAAGCGCCCCTCAAGAAGACACGTGTTTGCAACAGTAGCGGCTCGCATCGAAGACCGCGAAGAACTCGCACACGATACGTAAACGCATGTTCGCGACTCTCCAGTGTTTAAAACTGTTTCTCGGTGACGCCCGCGCTCATGATGCCTGTGGACGACGTACCACCCGAGATGATGTTGCCCATCTCGTCCACGATCTCGGAGCCGCTCCACTTCTGGTGCGTCAGTGTCTCCACCTTCTCCTCGCGCTCCTTACGCTGGATCATCTGCACGTAGGCCGCGGCGCCCTTCGTCGCGTAGCTGCGCGCGAAGAGGTCGATGCTGAGGGCGTCGCAGTGGAACCCTGCCAGGGTGATGAACTGCCAGCAGAAGCCAAGCTTCGCCAGGTCCCAAATGAAGGACTCCATCTGCGCATCGGTCATGCCTGCCGTGTCCCAGTTGAAGGACGGGCTGAGGTTGTAGGCGAGCATCTGGTGAGGCACAGCGGCCTTGACCTCCTGGGCGAACTTCGCCGCCTGGCTGAGGATGGGCTTGCCGGTCTCCATCCAGATGCAGTCAGCATACGGGGCGAACGCGATGGCGCGCTGGATGCAGAAGTCGGTTGACCCCTTGATCCTGAAGTAGCCCTCCACCGACCGAGCGCAGTCCCAGTCGAAGAAGATGTCGCCGACGCCCATGCTGGCCGCGGCCGCCTTCATCTCTGTCAGGGACATCTTCAGGGAGTCCTTCAGCCACTTGCTCGGGTCGGTGCCCTTGGCTTTCAGCGCCTTGGCCACCGCATCCGGGTAGGTCATCGCGCCAGCGCGCTCCTCCCAGTCCTTGTCGGTGCCCTTCCTAATGGCGTCGTACAGGCTCTCCACGCCCGGCACCGTAGCGCCCTTGATGTGGGGATGGTCGATCGGGTCGATGTTGGAGTCGATCATCGTGGCCGCCTCCGCGTCCGTGCGGGCGACCAAAACAAGGGGCGAGTTCAGCACGTCGGCCTGCAGGCGGCAAGCGATCAGGCGCTGGATGTGCTCCCAGGTGGACACGAGGACCTTGCCGCCCATGTGGCCACACTTCTTGGTGCCGGGCTTCTGGTCCTCGATGTGGATGCCCGCGGCGCCGAACTCCACAAACATCTTGGCGAGCTTCATGGTGGCGGTGAGGCCGCCGTGGCCGGTGTCGGCGTCGGCGATGATGGGGTTCATGTAGTCTACTGGCTTCGTCTTGGCACGGTCCTCGGGGCTCATGCGCCGCCGATCCTCGTACTGCTTGCGGTCGTGGAACAGCTGGGCCCTGAAGAGCTGGTCTACCTTGTTCGGCACCGTGTCGTACGGGTAGTCGGCCACGTCAGGGCCTGGCTCGTTTGACGTGGACGCGGTGGAGCTCGACTGCCAACCGCTGACGTAGACGGTGGTCAGGTACTTCGCCATCTGCACCACCTGCACCGGGTCCAGCGCGCCGAAGGTGTGGGAGCACGTGCCCTTGGCCTGGTGCTCGCGCATCATCCTGTAGAGCTTCTCCGAGACCTTCGCGCCCGTGAAGTGCAGCGGCACGGTGCCCTGCAACTTGACGACGTCCTCGACCTTGTACGGCCGGGTGGTGTGCTTGAAGCGCTCCTGGGCCATCCACGCGGACATCTCCTTGCACCGCGCCGCGAAGTCGGCGTCCTCGGCGGCACTCACGCCCCGCACACAGACGCCCCCGGTCACAGAGGCATCCCCCGCCAACACGTGGCGCTGGATGGTCAGCACGCGCTGCGCCATGGCTGAGTGATCGACGGCGCCGAGCAGGGCGGCGGTAGTGCACCTGAACCGAAGAGGTCGAAGCGAAAATGGCTGCGGGGTAGTGCCCCTCGGCGACGCGGCTGACTGATCGGGCCTGCCGGAGAGAGCTCTCAACCCGGAGCTGCGGAAGCACGGGGGGGGAAGCAGCGGATGGAGGAGCTTGAGGGCGGGGGGGGCCAGAGGATCAGGAGCGCACGCAGCATGCCTCATCATTACAATCACCACTGCCAATATTGTGTCCCTTCCTTCACTTGCCCACCATCCACACACCCATCCTCACCCTCATCCCTGCTCCTCCTCAATCACACTTCCCCACTTGTTGCCCATCCACTTCATCCTGGTCCTCATTTTCGTACTCCTCCCCCTCCTTCCTTCGAGATCCAACATCTCTTCTGTTCATCCTCCTCCTCACTGCCCCGTATCAGCGCCGTTACAAGCATTCGCATCCTGACCTGACCCTCCTCACCGTCAGGATCAACATCAGCATCAGCATCACTATCAGCATTAGCATCAGCATCAACATCATCACCATCATCGCATCATCATCACCAAAACCATCATCATCCTCATCCTCAGCATCATCAGCATCATCATCATCAGCCGCAAACGGAAGGGCGCCAACAGAAGCAGCAGCAGCATGGCTGCCCGCGGGGTCAGCGCCAGCGCCCAACCTGCGCACAGCCTCGCCGACAGCTGCGCCAGCCGCGCCGCCGAGAAGCCACACCGCAGGCATGCCACCCAGCTGGGGCCCTGCGCCGGCGCGTGCACCAGCCACGCAGCGCCCGCGAAGAGGGCGCGAGCCGCCTCTGCCGGCGCGGGTGGCGCGACGACCCCGCTGGCCTCCATCGCTGCCGGTGCCCTCGGGCGCCGCGGCAGAGGGGGTGCAGGCGCCGCGGGCGCTGCGGGCGGCGGCGGCGGGCTCTGTCTGCGCGGGGTCCGCGCGCGGCAGTCCAGCGGCGACGCACGCACGGGCCGCCCAGTCCGCGGCCCACGCGAGGGCTGCGCAACCTTTACGCGGATGGATGGTGGCTCATTTTTGAAATGGGGCTCTCGTTTGAGACATCCGCAAACTGTAGAACCAAAACGCTTGAATTTTGCAACGCGCACCCGGCTGGAAGGCAGACTCTTTTCAAGACGTGGCAATCGCTTGAGAACTCCTTCGACTTTGCGCTCACTCTAGCTGGGAGGACGGAGGACAGATCCTGTACATAAACAGGTCCTCGCCTGAATGACAGGCCAACCGGGGGCTCGTCACTCTAGGGCCCCCCCAGGCAGTGGGAAGGAAGACTTTGAGGAGGGGACTTGGGACGGGAGTGTGCATCGCAGGCATCGGTGATGCTTAATGGGCTCACTCTGGTCCTCCTCCTCCTCCTCCTCCTCCCCCTCCTCCTCCTCCTCCTCCTCCTCCTCCTCCTCCTCCTCCTCCTCCTCCCCTCCTCCCTCCTCGTCCCCCTCATCCCCTTCACCTTCTCCCTCCTCCTCCTCCCTCCTCCTCCTCCCTCCTCCTCCTCCTCCTCCTCCTCCTCCTCCTCCTCTCCTCCTCCTCCTCCTCGTTCTCCTCCTCTTCCTCCTCCTCCTCCTCCTCCTCCTCCCTCCTCCTCCCCCCCTCCTCCTCCTCCTCCTCCTCCTCCTTCTCCTCATGGATAACTCCTCCCTGTCGCACCCAGAGGCTAGTTTTTAGAGCGGGCTGGGCGTTTCGCCTGAGACTTCCTCACCACTTACGACTCTGAAACTTACAAAAAGTGACAACAGCTTTAAAGATGGAGAGCGGGTGGCTTTCCAAATGTGGCTCTCGCCTCAGCGCCGCGCACATTCGTTCAAAAAAATGCAAGAGCTTCACCGATTGAGGGGGGGTGGTTTTCCAAATGTGGCTCTCGCCTAAATGCCGCGCACATTCGTTCGAAAAAATCCCAGAGTTTTACACATTGAGGGCGGGCCATTTTCAGAATGTGGCTTTCGCCTTAGCGCCGCGCACATTCGTTCTAAACATTTGGAGGAGCTTCACGTATTGAGGGCGGGTCGTTTTCAAAGTGTGGTTCTCGCCGAAGCGCCGCGCATATTCGTTCTAACCATTTGCCAGAATTTCACCGATTGAGGGCGGCTCCTTTTCAAAATGTGGCTCTCGCCTTAGCGCCGCGCACATTCGTTTTCAACATTTGCAAGAGTTTCACGGACTTCCATGATCAACGCACCAGAAATGGTGTTTTCGAAGGTTTCAGGACTATGCGGGAGCGACCGGTATGTTGATTCGCTGTGTTGAAATCAAAAAACGGCGTTTGGGCACGATTCTGGATCGTCAAGACGCAGCAATCAGGTTGATACGTGGCGTTGAAATCCCGAGGACACTGTCTTGGCACGCTTCAGGATCTTCAAACGGTTGTCTTCCAACGAGGCAGTTCCCACAATGGAAATGAACCGTTGTGGGGGCCTGTGACGAGGGAGCTTGGGGGGAGGGTTGATTACAACATCGTTGGTGGCCCTTGGGTTTCCACTGGTCCTCCCCCTCCTCCTCCTCCTCCTCCTCCTCCTCCTCCTCCTCCTCCTCCTCCTCCATTCCTTCTCCTCATGGATAACTCCTCCCTACGAACCCCGAGGCCAGTTTTTAGAGCGGGCCCAGCGTTTCGCCTGAGACTTATTCACCACTTATGACTCTGAGGCTTAGAAGATGACAGCAGTTTCAAACATGGAGGGCGGGTGTTTTCCAAATGTGGCTCTCGCCTCAGCGCCGCGCACATTTGTTCTAAACTTTTGCATAAAAAAAGCGCGTGGTGTTCAAAATGTGGGTCTCGCCTTTGCGCCGAAAGCATTATTCCTGAACGTGTGTGAGGGCTTCACAAATTGAGGGCGGGTGGTTTACAAAATGTGGCTCTCGCCTGAGCGCCGCGCGCATTCGTTCTAAACATGTCGGGGAGCTTCACGTATTGAGGGCGGGTCGTTTTCAAAGTGTGGTTCTCGCCTAAGCGCCGCGCACATTCGTTCTAAAAATTTGCCAGAGTTTCACAGATTGAGGGTGGGTCGGTTTCCAAATGTGGTTCTCGCCTTAGCGCAGAGCACATGCGCCTTCCACATTTGCAAGAGTTTCAACGATTGAGGGCAGTTCCTTTCCGACATGTGGCTCTCGCCTTAGCGCCGCCGTCTACACAAATTCGAAGGATTTCACGGATTTCCATGATCAGCGCAATGGTGTTTTAGAAGGGTTCAGGATTATGCGGGCGCAACAATTATGTTGGTTCGCCGTGTTGAAATCAAAAAATGACGTTCTGGCACGGTTCTGGATCGTCAAGACGCAGCAGTCAGGTTGATACGTGGCGTTGAAATCCCGAGAACAATGTTTTGGCACGCTTCAGGATCTTCAATCGGTTGTCTTCCAACGGGGCAGTTCCGTCCATGGAAATGAACCGTTGCAGGGGCCTATGGAGGAGGGAGCTTGGGGGGAGGAGTCATTCCAACATCGTTGGCGACTCTTGGGTTTACACTCCTCCTCCTCCTCGTCCCTCTCCTCCTCCTCGTCCCTCTCCCCCCCCTCGTCCCCCTCACCCCCTCTCCTTCCTCCTCCCCACTCCTCCCTCCCCCCCGCTCCTCCTCCTCCTCCTCCTCATCCCCCCTCCGCCGCCCTCGGCCTGCCCCCCCCCCTCCCCAGTCTTTGAGGTTGCAGCTGTCACCCATGCCATCATCCTGCTCATCCTCCTGCTGCTCCTCGCTCTTCTCGATCACTCTCGCAATCACGACCACTAGGCACATCCTCATGCTCGTTCATCCTCACCCTCCTCCTCCACCTACTCCTCATCATCGCTGTCAAAGTCGTCGTCGCCATCATCGTCGTCGTCATCATCATCAGCACCGTCATCATCAACATCATCACGAGCATTATCATCAGCAACAACATTAACATCAACAACAACAACAACATTAACATTAACATTAACGTCATCACCATCATGATCATCAACAACAACACCAGCACCACCATCATCATCAACAGCATCAGCATCGTCATCATCAGCATCAGCATCGTCACCATCAACAGCAGTATCCTCCTCTTCGTCATCAGCATGATCAGCATCGTCGTCGTCGTGAACGTCGGCGTCATCGTTGTCATCGTCGTCAGCATCAACATCATCATCATGGCCATCAGCATCATCATCACCATCACCATCACCAGCATCATCAATATCAATATCAGCATCGTCATCAGCATCAGCAGCAGCATCAACAGTATGGTCAGCATCACCCTCGTCACCATCGTCGCCGTCACCAGCAACAGCAGCAGCATCACCATCAGCATTATAATCATGATCACCACCATCATCAGACACAGTATTATCATCATTCGCAACATCAACAACCACAACCTCATGAACAGCATCGGTCACCATCGTCGCGATCGCCATATCCGTCGCTACCGCGATCACCGACGTTGCCACACGCACCGCCATCATCAACGCTACCATTGACATACCAATCATCACCATGAACGCCAGCCGCAGCATCAGCACCGTCACCTGCATCACCACCATCCGCATCGTCACATCACCAATCGTCGACGTCGTCGACATCATCTGCATCGCCATTAACACCCTCACCAACCATAATCACAGTCATCAACACCATCAGCCATATACACTTGCGACGATAGCGACGGCTGAGCCCGCGTCCGAGAGCTTCTTGCCGACCCTCAGCTCGGGGTCGCTCGGCGCGTTCTGGCCCTCCTCGGGGCCGCCATCCTCCTCCTAGCCCCCCTCCCCGTGCTCCTGCTCATCCTGCTGCCGCTGCGTCTCGTCCTCCTCGTCCTCCTCCTCTGCCTCCTCTTCTTCTTCCTCCTCTTCCTCCTCCTCCTCCTCCGCATCATGAACATCATCAGCATCATCCCCATCATCAGCAGCTTCGTCAGCATCATCATCACCACCACCAGCAGCATCATCATCAGCATCATCATCGTCGTCATCATCATCAGCATCATCATGCTCCTCCTCGCCACCCTCCTCACTGCCATCCCCGTCGTTCGTGCCGTTGACACCGTTCTCCTCACCGTGTCTTCCACCTCACCCCCACCCTCACCATTCGCCTCGTCCTCCGCCTCCCCCTCCTCGCCAATCTCTTTCCTGCCTTCCTCCTCCGCCTCCTCCTCCTCCACCTCCTCCTTGCCCCCCTCCTTGTCCTCCTCAAGTTTCTCGCAGGTTTGCTCTCAACCCTCAAGGGTCCAGGATGAAGGTTGTAACGTGTTTGACAGCTTTTGCGCGTTGTCAGCGTTGTCTGCGCCTGGAAGCCACCAGAAGCCTCCTGGGGCCCCTGGGGGCGGAAGCAAAACTAACCGCATCCTCCACATGTTCCTCCTCCTCCTCCTCCTCCTCCTTCTCCCCCTCCACCCCCTCCTCCTCCGCCTTCTTGTCGCCACGCTTCTGATCCTCCTCTGTATCGTCGTCGACGTCGTCCTCCTCCTCCTCCTCCTCCTACTCCTCCTACTCCTCCTCCTCTGAAAACGGGCCTCGTCCTTCTCGCCCTTGTCGCCCGAGCCCCTATCGCCGAGGAGTTCATCCTCGTCGGAGAAGCCGTCCTGCGAGAGCGCTCAGAAGGGAAGGGGAAGAGGGACACATTTGAACGGGCGCAACAGCCTTCGGACACATCAACTTCTGGAGCTCCGCGCAGATCTCTTGGGTCGGCGCTGGTCACCCCTCGCCTGGCGCATCCACATTCAGCCCGTATCATAAAGATGCGCGATAAGGACGCAAGGGCCATGGACACCCCTTGTGAAGCTCTTCGAGCGGAGCGCTGCCAACGAAACTGGCCAAGGATAGGCCGAGGAAGCAAGGATGCAAGGGGTACTCTTGGGAAGGCTGCCCGTCCTGACCATGCGGTTTGACTGTATTCGGTAGGAGTGTGGGGGGCTGTTGACGGCGCGCGCAAGAGGGTAGGCGGAGGGGGGATGGCTTCTCAGAAGGAGGCTGCTTCTTAGACGGCGCTGGCCCTACATCAACTGACAAGACCCACGCCTTCTGAGAAGAAGGGGCGCCTTCGAGGATGAAGAGGAGGAGGATCGAGGATGAGGATGATGAGGATGAGGATGAGGAGGAGGAGGAGGAGGAGGAGGAGGATGAGGAGGAGGAGGATGAGGAGGAGGAGGAGGAGGAGGAGGGGGAGGGAGCCACGGGCTGAGGAGGGGCGGGGCCGTCGTCCCGTCGGTCGCCCCCGCTGCTCGTGGCCGCGCGCAGCGCGCCATCGGCGCCGCAGCCGCGGCGGCGCAGAGCCGCCACGCCCAGCGAGGGCGAGCCCGCCTGGCACAGGCGCCAGCGGGAAAAGAGTTCCAACGCCAGGACCCTCTTCCGCGTGCTGGACGCTGCGAACATCCTCAGCAGCCACCACAGCACGCAGCAGCCCCAGCGCAGCAGCAGCGCCACAGAGGCCATGACGCAGAGCTGGAAGCAGCAGCAGCGCGGCGCCTCGAGGGAAACGTGGTCAGGAGCAGGGACCACACACCTCGAGGCGCCGCAGCGCGGCGCTGGGAAAAGGTGGACAGGAGCAGTGTCCACAACCCAGGCGCCCGCGCGGGGCACAGGGGAAAGGTGGTCAGGAGCAGGGACCACACACCCTGGGCCCGCAGTGGGCGAGCAGCCATGGCCTTGGAGAAGCTCAAAGTACCCCAGCAGGCGGTCCTGGAGCCGTCCCGCCTCGAGGACGAAGGCCGCCGTCCACATCCAGGACTACATTCTCAGCAAGAGGCAGCAGGCCATCGCCGATGCAGTGCTGGAGCTTCCCTTCACCATCTCTCGCGACCATGAGTCCTTCGGCCTCCCGCCAGAGGATCCAAACATGAGGAAGATTTGGACGAGAAACCTCCAACAGAGGCTTGGCCGGGTTGCAGATCAGATCAGCGGCGCTCAGTCCGCCAAGGCTGACGCCAGCAAGCTGCTCACAGAGGCCTCGGTCATCAAATGCATGCTCGCGATGGCCACAGATCCACCAACACGGCTACAGCAATATCGGTCTCAGATTGAGGTGCTGGCAAAGGAGCAGAAAGATATCCATGAGAAAAAGGAAGCCCTGCAGACAAAGGCGGACGCCAACACCCAGCGCATATCCGACCTGCGCCGCCTCATCACAGACGTCAAGCTGGAGATTGCAACCGAAGCCGGCACCGATTGCGAGGCCGACTCCGAGGACGACAGGAAGAAGCAAAGAAGCAAAAGGGCCAGCACCCCATTTCGCCGTCGCGCCAGCCGAGAGCCTCCATCCTCATGCTCGAGCAGGCCAGCCTCCCCATCAAGCACCATCGCAGAACAGCTCAGGAGGAAAGACGAGGAAGCACGCCGAGAAGGAAAGAACCTAGCCAGAATCGCCGACGCCGAGCTCCGAAAGAAGTCAGAAGAATACGAGGAGGAGGAGGTGGAGGCCATGCGGCAGTGCTCTGCCGAACTGAAGATGCAGAACAGAGACAGGCTCGTGCACCACGAGCAGGAGCTATCCAAGACGGCCATGAACGCTGCCGAACAAGCACTCCGCAGACAAGAAGCTCAGCAAGAGCGTGCATCCCAACCTCGAGAAGAGCTCTTCCACCAGTTCTACGCCGAGAAGATGCAGCAGGAAGCGCAGAGGATCGAGAACCACGAGCGCGCGCTGCGACACGACCTCGAGTGTCAGAAGCATACCTACGAGCAGCAGCGCCAGGAGGCTTACCACATGCTGGACGCCATTCGAGCGGAGCCTGCCTCCAAGGCGCGCACTGCGCCAACCTCTGAGGTTGCAGCCCGCCAGCAGGATATGAGCGTACAACTTCATCGCGAATACGAACGACTGCAGCGTGAGGGCCAGAGGATCGAGCAGGTGAACCAGGACCTCCGTCTCGAGGAGCAGGCCGTGCAAGTCATGGCAGCCCAGGAGATGCAACGAAAGCGCGACATAGCTGAGCAGATCGCGGAAGCCCAAGCAGACCTCAAGCGAGAGGAGATCCAACAGGAGCACGTGATCCAGCAGCAGACCGCCATCGCAGCGAACAAGCTCCTGGAGGAACATTACACAGTCCAGAGGGAGCGAGGGGTGGTCTATCAGCAAGCGGAGCTCCAGCTCGAGGCGCATAGCCATATCCAGAACAAGTGCGACCAGCTCGAAGCCAAAGAAGCGGAGCACCTACGGGCCACCCAACACTTCAACGAGGCCCAGGCTCTCCAGCAACGGATGAACCACATGACCAACTACGACCAGCATCAGCGCGATCAGTTCCTGGAGAGATACGGCCAATACGAGGCAGATATACACCAGCAGCATCAGCTCGACAACTCCGAGCTACAAGCCGTACAGACACAAAGACACTCACAGGAAGAACAGCATCGTGAACAGCTGGCCCGACAACAGGAAGAGCATCGAGTACACCAAGCACTTCTCGAGAAGACCCTGCGGGAGCAGCTCGACAGCATCGCACCCAGGATCGATACTGACATGCTCGACGGCGTCGCCAGTGCGCTCACCAGGGACAACGAGAAGCAGAAGATGCAAGCCCAAGCCGACGACGAGGAGGCCTACCAGCGGGACAACATACGCTCCGCCCTCCACGCCATCGCCCCGTCGCACGAGCTCGACTACGACGTGCCCCGTGAACCGCGCTACGCCGAGCTAATCCAGATGGAGACCCCGAACGCCGCAGGGCATCGCGGCGCTCCCTAATCGTCGGGATCTTCGAATGGCTTAACGCCGCCCTTCTACTGCAGCCTCTGCAAGTCGCGCGGCAACTACACCAGCGCAAAGTCGGAGATCATCGGGTGCAGGCACTGTGGGAGCGAGAACATCGAGGATCGCTCCGCCGACCTCGGTGTCAACTGCACGCGCCCTGCGACTCCAAGGCCCCGCCGGGCCACCGACCTGCACAACAACCAGCAGACACAAGCATCAGCACAACGCCCATCACCACTCCCACCACCAGTGACGACACCGCAACCACTCGGCCCCCTCATCGACCTCGCATCCCCATCGGGAGTTGCTCCGACGCCAGTTGCGGGAGACGGAGCGCCTCAGGAGAACCCGAAGACTCACGAAGGATCCTTGGCCGGGACATGCACAATACATCCTACACGACACGCCGAGGACCAGAGCTTCGACGACCCCAACGACCACGACCTAGGAGACTCAACACACACTCCGACAGTCCGAGCATCGCCGACTCCCCCCGACGAGCAACCGACACCAATCGCCTCCTGGGGAGCAGGCCCCTTCCTGCCCCCCCCGACACCCATGGCCGCCCCCCTACAGAGGGCACAGTCCTTGCCGCTCCCCGACGACCCCACTTCCCCACGACATGTCCGACCGTCCCACGCACAGACCACCCTACTGGGGAATCCTGACTCCCCCCCCCCAACGATCCCCCATTACGCTCGAAGTCGGCTCCCCTTCTGCGCCCGCCCAACCATACTCCCCGAAGCCACTTCCAGCACGATTCCACATCGCCACTCCCGACCGTGCCAGATCTGCACCACCATCGGCACTCCGAAAGGCAAGCACTCACAGCAGGCCCGCGCGCAAGGTACGGACCCTGGACGACGGCGACGGATTCGACAACCCTATGGACCGCAGGCGCTTCAACCCGGAGAGTCAGGAGGGCAGCTCGGGCTCAAGCTCTGACACGACAAAAAACTAACCAGGACTTCCCCCGCTGGGGGGCAACTGGCCCAGCGGGGGAGCCCCACCACAACCCTACCAGAAGACCGAGCACCTAGCCCGCTCAGAGTGGCTATACGTAACTACCAGCTCGACGGAGCAACCACTGAGCCCCAGCAGATGTGCTGTGCGACCCATGCGGCGCCAGACACTCAGCGACAGGCCCAGACGCCTCTACAGCCACAGGCCCCGCTTCCGAGGCCGCCGACCGCCTCAGCGGTGTTAGCTTGTGGGTTAGCACACCGCCTGACGCCAGCGGCCGCGCAACCTAGCACTCCACAACCAGCGACTGCGACACAAAAAAGCAAAACCAATAATAAGATCAGCTTCAACACCATTTGTGAGTGGGTAATATACTCAGCCGCCGCGCCTTGGGACCAGCACTACGACCATGGCAGCGCGCAGACACTAGCAACCACCACTGCACCAACCGTCGGACCGAGGACCATCCCCTCGGCCGACAACCGCAGTGCACCAACCACCCCACCCAGGCGGCCGGCGAGGCCAGACGGGGCTAGTCCCCATCGACCCGACCGACCCGCTCCCAAGAGACGCACCAAGCAGAAGGCAAACCAGGCGACCAGCCACTTTGGCCCAAAGGCGCCGCATCAATTTTCTCATGAAGCGCCCAACGAGAAGCCCCACCATGAGGCCAACCGACGTCAGCAGCAGCAAGGACTGCAGCTGCCGCAGCAGCAAGGACTGCAACAACATGAGGAGCAGCACCAAGACCTACTCCAAAGGCCACTACCGGCTGGACCTCGGAGACTCCCCGAGGCCGGCCTCTCTGCATCGCCATGCCCTCCCCCTAGAGAGAACCTCAGGACCACCAACGGCCCGCCAGAGGCCAACCCAGCCAACGCCACGGGACCAACAGCTGCGCCACTGCAGATGCCCTGGATGCGCAGCCAAGCGGCGCAGACGCCCAGAGGAACCGACGCAGCACCAACCATCCCAGAGGCAGCCAATTGCATAGATCCACGAAAGATCTACGACATCGAAGCCACATACCTAGACGCCAAGCATACCGATAGGGGACGCGCCATGCAACCCTTCCGCTCTCGTACCACTGCTATCCCCCCCCCACCAACATCGACGCGACTTTTCGACGCCCAAGCACAGACACACGCTGCTGACCAGAACCTACACCGAGCCAGAGGGAAGGCCACTCAACCATTGAGAGCCACCAACTTCAAGCCCCCAGCACCGCCCAAACAGCCAACGACATCACCCGACATGCCACCTCCGATGCCAGAGCAGCGCAGCGTACAATTCGACGAGCGACCAACCATCCGACAAACGATACAGCTATCACCATCTCCCCACATGACTTTTGTCCTTTGCGACGAGTCCCTCAACGAGACAGCCGACTACATGCTCCGTCACCACCCACAACGACCACTCCAGGAAGGAGCAAGGATCCATCTCTACACGGACGGCTCCAAAAACCAGAAGAAGCCGTGCGACGACGCCTGGTCCGCGGTGATCGTAGGTGACGACAACCTCGGTTTCAGCTTCCAGGGGGCCATCATAGGGAAGCACAAGAGCGGCACCGACATCGCCCTCAAGGACAACGTCGAGCACGAGACTACCTCCACGACCGTCGAGATCACAGCCCTGATATGGGCCTTCGCCTGGGTGATACACTACAACCCCCTCCACATCACCACGATATCCACGGACACGCTCGGTGCTATGCAGCTCGCGAAGAGGCTAGCCTTCACCGACCACGACCCCAAGCTCGCCAGGGCACTCTGCATCCTCTACGACATGGTCAGCAACAAGATCGACCTGCAGCACGTCCACGCCCACGACTACAACCCGTGGAACGAGGTTGCCGACGCCGCCGCCAACCACGGACGCCTGCAAGAAGTTATACCTCCTCAGCCAGAGTGGGCAAGCGTCATGGATGGCGCATCCCAGCGGGACTGGGAATTCCTGGTCGACGCGGATCCCAACACAAAGGAGGCATACCCCATATTCGGCCACGGCAATCTCACAGCACAAAGGGTCGAGACGACCGCCGAGGCCCGACACTTTCACAACCCCTCCGAGTCCAGCGACAAGAAGATTCTCGTAGAAATAAACATCGCCACCTTCAACATCCAGCCGGGGAGAGAGCCATAGTAAGGATCGAAGCGTCGAAAAGAGAAGACCAACAAGCTTAAGACCACGATGGCCTGCCTGTGCGACGAGGACCTCCATATCATTGGTATCCAGGAGGCAAGGACACCCTGGGGCGCTCGCGACGCAGGACAAGACGACGACGCCAGATGCGCCAACGCCAACTGCTACCACATCATTTCCAGCGGCCACAAAGGGTTCAACTACGGCTGCGAGCTGCATGTCCTACACAGCAAACCCTACGGCAAGAGCGGCAAAAAGGAGCTCTTCTTCAAACCTGACCAGTTCACAATCATTGTCAAGGACCCCAGGCTCCTTATCGTTCGCGTAGCCGCCCCTGGCTTCAACCACGTGCTTGCCGTCGCCCACGCCCCGCACTCGAAGGCCCTCGCGACCGGGAAGGATAGCTACTGGAAGAAGCTCGCGGGGAATACTGGAAAGCACCAAGTCAGCATCATCTTCTTCGACGCAAACGCCAGGACAGGCAGCATCACCAGCGCGGCCATCGGCGACAGAGGCTTCAAGCAAAACGGGGACCCAAACGGACACCGTCTACATGAGCTGCTCCTGACCAACCACCTGGCGGCCGCCAACACCTGCGTCAGCCATGGACCAGAGCATCATACCTGGCATTCGGGCAAGGACCCTCATCGCATCGACTACGTCATCATCCCCAAGGGCTACATAGACTCCATCGAGGAGTGCGCCGTGCTCTACGGCATAGGCAGCGGCCAAGACCCAGAGACCAAGGACGACCACTACCCAGTCAAGCTGCAGCTTGCCTACCAGAATCGTCTCGTCCGTCACCAAAGGGATCCCGAAGTTAGACGAGAGCAAGCTAGCCGACGAAGGGTGCCGCAAAAAAGTTCTGCCAAAAACTAGACGAGGTCAAACACCCGCCCTGGGACACCAACCTCAACGAGCACCTCACCATAGTCACTGAGAAGATCACGGAGGCCGCTTACGAGTGCTTCCGCTCCAACAGCCGCACCCCACGCAAGCCCTACCTCACCAGGCGGTCCTTTGCTCTTCTGCGAGTTCGCCGCTCGATACTCAAGACGACGCGGATCGCCAGGAAAAGCGGGATTGCCAGCCACTCGGGTGGCAAGAGGCTACGCTATACGGCAAAGATCATCGCGAGGGAAGCCCTCCTGCCCGACCCCGCAGATGCGAGTGCCCTGGCCGATCTCAGCGACTACGTCAAACTTGTGGTGGCCTCTATCATACTCAGCACTCCCAGTCTAGCTTCCGGCGTCGTGGAACCCGACGATGCCAACACCGCGCACAGCGCCCAGCTCTACTTTGACGCCCTTCTCCTATTCCTCAGGGCGTCTAAGTCGACCCTACAGAAGTGGATCACGACAGACCGCGACGACTTCCTTGAGGGAACCGCCGACGAGATGGGTGCAGCGATCGACGACCACGCCCCCCGTTTAGAGGCCCTGTACGCCAAGCGACTACTGGCCTTCGGAGGACGAAAGTCAAAGAAGCCGCCGACGCCCATCATCGGCATCAACGACGACGGGGAGCCCCTCACCAAGAAGAGCGAGATCGCCGACCACGCCCTAACCTTCTACGGCAAAGTTGAGCAAGCTATTGCCACGGATGCAGACCTGGTAGCAGCCGACTACAACAAGAGGACCCCGCCACGCAGGACCAGGACCAAATATCCAAAACATAATACCCAAGCACCAGCTGACCAGCCAGCTCGCCGCCGCCAAGCGAGGCCGCCGAGGAGGCCCTGACCAGCTCACCGACGACATGTCCAGAGCCAGCCCTGAAGGGATGGCTCGCCTGCTCCACGCCGTCCTAGTCAAGACCCACTTCGAGAGCACCGAGCCCATCGCCGCCAAGGGGGGGTACTCTACGCATTTCCACAAGGGACAGGGTGCCATGGAGCTCCAGAAATCATACCGCGGCATCCTGCTCAACAACACCATCGGCAAGATGCACAGCACCTTCCTCCGATCCCGCGTGAAGGGCCTGCTACCTGAGCTACTAAAAGCAACCCAATGCGGCGCCCGACCCAAGATGGCCACGGATTTCACTACTCACACCAGCCTCGCCTTCATTTGCGACTGCCAGAAGAGATCCAGATCATGCAGCATCACCTTCCTGGACCTCAGGGAGGCCTTCCACTCCGTCATCAGGGAATTCTGCGTGCAAGTGCCGACCACCGCTGATGAGCTCAACGAGCTCATCGAACGGAACGACATTCCCGACTTCATCGGGCCGGCTCTAAAGGAACGACTCCAGCAACCCGCCTACAACAACCAGCACATCGACGACGAGCACCTCTGCCACATGGTCGCAGATCACCACACCTCCAACTGGATGACAGCCAAAAGCGCAAGGCACCACCAGCCGCCTCGGACCAGCACCCGACCTGGAGTGCCATACTCGGATGTCGCCTTCAGCATGCACTTCGCCATTATGCTGAGGGCAATCGACCAGGCAGCTCGAGAGGAAGAGGCCCACGGCCAGCAGACAGGCGGACACGAGATAGAGGCCTGCAGTGAGCCTCTATATTCACCAACCCCTCACGAAGGAAGCGCGCTCAGAAACATGTCCTTCGTGGACGACCTCACCGACTACAACTCGACCGCCAACGCCAACGATCTGATCAACGCGACAGCTCTGGCAGCAGCCAGGGTCTGCACAGCAGCATTCCAGCATGGACTGAAGCCACATCCTGAAAATACCAAGGCCATCCTCATGCACTACGGCGCGGGGGGCAAGAAGGAGGAACAGCGGATAGCCAAGGAGGGCATCGCATACCTAGAACTGGACGGACTTGCTATCAAGGTGCAGCTGGTAACGCAACATAAGGCCCTCGGTGCCATCATCTCGGCGGGCGGGGTCATGGGGCCAGAGATCTGCCTGAGGGTCAACCGTGCACTTGGTGCAGCTCGGCCTCTAGAGAAGCAGATCCTCCGCCGCGAGAAGCTCTCGAAAAAAGCCAAGGTCAAGTACGTCCACTCTTTTTCGGCCTCCTCGCTTACCTACAACCACCATGTCTGGAACGACCTGGCCCTGAAGGACCTGAAGCACATTTCCGCCAAGTACATGGGCCCATGCCGAGTTGCAGCTTCACTACCCAACCCCAACTCACCCGACCAGCGCATCTCCGAGTCCGAGGCGATCGCCAAGACAGGAGTACCCGACTTCATCACCCACCAGTCGATCGCGCGGCTACGATACTTGCCCAGACTCCTGCGTAATGCTCCAACAGTCCTACTTCAGCTACTCGACGGCCAGCGCCAACGAAAGGGCACATGGAGCCGCCAGCTCAAGAAAGACTTCGACTTCCTACGCACGTACTTACCAAAAGAGAGGTGGCCCAGCCAAACCCAGCACGACCGCG
Organism: Prorocentrum cordatum; assembly: GCA_963575745.1. Classification (NCBI taxonomy): domain Eukaryota; class Dinophyceae; order Prorocentrales; family Prorocentraceae; genus Prorocentrum; species Prorocentrum cordatum. The sequence continues at coordinate 166,101 of CAUYUJ010015469.1, forward strand.
ACATCATCAACTGGGCCCGACAGAAGCCGAAGCTATTCACCAACGCGGCCAAGGCAGCTTCGGAGGCATACATTCTCCACACTCGCGACCAAGCTCAAGGCGCCAAGCTCCAGAAGGACATCTTGATGACCTCGGCAGATCACACAACTGAAGCGATGGACCTCTGCGACGACACGAACAACCAGAAGTGCGTCTGCTACGCCTGCGGCCGAGTCGCCCCCAGGCAAGGCATGCTAATCCATATGGGCAGGGACCATCCAGACCATGGAGACCCGCGCTTTGGGGCGACAGGTACCGCGTGCCGATGCTGCCAGACCGAGCACCGCTCTCTTCCGAGGCTCATCAAGCACTTATCGGTGGCTCACCGTTGCCGCAAATCCTGGTGTGCCTGGCACACCCAGACGATGGAGCCTCTGACGGAGCAGCAAGTAGCAGATAACCTTGCCGCCATCGCCGAGGCCACAAACGCCAACATGAAGCAAGGACGACACCCAACCTTCAGCGACAAGCCAGCCTACCCGTGCGACGTCACACCGCTGCCTCTCCACGAGACGCCGCCCGCCCTACCCAAAGTATTCGCCAGACTCGAGCCACCACCAAGCAGACCACCCGCGAGCTCGCCCGCAGAACCAGCCGAGCGCCAAGTGATCGTCTTCATCACCGACCGCCCTCGACAGGCCGCCGACCTCCAACAGATCATGGCCAGCAACGGGGTCACGAGCACCAGCGGACTGGACTACACGCAGATCGCTATCCCCAACGATGGCCAGACCTCAGAACTTCCGACAGTACTTCGGCGAGCGCAACGCGGGATCCTACATGGCGAGTTAGCGGCCATCTACGTAGAGTTCCCACGACGTACCTGGTACCTACACGATGCAACCGACGTTCTAGGGAGCAGAGCAAGCAAGCGGCGCACCCCAGAGGCACCCTGGGGAACGCCTCAAGTCTCCGAAACCATCGCCGACGAGATATTCGCCGCCAACAACGTCACACGAGAGGTCTTGCGTATGATCTTCATGGCGGCCACTACCAAAAGTACAATTCGTAACAGCCATCTCTGCCGAGTCGATCATCAGACAGACCCCAGAATATCGGTATATCGCCAACCTGACGACCGCCTACGAGACCCCGACGAACCACTACGACCTCGGCGCCACACAGACCCTCGACAACGGCACCCGCGACGACCTCCGCAACATAATGCATACGGCAAACGAAGAGGAGATCGACTTCACCATCGCCGACCTGCTCGACGGCAACATTGTGGCTAGATGGGGCCTCAGAACCGCAACCGCTGCGCCCACCAGCCAGAACCTGAACACCAACGACGCCTACTACATAGAACGAGAGGACGAAGTGCCGCCTCATGCCGAAGACGAACGCCACGAAGAGTGTCACCGACGACAAGTTCAAAGGCGCCAGGACGCAAGTCCTGAGGAAGCCCCGGGTGCGTGGGAACACCTCAGGCAGCGTCGCCAAGTGTTGCAAGATGCGTCAGGACGCAAGTCCTGGGGAAGCCCCGAATGCGAGGGAACACCCCAGGCACAAGTCGCCACGTTTTGTAGTATTGCTGAAGGCAGCGGCAGCACGGGCAAGAGGTCAGCGGACACTTGCGAGCCGCATCACACACCCACTCCACTCTTGCCAAGCACCACCGACCAGCTACACCCCACGACCCAAGGTACGACCTACCACACCACGCCACAAGTCAACGCTGCCCTGGCGAGGCAAGGATCAAACTTCGAGACGGGCTCGAAGGGTGGGGGGGCAGGACGAGTACTGCCCGCGCCTACCAGGGGGGATGGTGAGGGGCAGGGGGGGGGGGTAGGACGGCCACAACCCGCGCCCCCGCGGTCCGCCCTAGCTCGCCACCCCCACCATCCCCATGGCGAAGGAGGAGCTTACCCGATCGCCGACGCAGCGAAGCTGAAGGCAGCAGAGACATCCCCCACCGACGACAGCAGCAAGCACCAGGCCTGGGGTTCGCCCCCACCGAGGGCACCGTGACCCCTAGCCATAGCGGGTCGAGGTGGGGCCGCCACGAACCCCACTTGAAGTCGGTGCATGGAGGCCTCTCATGTGCGCCCATGACCCACACCACAACCCCAGCAACAATACGCTCTCCCCACGACCTTACCATAGACACTCAAGACGACCATCCACAACCTGTGGGACTCACCACCGACCGATCAACCACCCCGCAACCACCACCCATCCAACTACCATCACCACCTCGATACCAGCAGCCCACTGAAAGGAGGACAGGAGCAGGGTCCTCATCAGTGCGGCACGACTCAACCATGACAGTGCCCGCTGAAAGGAGGACAGGAGCAGGGTCCTCAACAGCGAGGCTCGAAGAGCACGCCCTGAAGACATCGAAAAGGAGGACAGGAGCAGGGTCCCCAGAACCAATCTCCAGCAGGCACGCCCGCAGAAAGGAGGGCAGGAGCAGGGTCCTCAGCTGCGAGGCAGTACAAAGACAAGCAACCCCAGAACCTCCACCTCATCAACAACAACCACCACCTCGACTTGACCAGCCCGCTGAAAGGAGGACATGAGCAGGGTCCTCAGCAGCGAGGCGTGATGCGCCTACCACAACCTCAGCTGAAAGGAAGACAGGAGCAGTGTCTTCAACAGCTCTGAAGATCGTGAATGTAAGGGGGCCGCCCACAAGGAGGACAGGAGCAGGGTCCTCAGAAGCGGTGCTCAGCATGCACGACGTCTCAGAGGAGCTCACGCAAAGTGGAGGAGGCGGCGCACCGTGCGCCGCGGCGAGGCCGTCCCCAGCCCACGGGCCGAAGGGGGGAACGGCCCGCCCCCCGTGTAACATACGGGGGCCGCCAGCTCAGCCGAGCTGCCCAGCGGCAAGAGAAGGTCGGGCGCCCCTCAGCTCGCGAGCAAAGGAGGGGCGTCCGTCGCAAAGAAGTTCGAGGAGGACGAGTTCGGGGCCCACCTGAGGCCGTCGGACTGACGGGGTACGCCGCGGCGGCCGCCGCCGCGGCACAGAGCCCTCACTGAAAAAAAAGGAGGAGGAGGAGGAGGAGGAGGAGGAGGAGGAGGAGGAGGAGGAGGAGGAGGAGGAGGAGGCGCGAGGAGGCGCGAGGAGGACGATGAAGAGCAGGAGGGACAGGACACGCGGCCCTCCACCCGTGCGGAGGTCCGCGTGGAGTTCTCTGGGTCGGCGCTGGACCCCCCTCCCATGGCGCGCTGCGAGCGCCGGGGGCAGCGAAGCGCAGCCGGCGGGGGGGGGGCGGGGCACGTCGCCGATCCAAGAGATCCGCGTGGACCTCCACGATTTTGTGTTGGTGCCGTCTGCCCCCGTTCGAGGGGAGGGGGCGGCGGGGGAGGGAGGAGACCCGACCTCCTCTGAAGGCCAACGAACGGGGAGAACCGGCTCGGGGGGGGGGGCACCGTTCCTGAAGCGGCCATGCGTCGCCGAGAGATCGGCGATGGGCCCTGGATCGAACATCCGCACGCTCAGGCCATCAGGCCCCTTTCGGGGCCCCATCGGCTATGAAAGGGCCATGGGGTGTCGATGCCCCGCCCCCCCGAGTCTGTCCCCCCACCCCCCGCGTTGCCCCTGGCCACGTCGCGAACACAAGCACGACAGGAGGTGTTCGTCGGCGTCCGGGGGGGGCCCTGGACGCGCCCCGGGGCCATCGAAACGCGGCTCGGTGTGGAGCGCCAGTCCCGCGGAAGTGGTCGGGAACTCCAGGAGGAGGAAGTGGAGAGGAGGAAGGAGGAGGAGGAGGAGGAGGAGGAGGAGGAGGAGGAGGAGGAGGAGGAGGAGGAGGAGGAGGAGGAGGAGGGAGGAGGAGGAGGAGGAGGAGGAGGAGGAGGAGGAGGAGGAGGAGGAGGAGGAGGAGGAAGGGGTCTGCGCTGTGGGAAAAAGTGCGACGTCGGAGGGCTGGAGCGGCCACATGCCAGCATGATGTTATGATCCTCGCCCGCCTTCCCCGACGCCTTTCCGCGCTGGAGGCAGAGTCCCTGCTTGAAAAGGCGGGGGAAAAGGCGAGCAGAGGAGGAGGGAGCAGAGAGGGAGGAGAAAGGAGTGACGAGGGGGGAAAAGGGAGGACGGAGGACACGTGAGGCCCATACAAATACACAGACACAAATTCCAGGATTCTCCATATGTTCGTATCAGGATGTTCGCCTCCCCCATTTCTGACATTTCCCCACATTTCCGGGGAGTCGACGATCAATTGTGTCTGTGCTTTCTTCCTTCCTGAGGACAGAGGAATCTAATTGAATCGATCCCTGTTGGCACCGAGTCAGAAGTACCTCGCGTGAAGCCTGGGCTCGTCCCGCGGGTTCCCAAAACTCCCGTTCGCAAAGGAACAGGAACTGTCGGGGGGGGGAGCTCCGAGAGCGCGCGCGGCACCGCGGTCCGAGTGCACCCGGGCAGAACGGCGCGTCGCCATCCACGCGCCGCCGTCGACTCGCGAAAACGGTGGCCGACCGGCGCCAGGGCGATGCGAATGCCGAGGTCGAGTGGGCGGGTGCGGAACTCGGCGGTCGGCTCGTGCGGGCGGGGCCGTCGGCGCGGCGGGGGCCTCCGCGCGCCGATGGCCCCCCGCGCCCGGCACCTCAGGTCGCCGACGGGGGGGTGGCGGGGCAAAGCCGCGGCGGCAGGGCGCGTGGTCGAGGGTCCAGGGTCGAGGGTCCAGGATCGAACGGGAAGAGGAGGAGGAGGAGGAGGAGGAGGAGGAGAAGGAGGAGGAAGGGGAGGGAAAGAGGAGGCGGAGGAAGAGGAGGAGGAGGAGGAGGAGGAAGGGGATCGAGGATCTCACGGAGGAAGCTCGATGCCCGGTACTCCTGGCGGCCTTGCCAACTTACAACGGCGCGTCAAACCTCGCCTGGATAATCTGGCGCCGCCGCGCGCCCCCCTGCCCCGCCCCCGCTCCATCCGTCGGGAAGAATACATAAAAACAGCATCATGATAGCCCTTCCGCGTGCCGCACGCGTGCCCTAGGGGCGGGGGCGCGCGGGCTTAGCGGGGCGCCCAAGCCGGGGGGGGGGGGAGACGACGACACGACCTCAGCAGGAGGAGAGGGGGGAGAGACGGAAGGCCCGAGACCACAAACTGTTGCTGGGGGGGCTGCTGATTCTACAGTTTGAATTCCGTGCTCCCCTCTCTCGTTCAGCTCACTTCTCGGTCGTGCCGACAGACGCCCCATGTATTGTCACATCTGTACTCTGGTACCCTATTGAAGTAGCCCAAAGTTCCCCCTCGGAGTGCATGTGAGGTAGAGCATACTTGAAGTCACGATAACTAATATACGGCCAACGACGAGCACAGTGGTGGGCTTCCCCCTTCGACACCCTGCAGTAGTGTACCTGACGGTAGCCCAGAAAATACTTCCCATTGCGATGGCGACGCAAGCGCGCTGTTATGCCCATATTGTCTGTCATGAGTTGCGCTCCGAGGAACCTCGCTAATGCTCCTCCCGACTGTCTGCGGGAACGGCCAGCTCGCATCCTGCCTAGATTAGCACTCCGAAAAACCTCGCTAATGCTCTCTCTTGGCATATCAGCAAGCTCCAGTGGGTGCACTCACTGGTGGCCGCTGGGCGAGCTGGCCGCCGCCGTCTCCTCCGACTTGGGGCAGACGAATTTTTCCGCGAAGATCTCGGTGCCATCCAGCATGGTCTGGGTGCTGTCTCGTTAGCTTTTGGCGCCCTTCGAGCCTCTTCACTTCCCCTGGGTCCACGTTATCCTCGTGGTTCAGCTCCTTGATGGCAAACTTCATTACTTTGTGGAGGTTCTCTTCGTCGTTCCAGCGCCAGCTTGCACCGGCCCTGCGCAGTGAAGGCCCTCTTCCCTGACCTCTCCCATTGGTCCACTGGGTACCTTGCGACGGGGTCGCCACTTTCGATCTCGTGCGTCATCGGGGAGGACAGCGGGCTCAGCTCGAATAGCTGCTCTGGGCTCATCTCCGTGGCCGCGTCGAAGAACTGGCAATGGCACTCCATGTTGGCGTCGTCAAGTTGCTGCGGTCGCCTCTCCACAATGAGCGCTTGCCACGTGGTTCCCACCGTGAGCTCCACCGCCATCGAAGGCCCACTCTTGAACGGGAAGAACTTGCTCCCGCGCCCGATATTGGGCCATCATTCCCAATCTGCCCCGAACGCCTTCTTCATCTCGTCCACCCATTCCTTCGAGAGCACGCCCCCTGGGCAACTCTCCTGCGCTTCCACCAACTGCAACAGCCCACCTTGCACCAGCACTGCCACTCGTCACTCCTCGAGTTGGGATTGGGGCCTTTTCCGCCACAGCTTGTTCGGCCAAGGCGAGCCCGCGCGAGCAAGCCCCCCCTCTCTTTCCGCCCCATCCAGCGCCCCTCCTGCATACGTTGAACAGCTGCATGCTGTCGCACTACTTGTCCACGACTAGCGCCATGAGATACTCCGGCTGATTCTCGCCCATGTCATTCGCCGTCCTGTAGTCGCTCATCTCGCGCAGAACTGTCTCTTTCTCTTACAACTCTTGTTTTGCCCCCATCAGCGCATCTTCATCCTTGGCCTTCAAGGCCATAAACTCGTCGAGTAGGACGTCGTATTCTTCTGCGCAGTGAAGAGCCTCCGTCATTCTAAGGCTGCAAATATACATCCATTCAGCGTTATACCCGCCAGCGTCACTTTTGCCATCTCACATGACTTCTCTCGGGCGAGATTGTTCCATTGCGCGCGAGACTTTCTATTCGGGCCTCCTTCATCTGCCAGTTGCACTTGAGCAGCTTTGATCTGTCCTGGCGCCCGGGCTGCCCGCGCTGCCCCGCTCGGCCTCCTCTTTTGTCATCGGCAGACCTGCTCTCTCGTAATATACTTCTCTCCCCCACGCAATGTCCTTTCGTCGTCGCCCCAGTCTCCCCGCTCCTCCCCCCTCAACTCCAGCTCGCATTCGGCGCGCGCCCTTTTCCATTCGCCGCCGTTGCCTCCTTGATCTTTGATCCTTTTCGTGACCTGGCTCGCTTCTCGCGTGCCCTCTGCGGCTTTCGATCATCTTGTAATGCTGGAGCCCCTTGTCGCATCGCCCGCAGGGCCATGGCTGGCTGCTGGCGGCGACGGCCATGGCCCACCCGTGCGACGCACTCCCAGAAGCCCCGCAAGTGTGCCACGCTGCACGCCCAGGCCAGCGTCGAGCCAGATCAGCTGTGGCAGCCGAATATGAGCGAAGGAGATAGTAGCGCATTCCGAACAGCCCTGGCCTGTCATACACGTAGTACCTCGAACATGCTGGCCCCATCTCCCCCCGTTGATATAGAAACGAATTCCCAGATGCCCTCTTCACCTCGCAGCGCCTCGTACTCTGCACCCATTTCCCCTCATTGACCGTGACCCGTCTTGCATTGTGCGCATGCTGTACTGCATGCAAGGGACCCCGCCCACCATCCCCCCGTATCTGCAATGGAGAGAAGGAGGGAGAAACGCATCGCGTCGTCATTGTAGACGACGCCTTTTACTGACTGGGACGGGTAGGCCGGATGTTGGCAGGCAGACCTTTCCCCGAGGCGTGTCTAGGTAGCTCGGCTACCCGTTCTGCTCGGAACTTCAGGGCCATTCCGTATGCCCTACCATTCGGGGCAAAACGTCTGATTTTGGTGAGGCGTTCAACGTCCATGCTGATCGGTTCTGCTATTCTTTCATCATCCGAAAGGTGTATATTCCTCTGCCGTGCGCAGTTGGGCACGCCAGCTATGCCCAACTGCCCTAGGGGGAGGGAGGGGGGCGCCCCTGAGGCGGCACCCTCACAACATGATGCTCACGCCGACGTTGGCGCGGTGCACGTGCTTGTCCGCGTCGGCCGTGGCCGGGCACTCTGCCCCGGGGCATTTGCGCTCCGAGAAGACCTCGCAAATACAACCGCCCTTTCAAACCTGCGCGGTGCGGCGCTCCGAGAAAACCTCGCCAATGCCACCGCTTCCTCCTCTCGCAGCGACGCCGGCGCTGTAGTTCCCACCCCGCCATCCTCTCCAGCTCCGACTTGGGCGCCGCCGATTGGAACATCTTGCCTCCCACGTAGACGATCAGCATCCCCATCGCCATCCGCAGGTCGCGGCCTGCTAACCGGCCCGGCATCGCCATGGCGTTTTGCCTCATGTCCTTCGGGGACACAGCTCTGAAGTTGGGGGGCTCGTTGATGCTAATCTGGATATTGCCCGAAACCTCCTCCCAGAACTCCCGCTCGTCCTCGTTCGGGTTATTGTTCTTGCTGTTGCGCGCCTTGTAGCTCTCGCTGACCTCACGCGTCTTGATCGTCTCTGTGATCATTGCCTAGCCGTGCTCGCCGTTGTCCTCCGTCAGCCCCGGGCAATCGCTCAGGGAGCCCATTGCTCTGTCTATTGATACTTGTACTGTCGTTCCGTCTCCCTTCAGCCATTCCGACGCCATCTCCTGGATGCCTTTCATAAGCGCCATCCCCGCGCGCATGCCTGGCGGCCCTAATTTGCGCCCCTTGCCCTTCTCCCTGACCTGGTTCCCGTAGTTCTGCCCCGCTGCCGTCGACTTCCGAAACGCCCAATCGCTGACTGGCACGAGAAAGAAGTCCGAGGCAATGTGGATCACATCTCTGGTCTCTGCTGCAGAGCGGAGGGCCAGTCTCTGAAGTCCGTTCACGCGCCCGCTTAGATCGAACTCCTCGTAATCGTCCTCCGCGGATGACTAGCGGGGGGGTGGTCTGCGCCCTCCCCCTCCGCCTTCGCCGCCCCCCCCCCCCGCGCCCACCGCCGCGGCCGCTGTCTTTGGCGGGCTGCCCGCAGCATTGGCGCTGGCCCCCTCTGCGTGCCACTGGTCCTTTCCTTTTTCCTTGCCGCCCGCGCGGTGCTGCGGCTCTCCTTCCATCGCCGCGCTTCTCCTCGTCTGGGCCGCGGCGATCTCCGCGGCGCCGTCGCCATCTTTCACGCGGCGCGGCCCAGGCGGCGGCGCGCGCGCGCCTGAAAACCGCCCAAGGATTGAGCCTGGAAGCCACAGAGGGCGCAGGCGATGGGGAGGGGGCTGACGGACGGGGCGATTCTAGCAGCTCTTGTTTTTGTAACATATCCCGTGACTCTCCGCTGGCCTACACGGTCCGTCGTGAGGTTTGAAAACGGAAGAGCTCATGCACCAATAACATTGACATGTGATCACCGGGCTGGAGATCAGAGGCTCGAGACAGTTGTGCGCCGCTCTCCTGTGCCCTGCCAGCGCCGCCACCACAGAAAATTATGCTCCGCGCACCTGTCTCTCTGTTCCAGTTTCCCAGCCACGCCGAACATCAGCCGCCGCCTCTCCCCCCGCCGCAAAATGTCCGGCAGCTCTGCGCCCCGCGCCTCTCCAGCGCGGCGTAAGATACTGGGGCCCGCCCCAACCCGAGCTTCTCGATCCTTCGTGCCTATCTTGAACATTGAACATGTCTGACTGCCTCTTCGGGCGCCAGCCCCATGCGTCCTCGATGATCTCCGCCAGCGCCTGGAAGTCTCTGACCGCCTGCTGCGCCCAAGATGTAGATCCTTCGCGTGTCCATCCATTTCCAAATTTCCTGATCTGGCATCGGCTGTCCAACTTCGACGCGCCGAACACAGCCGCCAACGCGCTGCCGCAATCCTCTGGGTATTTCGCCCATTGTCTGCACCGCCGTAGCCTGCGTATCCTCAGTGTTGTCGAGCAGCGCGGTGTCCCCCATCTCCAGACAACCTGCTTGGTGGCGTAGCATCTGGTCGCGCCATCCGCTTCTGCCCGGCTCGCCCTGCCTGCTGCCATTCTTCTCAAACATAATGCCATTGGACTGTCGAGTGCTCTCAAGCGACGTGCTTCCAGAACAAGCGCGGTCAAGCCTCTTGGGCCTGCGCCCGAAACAAACGCCTGCAACACATATATTATTTAGTTTGTCCGTAGTATCCGATGGCCAGAAGCGACCGCGCTGTCTGCAAGCCACCAGCATGGCCTCGCACCTCCTCTGCATCGCTCCTGCACGCCACCCTTCACCTCCTGGCAGGTACGGCCCCAGTACTCCCATCTCCCTCATCGGCGTGCCCGTGATCTTCTTCTCTCTGCAGCTGCCTCGTGGCCCCGACTCGCCCTGGTCCTCGACGAGCCACGAGGCGGTTGGTCTTGGCTGGGCCCCGGATCCACCCTCCTCTCCCCAGCTTGCTCGATAGGCGCTGCGTGGTGGCATTGGTATGCCCTGCGATTCTTGTCGCGCGGGCTCTTGGGCGGTCCGAGATGGCCTCGCCCCCGCCAAGAGCAGATAGGGATTGGGGGCCTGGGATCCCGAGAGATCCTCGCTTTCGCCAAGCCCCACCTGGTGCGCCGAGAGTACCTCGCGAACTCCAGTCTCCAGTGGGATCGGCCCCGACGAAACCACTGCGTGGATCTTGGCGACGTCGTCCACGCGCGCGCTGGGCGAAAAGTCGCGCTCTGGTTCAATGGCGGGGCCCACTGTATCATGCATTGTCTGCATCTCGCTCCTCTCCCTTTCAGCCGGGTGTCATTGCCCCACGCGCGGGCTGTAAGTGTCATTGAACTGCCTGGGCACAAGGTCGATCCCATGTGCGCCCCTCTTGTAGCCCTTGCACGCAGCCAGTCGTCTGCGCATTCCACGCTCGTCGACGCGTGGCGCAGCGCCTGGACAGCAAGTGGCAGGTCCCCCTTTTTCGACGCGGCGATGGCTGGCGCCGGCAGGAGGTTGCGTTTCGTGCTCGCGAAGGCTTTTGCGCAATTGTAGTCGCTGGCAGTAGTGCCCGCTCCTGTTTGCCTTGCTCTCCACTGCGTAGCTTCGACGCATGTAATCTCATTGTCCCTCGATCTGTCTATAAGTCATCTCTTGCCCAGCAAGGGCGATTCGGTGTTTCTCTGCAATGGGTACCTTTGTGAAAAGCCATTCCCGTTGAGCAGCATGCGCGCGTGACTTTTTCTCCAATCCCCGTCTATTTGATTGCCTTTCGCCGCGTAGGAAATAGACCTGCGCCAATCCAACGGAGTAGCTTGAGATTGGCGATGCGTGATGAGGCCGTCCTCCAGCTGGTTCCTGCACCCCGCGCTCGCCCCTGTCTCCAACGCCGAAGATCACAGCCCAGCTTCCCCGCGTCTCTGGTGCGCATTCTTTGTTCTGGACCTAAGTGCTTCATCATCGTCAATCAGTCTGCCCTGCCCAACGCCCTGCCCGATGTCCGACCCATCCTCCGTAAAATAGACCCTCCCACTCTGCGCTTGTAAAATGAGAGGCACTCGTTCAAGTCTTCCTCGTCGTCTCGCCCCTGCGCCGCTTGCACTTTTTGCTCCGCCAGCTTCCTGCCCAGCTGCTCGGGGCCATCCAGGTCGACTGCGGGCTGTAGTTCTACTGGCGCCCCCCACAGGGGGGAAGCCCGCCTTTATGCCGCTTTCTTGCAATACTTCAGCCTGTCTCTCTTGCCCTTCTCCACTTGTGCTTTCAACATCATGCCCAGTGGGGGCGGCGTTTTCTGCTGCTATCATCTCGTCATGCTCCTTCTCGTGCCCCCCCAGGTCCATCGGCTCGGCTGCCGCCCCACCCCATCGCGGGGGTGTTGGCCCGTATCCGTGAGCCATTCCTCCCGCCGGATCCGCGCTGAGAAAGTGCGCGTCTTTTTTGGTCCCCTCCCATCCCTCTGATGTTCCACCCCGAGCCCGTGCATCTCGCTGAAGTGGTTTTTCTCGCATGCTCGCCATGTCCTCTGCCAGCTGTTTTTGTCACTGCCTTTTTTCAAGTCTGTCCTGCGCTTGCGTGGCACATTTTGCACTGCGCCAGCTCCTTCTTGGTATTTTCCTATCTCTCCTGCGCGTCAGACTCTACCATGCCCGCTCTTGACTTTTTCCTTTTTCTGCCAGTCGGGAGCGACGTAATAACTGGAAGGCGGCCACCCCACTGTCCTCTTGTTCCTTCTTGATCGTTCATGGCGTCCCTGCCCGCCCCACCCCACTTCGCCCGCGCCCGATTTGCCGCGGGGAGCTCCTGCAGCTCCCTCAGTTCTTCTCCTGCCGCATGCCCCCCATGAGTTGCGCTCCGAGAAAACCTCGCGACGCGCACGCGCCCCCCGGAGGGTCGGCAGATACCCCCGGGGTGCGCTCCGAGAAAAGCTCGCTGATGCACCGCCGCGGAGTACTGAAGGGTCAGCCTGGGTCGCGCTCCGAACGTCAATGCTCCTCCTGGCTGCCGCGGCTGGGCAGCCTGCAGGCGGCGGTCGAACGCGCGCAAGAGCCCCGCCCTCAGGCGACCTTTCCTCAGGCATTCCACCAGCGCGTTGCGACCCGCTTCCTTGCCTGCTCTTTGCTGCATGTGCTTGCCTGAGAAATTAAATTGATGTTCCAAACAAATATCCAAGGCCAAAAGGATATGATATGTGTGCCCTCTCGCTTTGATCTTATGTTGTTTTGCACCTCCTCTCAACGCTGCGCGCCTCCGCGCATGGGGTAGGGCTCCCAGCGGCATCACTATGTGGTCGATCTTGCTCGTCATCATCTTCTCTTTTCTTCACGCAGTAGTAAGTGGGCCCACAATCAATGAAGGTCGCGACCGCTGACAATAAGCTGTGAACGCAAAATTCCCTGAATGCTGTGCCATTGTCGTTCTCCACTTCCTGGGCCACTCGCCTCAATGCCGCTGCATGTTTGCCCGGACTGTGTCCGCTGACCACCAAATCCCTGCTGTCTGACCTGTGCAATCCCAAATGGCCGTTGGTGCCCCCTTCCCGCAATGATAGTAGATCTGCCACCCGTGTCGTCGCATTTCTCCTCTACCCACTTCATAGTTTTATATAATTCCATTGTTTGCGCACCCTCGATCTGGCAGTAGAATGTTGCGAAGATTGTGACGTCGCGCGCTCTCGTACGCAGTCTGACCCTTACCGTTCAGCCTTACAGTTGGGCAGGAGGTGAGTACTGCGCGTGGAAGGCCTTGTCTGTCATCATCTCGTTGGAAATCAGGAAATGCGCACCGCGCGACTGGTAGATCAATTTTCCCGTCTTTACCCCGAGGAGCAGTGCCGTATGACATCTGTGGCTCGTCTTCTTCACCGGATCCGGCCCAGCCCGCTAGCGAGTCCCTGCCAATGCAGTCGCACCCCGCTTTCGTAGTGCGCTGCTAATTTCTCCCAGCCTGTGCGTGGCATTCGCCGCCAGCGAATTGTAGAATACCAACTTCACCAATGCACATAACGAGAGCACTGCAATCGCCATCCATCTTCCGTGCCCCCCTGATTCCCTCTCTGGCCCGTGCGATTGCGGGGCGGTCGTCGCGTGAGAATTTCAGAAACTCCTCTTTCCGTCGGTTCTCAAAGTGCCTGAGCCTCCAACGCCGACTAGGACGAGGAGGAGGAAGAGGAGGAGGGGGGAAAGAGGAGGAGGAGGAGGAAGAGGAGGATCGAGGAGGACGAGGAGGATCGAGGATGAGGAGGAGGAAGATCGAGGAGGAGAGGGAGGCGCGCGCGACCCGCTAGGCCTCTGCCCAAGGCCAAAAGGCATCCATCGACGGACGCTGCCGACTAATGCGCCCCAGATGTCTCCACCGCATGTTGCGCGTGCGTCGTCGAAGCAGGACAAGCAGGACATCGTCTTGATGATGGCGTCCTGACGCGCTGGTGTGGCAAAGCGATACTCCGCCGATCTGGCGCGCAAGTCTCTGAAAGCGCGGACTTGAGCTCGTTCAAGCTTCGCTCTGCAAGGGGGGGCGCCATTCCCGACGCCATTCAGTGCTCGGGGGCTGGGGGGGGAGGGCGCTCTGCAGAGGGAGGGGGCGCGCCATTCCCGACGCCATTCAGTGCTCGGGAGCCGTGGACTTGAGCGCTCTGCAGGGAGCGGGGGGGGGGCGCGCCATACCCGACGCCATTCATTGCTCGGGGGCCCAGGGGAGAGGGGGGGGTCGCTCTGCAGGCAGGGGGCGGGGGGGGGCGTTCCCGACGACCTTCAGTGCTCGGGAGCTCGGGAGCCGTGGACTAGAGCGCTCTGCAGGGAGCGGGGGGGGGGGCGCCATTCCCGACGCCATTCAGCGCTCGGGAGCCGGGGAGAAGTTCGCTCTGCAGGGGGGGGGGGATGAGGGGCTCCCAGGGCCCGGCGAAGGCCCCCAGAGCCCGAAAACCGCCGAAAACCTCTCGTCGTGCTCTTCTTCACGGAGAGGACATGTCTGGACGCGGGACTTGCTGGAGCCCCCCGAAGACGGCACAGGACGACTATGCTCGGAGCCCGGCGCCGAGCTCCTCGGAGCCAGCCTGCCCGTCGTCGAGGTCCTCGCCGGGCCGCATGGCGCCCTCGCGCTCGGCCCTGCGCCTGGCACTCTTGGCCTCCATGGCCGTCCTGCTGGGGGGACGCCAGGAGGAGGGCTCAAAGAGGGGGGGGGGGGATCGAGGCGGGAGGGGAGGCAGGGGAAGGAGGAGGGAGGGAGGGGAGGGAGGAGGGAGGAGGAAAAGGGGAGGGAAGGAGGGGGAAGGAGGTGGGCAAGGACGAGAAAGGGGGAGAAGGATCAGGAGGAGGAGGAGGAGGAGGAGGAGGAGGAGGAGGAGGAGCCGGCGGTTTCGGCACTTCTTGGGGCCTTTGGGAGAGGGGGGAGGTTCTCGTCAACACGGCAGGGTCCTCCCTACAATTATGATCGCCATGGCTGGCTTCCCCTCGAAATTCGGACCATCAGAACGCACCCCTGGAGATGTGTGGGGGTCCATATGTAAAGGAAGAGGGATCGAGGAGGGAAAAATGAGGGACGAGGGACGAAGGACAAGGAAGAAGGACGCAGGTGGAGGAGGAGGCGGAGGAGAAGGAGGAGGAGGAGAGGGAGCAGGAGGTGGACTGGGAAATGAACAGGAGGAAAAGGATGACAGGGAGAAGGAGGAGGGGGAAAGGAGATGAGAGGGGAGATTATCAAAACGATATGATGACGATTTATTCCCCAATCAGTGGTTGCACCGACATGGTCCTAACGGGTGTTGAACAATTTTGCGAAACTGCCCGGCCGATTGCGGTGCGCGGCCAGGTTCCCGGGTTCCCGGTTCCGGGTTCCTGTCTTCCCGGTTGCTGGTTCGGAGGCCGGCGTGGTTCCCGGATTTACGGGTTCCCGGGTTCCTGATCGATCTCCTAATCGATCGGTCTCACCCCATCGATCTCAGTTCCCACTTCTATCGATCTCACAATCGATCTCAAAGTCGATCTCACAGTCGATATCACTATAGATCCTACGTGCGATCTTACGATCGATTTCACGATCGATCTAATTGAATCGCCTTCACTAACGGTCTCACGATCGACCTTACTATCGTCCTCACTATCGATCCCACGATCGATCTCACTATCGATCTCACAATCGATCTGAGTTCCCATATCACGAAGTTTCAAACCATCCGCTGATTGAGATTGAGCTCTGGTGTGACTGTTTATTCGACGCGGACCACTTGTGAACATCTTTTCGGGCGAGTTCCCTGCGCATAAGTGTCTGAACATGAGCGAAGCTGGGCTACTGAATACGAATGGGTCTCACTGTAAGCGACTCCAGGTACCCGTGGGGCACGAGGCCCGTCATACCCCCCTGGCCGACTCCCCCATCGGGGTGCTTACTTGCTATGCCTGCTACATCGCGATGGTCAGGGGGGCTCCGAAAGGCGAGCCTCGGGTGCCGTTCGCAGCTCGAAGCTCGATGGAGGAGGAGGGGGGAAGGAGGAGGGGGAGGCGGAGGAGGAGGAGGAGGAGGGAGAGGGAGAGGAGGGGGAGGAGGAGGAGGAGGAGGAGGAGGAGGAGGAGGAGGAGGAGGAGGAGAGAGAGGAGGAGGAGGAGGGGAGGAGGAGGAGGAGGGGAGGGAGGAGGAGGAGAGAGGAGGGAGGAGGAGGTGGAGGAGGAGGAGGAGGAGGCGATGATGCCGACGACGAGAGGAAGACGGCCCCGACTCTGAGGGCCAGTTGAGACAACGGCGGCCCTCCCGCCTGGCCCAAGCCTGCTTCTCCTCCTCCTCCTCCTCCTCCTCCTCGTCCTCCTGGTCCTCCTGGTCCTCCTCCTCCTCCTCCTGGTGCTCCTCCTCCTCATCCTCCTCCTCCTCCTCCTCCTCTTCCTCCTCCCCTCCCAGGGTCCATCCTGACCCGTCTGTCGAGGCGGGCACAGCCGTGGCGCGGGCACGTCCTCCTACATTAGACGGGCGGACTTTGGAAGAAAATGCAGAATAGTCCAGGCATGCTCACGCATCCTCAAACATAGTCGAAAAACCGTGTCCGGGCTATCTTTTGAGTGGTCTTTTTTAAAAATTCCTCCTGTAGAGGAACATGTCCGATTTGACACCAGGAGCCACAGCGAGCGGCGAAGAAAGCGCCAGGGAGGGCCGCCGCGGATTGCTTGGACGACACCTCCCCTGCTTTGTCCGACGCTGCGACAGACATGCAACATCGCAGGACATCACGACTCGAGCCCTAGACTCTAGACCCCATCTCAATGCGGTATGTTTCGAGCCGGATCGATCTGTGATGGTCCCGGGGCCAGAGATAGGAAAGCTCGCCCGTTTCGAAAAAAAGGCAACGCCGGGATCTTCGGGGGCGTCCAAAAGGGGGGCGTCCAAGGGGGGGTGGGGGGCGCCAATCATGGCCGGCGGCATGTGCGCGGCCCACGAGGGAGAGGGGCCCGGGACGCACGGAGATAAGAAAGAGGCGCCCTGAGATCTGGGAAGATGCCGTGGCCCCGCCCTGCTGTCCACCGCCCCCTCGCCATCCCCCCCCCCCTCCTGGCCGCCGAGATTTCGGGACCCTCCGCTCTTGTACATCTTGTACAGCTTCACCAGCCGCATCAGGCGGATGATGCGCACGGTGCGGCTCGCCCGCGCGCCCGCGCGCCCGGCACGGCCGGCGCGCAGCGCGGAGCTCTCGAGGTCCTGGCCGCGGCTCGGCCGCCGTGCCGCTCTCCCCCTGCTGGCCGCTCCCTCGCGATGGCCCCGCCTGTCCCGCAGGGCCCGAGTCCCGAGGCACAGCGCCCCCGCCCCGGCGCCGATGGCCCACAGGCCCTGCGGGGTGGTGGCGCGCAGCGCGGGGTCCAGGAGAGCCCGGAAGCGAATCGGCAAGTCGGATCGGCGATCGACCTGAATCGGATCGGCGGAGATCGGCAGCCCAGTCGGGGAAAGCCGTAGCGGCGGACATCGGCAGGCGAATAGGCCTCCAGGGAGAAATCAGAGCCCGAATCGGAATCCCAAGCCGAATCGAATCGGAATCGGAGGCCATCGAGAAGTCGAGTCGAATCGAGAGGTCTGGCCACTCCGCCGGGTGCAAACACCTACGGATGGCTCAACGGATGGCTCCCCCCGCTGCCCCTCCCTTTGCCGCTTCCGCCGCGTGGGCCAGGCCCGTCCTTCCCGGGGAGGCTCCGACTCCTCTGCCCCCCTCCTCCCTCCTCCTCCTCATCCTCCTGCTCCTCCTCCTTCTCCTCCTCCTCCTCCTCCTCCTCCTCCTCCACCCTCCACCCTCCACGTTCTCGTCCTTCCTCCTCGCCAGCCTCGTCCTCGTCCTCGTCGTCGTCCTCCTGTGAATCGTGCTCCACGCCATGTGCTTTGGGAAGCAGATTGCGGTATTTTGTGCATGTCGCTCCCTCCCCTTTCCCCCCGTTCCAGCATGCAAGCATGTACAATGGCAGGCAGCAGTATTGCAGAGATATGTTTCTGACGCTGTACTGGCTCGATACAGTTCGAGAGGCCTCTCGCACTTGGCAGAAAGGAACGCTTTCTCCCCCGGGCACGCAGAGCGATACTTCGGGGGGAGGTCGAACGACGATTGGACAGAGTATCGCAACCATATTCGAGCTGGCACGAAGACTTCGCGAGCTTCGACCAATTGACATTGGTAGCGGAACTACGGCTCCACGGACACGTACACGAGTACACCGACGACATGGGAGCACTAGCAGGTGGCAAAGGATCAAAGAGCAAGGACGACAGTGACAGATTTCAGAACGCTGGCCGGGCACCCGATGGCGCTGGCTTCCTGGAGAACTACAAGGCCTTCCGGAAGAAGGTCGAGATCTACGCCGCGCGAACCCGAGGCAGAAAAATGGAGAAGTTTGTCGGTCTCGAGATCATGCAGGGCCTGTGGCGCCGAGCATGGGACGTCGTGGAAGACATGGATATTGCGGAGATCGACGCGGACAAGGGCTGGATGATCATACTCGAGGCTCTGGACCGCGCGTACAAGTACGATGAAGTGACGGAACTGCCGACGGACTTTGAGAGGTTGTTCTTCCGCGTGGCCCGGAAGCCGAAGAAGACCCTGATGGACTACTTGACGAGGTTCCGTATGGCGGAGAGGAAGATCAGGACGCACAACATCGCACTTCCCGACCCTGTGCTGGGTTGGTTTCTCTTTCGCCGAGCTGGACTGGACAAGGAAGGGAAGCAGCTCGTCAGGAACCGCATCGGCGACAACATCACTCTCGACAGAGTCAAGGGCCAGCTGAAGACGACGTTCGGTTTGGACTCAATGCCGTCGAGTCGAGGGAGTTCTGTAGCGGCAGCGTATCACCTGGACGAGGGCTATGACGAGGATGACTAGCAGGAGGACGCGTACTACGGAGAGGAAGACGATGACTACAGCTACTACGACGGCAGCACAGACCAACAGATGGAGCTCGGAGGTGCCAGCGGATTTGACAGCGAAGCCTGCTACTACAGCGACACGGCGTACGCACCCGACCCTGGCCAAGCGGTCTGCAGCGTGGACGAGTACGACGACATCATGGCCACATACACGGACGCACGCAAGAAGATGAATGACATGAGGTTGGCCAGAGGCTTCGATCCAGTCATGACCGTGGTCCAACCGCCAGCGCCACCAGCGAGGAGTACTCCATCGATCATTCCAAGAGGTGGCGGCCGCGCACGCGGAAGAGGCAGGCCAAGCAACGGGCAAGACACGGGGAGGCAAGGCGAGACGGGCTACCAGAGGGGACCATGACAAGGATTTCCAGGAAGTGGACCGCAAAAGGCCACCGAGGAGACAATATGCCTGAGGTGCGGTGAGCGAGGACACTCATACTGTCAGAGGCTGGTCGCGAAGGGTGTCCCGGTGAAGAACATGATGTTCTTCCCCTGTACCAAGAGTTTCAGGTATGGGAACGACGCTACTGGCGAGTCGACGGTGTGTGCGGTGGTACCCTCATTTCCAGGGGGCAGTTTCATCGAGATTTTGACTTACATCATTCCTGGCCGCACACCCTTCCTGTTCGCCAGACCCATCATGGAAGAGCTCGGCATGGTCACGGACTACAAACAAGAACAAGAGAGCATGCTGGGACGGCGACGGCAAATGGTTCCCACTGCGCCAGCAGCCACAGAGGGGACACTGCGTAGTGGACATGATGGAGAGTTATGATACGTGCATGAAGGACCGAGCCGACCAGACGCTCTTGCCACAGAGCATGCTGGGCCACGTTCGTGTGCAACATCCGATCAGTCCCTACGAGTTTCGCGGAGAAGATGTGCTGCCATACGAGGAGTCTCTGGACTACATACGTTGGCGCCATGGTCGAGATTAGCAAGACCGAAGACAAGGACGACGACGCCAGCCTGACCAAAGACCTCAGCGGCAAGCAGCTCCGACGGTGCCAAGAAGCAATACACACAGCCTACAAGAAATCAAACAGCGACCTGGACCAGGCGAGCGATATGCAGCGTGGCAAGCGGAAAGTCTGGGAGGTATACGGCGGTCGGTCGGAGCTGACAGCAGAACTACGCCGACGAGATTTCCAGGCCAGAACGTTCGGACTACACAGCGGATGGGACTTCAGTGACATAGATACGCAGAAGAAGTTCCTCTGGATGCTAGAGCAGGAGGAGCCAGACAACGTTTGGATGAGTCCCGAATGCAGGCTGTGGTCAACGATGCAGGAACTCAGATGCAAGACCGCAGAGAATCGCGCACGTTTGAAGTCTCAACGGAAAGAGCATCATGACGTGCACCTGATGTTCTGCAGGGAGATCTACCTCACGCAGTGGGAGGCAGGTCGAGACGCACATCTGGAGCAGCCTGCGACAGCCAGAAGCCGGAAGACGAAGGCTCTATACAACCTGCCAAGGCACCGTGTACTGTTCGACCAACACATAACTGGGTTGGAGCTACCAGGAAAAGGACCCGCTCGCAAGAGAACCGGAGTCCGAACCACGAAGCGACACCTTGCCGAAGGCGTGCACAAGTACCAATGTGGCAAGAGTCACGATCACGTGTGGCTCGAGGGCAGGATGCCAAACACCATCATGCATAGGACCAAGTTCGCGGAGAACTACAGCGTCAAGCTGGCCGAGATCCTGGGCGACCTGCTGAGCAAGGCGAATACACACGACACAGCCTTCCTCGTGCTGGGACTCGAAGACGACGAGAATCCCGTGGAACATATCTACCACACCACGGTGAACCTCAACGACGAGAAAATCAAAGACATCTACGCCAACCGGCTCATCAAGAGCGAGTTCGGCGAGAGCGTGTTCAGGTCTGTGGAGCGGCTCCACAAGAACCTCGGCCACCCGAGCACGGAGACCTTCGTGCGAATGCTGATGACGGCAGGTGCGAGCGAAGAGGTCATCCAGTGTGCCAGGCGCTGTGTGTGCTCGGTCTGTGCCGAGCGCCGCAAGGCGTCGTAACGACTCAAGACGGCACCGACGACCTTGAAGGCGTTCAACCAAGCACTCTACTTGGATTTCTTTGAGTTCAAGCTGCGCACGGGAGCGGCGAACATTGCGCACATGATGGACGGAGCTTGTCGATTTCAGAAGGGCCGCATCGTGGCTCGTGAGACGACCAGCGAGGCCATCAAGTCCATCGAGAAGGCTTGGATCAGGCACTACGGCACGCCCGAGACGCTCGTCATGGACGAGTGTGGACCAGCGTAGAGCCAGGAGATGCTCGACTGGGCCAGCCAGCACAACATCGAGATGCGAGTGGCGCCTGGAGAGGCTCACCACGTACTTGAACCCATCGAGCGAGCGCATCAGGTACTTCGAGAGACGCTCGGGCTGTGGTTCGAGGAGACCGAACTTGAACGCAACATCGAGAGCCTGAAGACGGCGCTGGATTACGTCCCCAACCAGATCAACCGGATGATGCACCACAAGGGCTACAGTCCAGCGCAGTGGGTCTTGGGCTACAACCCTGAGCTCAAGGACTCCCTGTCCGCCGGAGGCCTACTTCGAGGAGGAGGACTTTCAGCAGGCGATGCAGCACAGAACAACAGCAGCGACAGCCTTCATCAAGGGGGACTCGGCAGAGCGCTTGCGCAGGGCTTTCCTACACAGGAGGCGCGACACCCACGACTCGGTCAGTGTGGGCGAGCTGTGCTACGACTGGCGCGACCGAGGAGCTAGCCGACTCCAGAAATCTCGCTGGACGGACCCAGCTACTGTGGCTCTACGCGAAGACGGCGAGAATGGCCATTCAAATAGATTCCGTTTGTGGCGATTCTCGGGCAGGCGGAATGGTCCGGAGATTGCGCTGGAGAGATGTACCTATAAAGGGGGGTTCCTGGAAATTTCGCTGGAGATTTCGCCGGAGATTTAACCTCGGGGCATTTGTCAGGAAGATTCCTCCGGAGATTTCGCCAGGGGGGTCTGCTGCCGGAGATCTGACGGGGCCCCCGCACCGCTGCCGGAGATCCCAGGGGAGATTTTCGCAAGTTTCTGCAGGGGGAGTCTCTGGAACCCCTCCGGGTCTAAGTTGACGCGATCTAGAGGTAGGAGAGGGAGGAGGAGGAGGAGGAGGAGGAGGAGGAGGAGGAGGAGGAGGAGGAGGAGGAGGAGGACCTCTCCATCCTCCTTTCTCCCCCGTCCTGCCACCTATGGCAGCGATGGTGGAAAATTGTCCCAGCACGAGAAGCTCGAAGAATGGAGGGCCCTTTCTTTCAAAACGAGGCTCCTGCCCAGAGGTCTGCCCCACTGGGGCAGTCGGCCTTTGAAGGGGGGCGCATCGCGCAGTGACAACCGAGAGAACCCTTCGAGCGGGGGCGACTGCGGAGGTGACCTTGGGACGCGAGGGAAGGGGGGGGGGGCGCCCAGCAGCACAGTGGCTGCGGGGGGTCTCCTCTGGCCCTGCTCTCCCCCCCCCCCCCTCCTCCCTCCCTCCTCCCCCTCCTCCCCCCCCCTCCCCCATCTTCTTCCCCCCCTTGCCCCTCCTCCCCCCCTTCCTCCCTCCCCCCTTGCCTGCCTCCCCCCTCTTCCTCCCTCCTCCCCCCTCTCCCCCCTCCTCTTCCCTCTCTCCAGGACTCCATCCTCTCCGCAAATCCCAAGAGGTCCTCAGAGGCGCCCGGAGGCAGGAGGAGAGTCCAGATCGGAAGAACCAAAAACAAGTCCATCCTCGAGCCTCGAACACCCATCCACCCTCGAACCCCGCAGCCCTGATCTTGGGTCCTATCCCGAAGCACCGAAGCTCCGAAGCCCCGAAGCCTCGATAACCTCGATGTGCGCCCACGCCGCGCGGGCGCGCTTCCTCGCAGAACAGCTCGTCGTAGACGAAGGTGAGGTCAAGCACGAGGGTCACAGTGGCTCCTCCCAGGGCTGGCAGGAAAAAAACGGGTCCTGATGGAAAGAGGTCCTGGATCCCAAGACATCTTCCCGAGACCGGCTGTTCACCCAGTGTCGCTTTTGACACGTCCCGGGGCCCGCGGTCCTGCGCACTCGTGCAATTTGGGCTCGAGCTAGCCATGGGGCACCCAGCCCATTGTCTTCACGTGGCGCTTGGGGCGGCTCCCACCACATAGCCATTCATAATGTGATTCGCATGTATCTGAAGTTATTGCCGCAAGATAGCTCGAATGGACGAGTTCAAATATAACGTTCACCACCATGTAATGTGGTGCGGTGTTATGGTGTGCTTATAATTGTCGTTATGTTGAAGTCCTGTTTGTTGTGTTTCCGTCTGCTCTGCAAAGTCTAGAGTCTACAGGGTGTGCTTGTCACCCTTGTTTGGTGGGACCTGGGGGCCTTCAGTAGTCTCTATCCCAAGTGGCGGGTTGAGTAGGTGGCAGCAGGCCGCAATGGCCAACTGAATCCCGTCGCTTGGGCTTACGTTGACTTCGAGCGTTTCAATCGTGGAGCTTGAGATGGTGGTATGAAGTGTGCGGTTTGGCTGTGTGGGCTTCACTCGGCGACGTTATTGGGATGAATACGGTGCTCCATCTCGACAAGCGTTGCACTATTGCCTTCCCATTCCCTCACTTATGTTGCATACATTCAAATAACGTTCTCGCGTTGCGGTGGTCAACCTGCGGTGCGGAAGGGGCTCCATGAGCACGAGGCTCATTCCGTATATTCAATCAGATGAAGACCTTCCCTCCTTTCCAATAGCCCTGTGGTCGAGCAGTGAAGTGTCAACATTGGGGTGCCATGTTTTCTGTTGCTTGGGGATGGCGGCACGCATGAACTTCAAATTGAGAGCTATGGCGTTCTGTCCCCAAACATCCTGCGGTGTTGGGCCCTCGTTTTGAAGAGCAAGCGTCCCGCGTTCTCCTCCCGCCCTTTTCTTCCCGCCTCCTCCCTCCTCTCCTCCTTCCTTCTCCCCCTCCTCCCCCTTCCGCCCGTCACCCCCCTCACTTTGGCACACCCTTCACGCGCTTCGTGGCCCCATAGGGAGCTGCACCTAAGGCCACGCAGGCAACGCCCGCATGGCACCACCGCACCCGTTTCGGCACACCCCTCACACGTTTCGTGTCAACATAGGAAGCTCCACCGAAGATCCCCAGGGGCAGCACCCGCATAGCACCACTGCACCTGTTCCGGGACACCCCTCACGCGCTTCGATGCCCCATCGGAAGCTCCACCGAAGGCCACAGTAGCAGTACCTGCATGGCACCAACGCGCCCGTTTTGGCACAACCCTCGCACGTTTCGTGTTCGTGGACCCATGAGAAGCTCCACCGAAGGCCCCAGTGGCAGCGCCCGCATGGCACCACCGCGCCCTTTCCGGCACATCCCTCACGCGTTCCGTGGCCCCACAGGGAGCTGCACCTGGGGCTCCAGTGGCAGCGCCCGCATGGCACCACCGCACCCTGTTCGGCACATCCCTCACGAGCTTGGTGGCCCCATAAGAGGCTCCACCGAAGGCCCCAGTGGCAGCGCCCGCATTGCACCACCGCACCTGTTTCGGCACACCCATCACGCGTTTCGCGGCCCCATAAGGAGCTTCACCGAAGGCCACAGAGGCAGCGCCCGCATCCGTTTCGGCACACCCTTCACACGTTCAGGGCCCCATGGGGAGCTCCACCGAAGGCCCCAGTGGCAGCGCCCGCATGGCACCGCCGCGCTCGTTTCGGCATACCCCTCACACGTTTCGTGGCTCCATATGGAGCTCCATCAAAGGCCCCATTGGCAGCGCCCGCGTGGCACCGCCGCACTCGTCTCGGCACACCCCTCACACGCTTCGTGTCAACATAGGGAGCTGCACCTAAGGCCCCAGAGGCAGCGCCCGTATGGCACCACCGTACCCGTTTCGGCACACCCTTCACACGCGTGGCCCCATAGGGAGCTGAGCCGAAAGCCGCAGTGGCAACACCCGCGTGGCACCACCGCGCCCGTTCCGGCACACCCCTCACACGTTTCGTGGCCCCATGGGGAGCTCCACCGAAGAAAATACGCACCACCGCGGTATTCACAACTGCAAAAACAGGTGGCATGCCATGCGTTTTTCCGTGACGTTGGTCCTCCAATTCGCACACTTCGTGTTCGTCCTTGTCCTGCGCGTCCTCACGGTCATGGGGCGTGTCTGTTCTTTCGATACCAGTTGACTGCGTCAGGGGCCCGTAGTCCCGTACAGTGGAGGCCAGTCCACAAGAAACCTTCCACAAGAAACCCGACCCTGAGACCCCAGGACGTCCATGGATGTATTGTGTTGGAACGTCGCGCCTTCCACAGCAAAACCACCATCAGAACTCAAGAAACCAAGGGCACCCTGGAGGCAAGCAGGCTGTTTCTTGGCATGGACCTCCACCGTAACCTTGCTCCTCCATTCCTCTTCCTCATGTATACAATCCATCCTCGCCGAACAAACAACAAGGTGTGCCCGTCGGGCGGGCCAGGCACATCGCCTGGAATGTGTTCGCCGCGGATGGCCCCGAAGCTCGAACGACTGCAGACACCCAAACGTACAACAGGGGCTCGACCACAGGAAACCTGCCACAAGAAACCCAACCCTGGAGCCCCAGGACGTCCATGGATTTCTGGCGTGGGGATGTCACGCTTTCCATCGCAAAACCATCAAAACCCAGGAAACCAAGGGCACTCTGAAGGCAAGCAGGCCGTTTCTTGGCATGGGCCCCCACTGTACTTAAACGGATCGAAAGCACCATGTCTCGCCTCAGCGCCGCGCACAGCCGTCGTAAAATCACCTTCCAGCAGCTACATGACAGGCGGGCTGGCTTTGCTTCAACCCAATGGTTTCCGCCGCATTTCCGCGCACATTCGCCCTACAAGCTTCCAGAAACTTCAAAGATGGCGGGTGGCTTTCAAAATGTGGCATTCGACGTAGCGCCACGCACACTCATCTAACGATCTTCGGGCGGCTATGTGGATGGAGGGCGGCTCCTTTTCACAAAGGTGCTCTCGTTTGAGACTTCACCAACTGCTACGATCAGATATGGTAAGCGGCGCAGCAGCTACAAAGATGAAGGTCAACTCCATTTAAACCAAAACCGAGCTCTCGCTTGAGACCTTCTCACTTGCTGTGCCGAGAACAGTTCAAGTTTTCCGGCATGGACCCTAAACAACCGCATTTGCGGCGCGATGTGTGTATAGTGCTTTGTACATCGATACAAACATGTGCATGTTTACTTTAGGGCCATCGCGCGCGTTCAAATTATAGCGCAGGCGGGACATGTTTTCACAAGCGAGTGCGGCCGCCGGACCGAAGAGCAGAAATGATCATAATCAATATCGCTGTCAATAGCATGATCGTCATCAATGTCGTCACCGACGCCGCTCAGAACATCGTGATCCTCATCATCACCATCGTCGTCATCATCAGTATCAACATCACCATCTTCAGCAGCATCGTTGCAATCAACATCAGTATCATCACCTTCACCAGCACCATAATCATCATTACCCCAACATCGTCGTCATCATCACCATCAGCATTGCCAGACTCCCCATCATAATCATCATCGTCGGCATCGTCACGCGGCACTCTCTCGCGTGACTTTTGCACTGCTACTGGAGCCCTCTGGGAGCCCTCCGAGGCCGCGCTGCCGGGCCCGAAGAGGATCTCGGAAGGGCTCCAGGGGGACCCCAGGAGGGTCCTCGAAGAGGGTCCTCGAGAGCGGTAATCGGTAAATCACGCGATCGCTCTCTCGCGTGACCGAACCTGCGCTGCCGTGAAGCCCTCTGGGAGCCCTCCCCGGCCGCGCTGGGAGGCGCCAGGAAGGGCTGGGAAGGGCGGCCCAGGGAGGGGCCCCAGGAGCATGGGAAGGCAAGTCACGCGGGCGCTCTCGCGTGACTGCATTGTCACTGCTGTTGAAGCCCTGTGGGAGGGCCCATACGCAGCGGTTGAGGGGCCCAAGAGGGTCTCGAAGGGGCCTCAGGAAGGCCCCCCCTGCGGCCGTCTTGGGGGCGCCTGAGGCGTTCTTGCGTCAATCCTGGGGCTTCCTGGGCGGTCTTCGAGCCAGAAAGGCAGAATGGTGAACATTGCAAAGAAAACCCAAAACTCAATCAGCTGATTTCGTTTCTTGGGGCCGTCGTGAGACTGCTCTTGGAGGCCTCTTGGGCTGTCTTGGAGGCTTGGTACATGCTGGAGTAAGGCAGATGTACCGCGTGGAGGAATGAGAATGCGGGTTTGGGGACGGGATTGCTGAAATCATGTGCCCCTTGCGATTAACACACATGCCTGCAGACAGAACGTCTGAACTATTTGCGATGACAAGCTGGGCGAGTATGTTTGTACGTTTGTATGCTGAAGCGCTTGCACAACTAGAGTGGTTGGCACGATTTGGGCATGTGCGCGCGCGTGGATGATGCGCCGCTGTTCGCCAGGGGGTCTTGCAATCTTGTCTTTTCAAATAATTGTGCGCGCATCGTTTTACTTGAGAGGTGCTGCGGAGGGTCATCAACTGGCCTGCTTGGGGTGGTATGAGGTCATCTGGCAAATGAGCGATGTGGCAGAATCAACTGGAAATAATACTTCCCAATGCGGCCCGCTGATCCTGGGGAGGGGGAGGGTGGTAGAGCCCTTTTGGGGGGACGTGGGAAAAGAGAACCCATGTCGGGGGGACGAACCCAATCTCCAAATATGTCCGCTGTCCGACTGGGTCAACAAGTCATACCCAACTCGAGGATCTACGTTCAGGGGTGCGTCCGAATTGAACCTAAGGTGGTGTATCCCCAAGCGCCCCCTCTTTCTGAGCGGCCTGATCTTTCGCGGGGTGGGGGGGGGGCAATGTCGGCGACCTAGGGCGAAAGAACGTATGCGAATGGATGTGGTGCAATCTACGCGATGAAATTAATTCCGATCGCATTGAAGTCGTCTACTCCACTGATCGGGGCAAACATCCCACCCACCGGCCCGCTTGGCAAACTCATCCGGCCACAACTGCAATTCCCGATTAGAGCTTGCTAGCGCGTCTCTACGGCCGAACTGGCGCGCGCACGCTCGCGCACAGCGCGACCAGCTGGTTTGGCACAACCGATGCGGCCGCGATGGCGCTTACCGATTGAACTACTTGCGATGGCGCGCGAGCACTACAGTGTGGGTGGACGAATCGGGCGCGCGCGCTGCAATGATGACGGCGACGGTGGCAACGAGTCTGAAAATTACGATAGCGGCGACGATGGTGACGATAACGACGGAGACGGCAATGACGGCGCCGATGCTGGTGACAGCGATGACGATGAAGATGTCCATGTGTCGCTGATGAGGGTGATTGTGATGATGATGGCGGCGATGGCAGTGTTTGACGATGACGATACATAACAGCGGTGATGCGATGGCGCTGATCAGGGTGACAGGGAAGTGCGCGCGTGCAGAAATTCAAGGCATATGGCAGAATTTGTTGTTCACATCAAGTGTGTGTGTATGTGTGCGTGTGTTGGTGTGCGTGTGTGTGTGTGTGTGCGTGTGTGCGTGTGCGCGCGTGAATGTGTGTGTGTGTGTGTGCGTGTGTGCGTGTGTGCGTGTGTGAATGTGCGCGTGCGCGTGCGCGTTTGCGTGTCCGTGTGCGTGTGCGTGTGCGTGTGCGAGTGCGTGTGCGTGTGCGTGTGCGTGTGCGTGTGCGTGTGCGTGTGCGTGTGCGTGTGCGTGTGCGTGTGCGTGTGCGTGCGCGTGCGCGTGCGCGTGCGCGTGCGCGTGCGCGTGCGCGTGCGCGTGCGTGCACGTGCGCGTGCGAGTGCGCGTGCGCTGTGCGCTGTGCGCTTTGCGCTGTGCGCTGTGCGCTTTGCGCTGTGCGCTGGGCGCTGGGCGCTGTGCGCTGGGCGCTGTGCGCTATGCGCTGTGCGCTGTGCCGTGTGCCGTGTGCCATGTGCCATGTGCCGTGTGCCGTGTGCCGTGTGCGTGTGCCGTGTGCGTGTGCGTGTGCTTGTGCATGTGCGTGTGCATGTGTGTGTGTGCGTGTGCCGTGTGCCGTGTGCGGTGGCGCTGATCAGGGTGATAGGGAAGTGCGCGCGTGCAAACATTCAAGACATATGGCAGAAGTTGTTGTTCAAAACACGTGTGTGTGTGTGTGTGTGCGTGTGCCTGGGTGTGCGTGTGTTGGTGTGCGTGTGCGTGTGCGTGGTCGTGTGCGTGTGCGTGTGCGCGTGCGTGTGCGTGTGCGCGTGCGGGTGCGCGTGCGCGTGCGCGTGCGCGTTCGCGTGTGCGTGCGCGTGTGCGTGTGCGTGTGCGTGTGCGTGTTCTCGGGCGTGCGCGTGCGCGTGCGCGTGTGCGTGTGTGTGTGTGTGTGCTTTTTACAGGAGTTGGACCAACTAAATCCTGAAACGCGTCAAACGACACTGCTTTGGGACAGATTTCGATACGCGCGCGTCGCGGCGCGCGCATTTGGCACTCAAAATACGCCTCGATACAGATACGTGCAGTGGCCGCATGCTAGATCAACCCAGATGCACCGCGTTCCAAGCAGAGGTAACATGATAATGCGGATTCTGGACGAGATTGCTAACATCAGGTGGTATTCTGATGTCTTCAGCAAATGTGCGCGGGCAGACAATTTGTAAAATTGCTGTGACAAATCAATGGGTGTCATGTGCTTATGTTGAAAAGCTTGCGTGCTAATGTCTTTGGTAGGATTTCGACATGCGCGCGCGTGGACGTCGACATATTTTCTCACGATGCTATTGACAGATGTTCTTTCGAGATGAACGAGTACGCGTGCATTGAACGATTTGACAAGGATGGCGGTGGGGGTCGATACCGGCCTGGCTGGCAAAGTGCGATTGCATACCGAAAATCAGCGATGAGGCAGAATCATGTGAAAAATTAAACTATCCCAGGGAGAAGCGGGAAGTCTGGGCTCGGGAGGGTGGTTGACTCTATTCACCAATCAGCGCTTGCACTGAAGAGGTCCCAGCGGAAATTGAAAGATTTGGCAAGAATTTCCCGCCGATTTTAGTGGCCGGCTGGGTTCCCGGTTCCGGGTTCCCGGGTTCCTGGTTATTGGCTCCCGGCCGATTTCGGTGGGTTCTAGGTTCCCAGGTTCCCGGTCGATCTCCTTATCGATCCCACGATTCATCACCGACCTCACGATCGATCTCACTATTCATCTCACTCAATCGATCTCCCCATCGACCTCATCATCAAACCATCCACTGATCAGTGTTCTCCTCCAGTGTAATGCGCATTCTGGCCAGAGAACCTACGGGCTGCAACCTGCCCCACGGAG
>CAUYUJ010015469.1:200879-203379 GCA_963575745.1 Prorocentrum cordatum
GCTCGCGGCGACGCGCGCGCATGTCGCCCGCGTGGTATTTTTGGACAGGATTCGCGGCCTGGGTGCATGACAGAGCATCGCGAGTGCACCGCGCGATGACGTGAAATCGCTGGATTTGACAGAATTCTTAAGATTCCTATGGTTTTCCTATGATTTCAGCAAGAGGGCCCGGGCGGGAAATTTGTAGTTTTTTTTGTGAAAAAGCATTGGGTTTTTGATGTTTTTATGTTGAAATGCTTGCAAACACACGCTGTTCGGTAGGATTCTGACATGAACGCGCGCGTGTGCTCTTTGTGGTATTTTTTGCAATGGATTATCGCCGTGGACGACAGGACGTCCATGTCGAGAGGAAAAAATAAGAAAAATGTTGATTTCGTATTGTTTTTTACAGGTTAGGATGGGACCACCCGGATGCGGCCCCTATCTGCCGGCCTGAGGGGGGAGTAGGAGTATATTCTAATAAGGAATAAGGATAAGAGTAAGAGTAAGAGTCAAGCTAGCCAGCTCGAGCGAGTCAAGCATGGCATGCCCAGTCCCACCCGCCCTCCACAACATAAGAAGCAAAGCTGGCACAACTGGGGGCCGAAGTCACACCGGCCAGCCGGTTTGGTACAGCTGATGCGGCCGCGATGGCGGTTGCCGACGGGAACTGGCGAGCGCGTGTTGAATGCCGCGTACGCATTGCCAGACGAGTCGAGAATGGCCCGGTACACCGCAGGAGGCCAGAGGTGGCCGGAGGAAGCCCGACGGTCTGACAGGACACCCCACAGCATTTTTGTGAAAAGGCATTGGGTTTTTGATGGTTTTACGTTGAAATGCTTGCAAAAACCAGTATTCGGTAGGATTCTGACATGAACGCGCGAGTGCGCTCGTTGTAATATTTTTTGCACAGGATTCGCAGCCTGGGTGCATGACAGAGCATCGCGAGTGCACCGCGCGATGACGTGAAATCGCTGGATTTGACAGAATTCTTAAGATTCCTATGGTTTTCCTATGATTTCAGCAAGAGAGCCCAAGCAGGAAATTTGTACATTTTTTTTGTGAAAAAGCATTTGGTTTTTGATGGTTTTATGTTGAAATGCTTGCAAACACACGGTGTTCGGTAGGATTCTGACATGAACGCGCGCGTGTGCTCTTTGTGGTATTTTTTGCAATGGATTATCGCCGTGGACGACAGGACGTCCATGTCGAGAGGAATAAATAAGAAAAATGTTGATTTTGTATTGTTTTTTTACAGGTTAGGATGGGACCACCCGGATGCGCCCGCTATCTGCCGGCCTGAGGGGGGAGTAGGAGTATATCATAATAAGGAATAAGGATAGGAGTAGGAGGAGGAGTAGGAGGAGGAGGAGGAGGAGGAGGAGGACGAGGAGTAGGAGGAGGAGGAGGAGGAGGAGGAGGAGGAGGAGGAGGAGGAGGAGGAGGGGGAAGGGGAGGAGGAGAAGGGGAGGAGGAGGAGGAGGAGGAGGAGGAGGGGGATGAGGCGGAGGAGGAGAGGGTAGGAGTAGGGTAGGAGTCAAGCTAGCCAGCTCGAGCGTGTCAAGCATGGCGTGCCCATTCCCACCCGCCCTCCCACAACAGAAGAAAAAATGCTGGCGCAACTGGGGACCGAAATCAGATCGGCAAGGTGGTTTGCCACAGCTGATGCAGCCGCGATGACGGCGATGGCGCGTCTCAAAGACTGCGCTGGCATTTCAGTACGAGCCGAGGAGGCCCCAGGAAACCTCAGGAGGCCCCAGGAGGTCTCAGGAGAAGCCCCAGCGACCCCCAGGAAGCCCCAGGAGGCTTCAGGAGGGCCCAGGAAGCCCCAGGTAATTGTAGGAGGCTTCAGGAAGCCCTAGGAAGTGTCAGGAAGCTCCCGGGGAATCCCAGGAAGCCCCAGGATGCCTCAGGAGGCTCCAGGAGGATCCACGAGGCCCTGGGGAAGCCCCAGGATGTCCCAGGAGATCCTAGGAGGCCCCAGGGGGCCCTGTGCGCTCGACGAATTGGCGAGCGAAAGATGTGCACCGCGCCTTGGCGGGAGCGCAACTTTCGGAAAACATGCGCGCAGCGCCGAAGCGAGAGCGACATTTCTCCCTGTCGCGCGCAATGTTCACCGCGCCCCCTTCCTGCCACGCATTTCGCTAAGCCGACGACAAGAAAATCCCCACTGAGAAGAAACATGTCGACTTTGTATGGTTTTTCGCAGGTGGGATGGCCCATCCTGCTTGGGGTTGCCCCAGACGTCCGCGCGCGATGTGCGCCGCGTCCCATTCCTTCGACGCATTTCACATCTTCGACGACAAGAAAAGCAATGCTGCGAGAAAAATAATAGACTTCGTATTGATATTTTACAGTTAGGATGGGAGGGCCCGGATTGACGGCCGATTCCTACTACGCGTTTCGCATCCTCGACGACAACGACTTTGTATGAATTTTTTACAGTTCGGATAGGAAGGCCCGGATGGAACCCCTATCGGCCGGCCAGGGGGGGGAGCAATAATATATTCTAATAAACAGT
>CAUYUJ010015469.1:208379-250879 GCA_963575745.1 Prorocentrum cordatum
TGCGCTGCTGGTCCCAGTTGTGGCGGTCACAATGGTGCTGCTGTCAGCGCTGGTGCTGCCAGTGCTGCTGCTCGTGGCACAGCTGGTCCCAGTCATGGCGATGCGAACGCAGTGCCAGAGGACATGTAGAATCGATCTCACAAAGAGCATAACAGTGAGGAAGCCGCCACAGTAGATCGCGTGACAGGGGGGGAAACTATACTTTGTCCGCCCCATCGCGTCCTCAGGAACAGTGGGCAAATCAGGGCCGAAACTGGCCACAACATTACTCATTTCGTGGAGCTCCCCATATGTGCATCTCATGTTTTTATGATATGCCATAGTGAACGTTTCTCTATGAATGCCTGACTATAAGAGCGCGTCCACGTGGTCGACAGGTCCGACGAAGACGGTTAAACACCGATGTGCGTGAGTATGAGTGAACGTGAGGTTTGAATACGACTGAATATGCGCCCATCCTCTTCGTTCCTCCCCCTCATAGGTCATAGCGATGACGTGGGAGGTTTGGGTGACTCGGGAGACTCTGGGAACGTGGAAGATTTGGGAGACGTGGTAGACTTGGGGGCCTTGGAAACTTTGGGAGACGTGGGAGACATGGGGCACTCGGGAGACACGGGAGACTTGGGAGGCTTGCGAACCTTGGAGAAAATGGAAGATTTGGGAGAGTTGGTCGCCTCGGGAAACTTGACAGCCTTAGGAGACTTGGTATTCCTGCTTTCAGACGTGGAACACGTGGGAGACTTGCGGGACTTGGGGGATTTTACAGACTTGGGGGGGTATGGAAGACATGGGACACTTGGGAGACTTGGGAAGCTTGGGAAACTTGGGAGGCTTTGGCGACTTAGGAGACATGACAGACCCGGGGGACTTGGGAAACGTTCAGCGCCCCGCCTGAGACATCCTCACAACCTGCTCTCCAAGCGAAGGATGTTGGGGCAGAAAACAAGTAAACCGCTTGAGACATCCCCACAACACGGCCGCGAACGGGACCGTGAAATCACCCTCGGCAGCTCCCCTTAGGGATGCTGAAACCAGCGCCCCGCCTGAGGCTTCCTCACAATCTGCTCCCCAAGCGAAGGATGTTGGGACAGAACACAAGCAAACCGCTTGAGACATCCCCACAAAACGGCCGCGAACGGGACCGTGTCGTACTCCTTGGCGGCTCCCCTTAGGGATGCTGAAACCAGCGCCCCGCCTGAGACATCCTCACAATCTGCTCCCCAAGCGAAGGATGTTGGAACAGAAAACGAGAAAACCGCTTGAGACATCCCCACAAAACGGCCGCGACCGGGACCGTGATATCACCCCTCGGCGGCCCCCCTTAGGGTGTTGAAACCAACGCCCCGCCTGAGACATCCTCACAATCTTTGCTTTCCAAGCGAAGGATGTTGGGACAGAAAACAAGCAAACCGCTTGAGACCTCCCCACGAAACGGCCGCGAACGGGACCATGACATAACCCCTGGCGGCTCCCTTTAGGTGTGCTGAAACCAGCGCCCCGCTTGAGACATCCTCACAATCTGCTACGGTAGCCATGTATGTTGGGACAGAAAACAAGCAAACCGCTTGAGACATCCCCACAAAACGGCCGCGAACGGGACCATGAAATAACCCCTGGCGACTCCCCTTAGGGGTGCTGAAACCAGCGCCCCGCCTGAGACATCCTCACAATCTGCTCTGGCAGCCAAGGATGCTGAAACCGAAAACAAGAAAACCGCTTGAGACATCCCCGCAAAACGGCCGCGAACGGGACCGTGAAATAGCCCCTGGCGGCTCCCCTTAGGTGTGCTGAAACCAGCGCCCCGCCTGAGACACCCTCACAAACTGCTCTGGTAGCCAAGGATGTTGGGACAGAACACAAGCAAACCGCTTGGGGCATCCCCACAAAACGGCCGCGAACGGGGCGTGCGTGAGTCTCAGCATGAGTGAGTCTGAGTAGGAGTAGGTCTGAGTATGAGTAGGTCTGAGTATGAGTAATTCTGTGTGGGTCTGAGTCAGTCTGAGTGTGAGTCAGTCTGTGTTTGAGTAAGTCTGGGTATGAGGAGGAGAGGGGAGGAGAAGGAGAAGGAGGAGGAGTAGGAGGCGTCCAAGTAACAACAAGAACCCCATCTTAGGATATGGGGTACAATACATGTTTTTCCTGTGCCAGTCTGGCAGATAAGGAGGTTCGGGGCGAAAAAAGTATCAGGAACATTTGGATTTGATACCCCTAGGCTGTGTGCTTGAAGATTGCCAGCGGCGTCTCAAACGCGGACAACATGCAGACAACCCCACCAAGTGGGATAGCAATTGCTGAACCATGGGTAGGCTAGCTCTGTGCGGATCAGACGTCCCTTGCACTGGAATCCCAGAACAGTGGTGGTGACAGAGGTGCTGCGAATGGCACTGGTGCTACTGCGAATGTCGATACTGGTCCCATTCGTGACCTCACACTGGCTGCCGGTTGTACTGGTGTTACTGCGCGCGGTGCATTCGGTTGCGCTGGTGCTGCTGCGCGAGGTGCTGCTTGTCATAGTCGTGGTGATCACAGTGGCGATGCTGGATGCGCTTTTGCTTCTGCGCGTGGCGCCCGTGCTGCTACTCTCACGCGTGATAGTCCTCGTCGTGGTGCTCGCTGTCGTCGTCGGAACGCCGATGCATGTACTGGTAACTCGGGGAGCCACCGGCGTTCTCGAAGCTGGACTCTGTACATATTGCCTCGACATCGAGGACAGGTGCACGCAGGCGACCGCGATATGCCAGCAAGCCGCTCTGCAGAAAAAAAACGTCCTGGAATCCAACATCATGGCCAGACTGGCCTGAGGCCAGCAGTATCGTCCACGCAGGAGGTGGTTGTGGCTGTCTCCGACGACGTCGTAGGCACGCCGCTTTTGCTGGATGCCCTGGTGCTCCTGTGAATGGTGCTGGTGGTTGCGCTGGTGCTGCTACGCATGAAGCTGCCCGTCCCGGTCGCGGTGGTCGCATTGGACTTGCTGGCCGCGCTGGTGTAGTCTACGGGGCGCCCTCTATGAGGGGCAATATGTTGGCGATTCCGGAAACACTGAACCCAAAAACGTTATCATCTCTTGGGGGCGCATTTATTTTTCTTCCGCCGCCTTCCGCCGCCCTTCCGCCAGCTTCCGCCCGCGGAGGCGGCTTCGTTTTGTTTCCGCCGACCTTCCGCCGCCCTTCCGCTGCCTTCCGCCGCGGAAGAGATGGCAACTCCTTCGATCCTCGAAGGCAAGGCCCTTTTGGAACGCCTCATGTAAGGCCATTCCACGATGTGCAACTGATGGGGTGCAACCTATCGGGTGCAATCTCTGTGGCGCGTCTGAAGCAACGCGGTGAGCACGAGGCGGCAACGAGCCGAACATCCAGGACGAGCGCCCGCTCCCTGAAAAACAAACCCTTTCAAAAGGCAGGATTCTTGTATCGTCTCCCACATGTTCTGGATCCTCGTTCCCCCCCACACACACACACACTTCCCATAGTTTCCCATCCTCTTCTCACGACTGGCTGTGCCTGTGTGTGCTGTGCCCCTCCTCACCTCCTGGTGTGCGTGCCGTCTGGGGACGGTGGTCTGCGGCCTGCCGACCGCCGCGCGGGCGGCGCGACTTCAGGTGGGCCTGCTGTGCCCAGGCGTGCCCCTCCAGGTCCCCCGCCCGCCCCCCCCCCCCCCGCGAAAGCCACCGCGCGCCAGAGGCCACTTAGGCGAAGGGGCCACTCTTTGACCAGCTCCCCCCCCCGCCTTGCCCGCTCACCCCACGCCCC
The DNA here is from genome assembly GCA_963575745.1 of Prorocentrum cordatum. Classification (NCBI taxonomy): domain Eukaryota; class Dinophyceae; order Prorocentrales; family Prorocentraceae; genus Prorocentrum; species Prorocentrum cordatum. The sequence goes on from CAUYUJ010015469.1 coordinate 212,129, forward strand.
GCCCGCGCAGCAAAAGCCACTGCGCCCCCCTCCCCCCCCCGCCGCTCCGCCCGCCCCCCCACGCGAGAGGCGCGCGCCGAGGCTCGAGGCTCGAACCCGCTCAGCACAGCAAGGGTGCAGCGGGGGCCGTGCGAAGTCCCCGCCGAGCTCGCACAGGTCACTGCCCAGTACTTTTGGTACAGCACTTGCAGCGAACACATCAGCGTCATCCCCCCGCCGCCCTGCCTGCCCCCCCCCCCCCGCGAAAGCCGCGCGCAACAGGTCGCTGCGGCGAAGGGCCACTCCTACGAGCGCGTTGCTTCACTCGCGGCCACGCAGTGGAGGCCCGACCACAAGAGACCTTCCACGAGAAACCCCAACCCTGAGACCTCAGGGCGTCCATGGATTTTTGGGGCGGGAGCGTCGCGCTTCCCATCGCAGGACCATCCAAACTCAAGAAACCCAGGGTACCCTGGAGGCAAGCAGGGTGTTTCTCTTGGCATGGGCCTCCACTGCACGGCGAAGGGTCACTCTTGCGATCGCGTTGCTTCACTCGCGGCCATGACGGGCGTTGTGGGGGGGGGCCAGGGGGGGGGGACGGAGGAAGCATAACGTAGCGCCCCCCCACCCCAAGACTGTGGTGCCGGACGCAATGCGGCAGTGCAGGGGACGCACTGAGGGGGCAAGGCGTTACGTTATGGGGGGGAGGGGGGGGGGGAGGGTAGGGGGCATAACGCGCGTTATGGCCGAGCGCGTTGAAGAACACTCTCTACCTGAGTGTAGCCGACTTCCTCCCTCCCTCCCTGGCTTTCGGGTCCCACGTATGTCGGGTCTACGGCGGCCGCCCGCGACGCTTCGGGCACTCCGGGAACGCTCTCGACGAGGCGCAGCTGCGGGAACGCATGCCATAGTAGGAACACCTTGGGGAACATAATCCGATGCCTCGAGTTGTCCAACGCGGGCCCCCCTGAAGTCCCGACCTTCTCCGCCGGGGATGCCGCTCCATCACGAGTCGTCATTTAACCACCTGGGGGGCCTGCGAGGGCCCCCAAGAACTCGAGAGCTACGCAAAACCATCAACCTCGTGTCCGTCAAGACGTTGGATGTCTGGGGAGCTCCTGCTCCTCCTGCTTCTTCTTCTTCTTCTTCTTCTTCTTCATCTTACCGACGGCATCGAACACACAAAACCGCAGGCAAGCACGGAACGAAAAAGGAGGAGGCGGACGAATAAAGGGTGCTGCGAGTTTGTCAGGTGCCGCGCGCACCCGAGTCCCTTGCTGCTGCTCCTCCGCCTCCCCCTCCTCTCCTCCCTCCTCCTCCTCCTCCTCCTCCTCCCCTCCTCTCTGCCCTCCTCCCTCCTCCTCTCCTCCTCCCCTCCTACCTCCTCCTCCTCCTCCTCTCCTCTCCTCCTCCTACTCCTCCTCCTCCTCCTCCTCCTCCTCCTCCTGCTCCTCCATGCCTTCTGCTTATACAGAACTTCTCCCCGTCGCATCCCGAGGCCGCATGTGGCCTCTCTCCATGGCGCCGCGCACACTCGGTGTACAAATTGCAAGGGCTTCACGGATTGAGGGCGGGTCGCTTTCAAGATGTGGCTTTCTCCATCGCCCCACGCACATTCGTTTTACCCATGTAATAAAGCGTCACGGGTTGAGGGCGGCTGGTTTTCACAATGTGGCTCTCGCCTAAGCGCCGCGCGCATTCGTATGTATATATGTATATATATGTAACTATATATACACATGTATAAAAGTGCGAGGGTGTCACGGATTCACGGCAGATCCTCTTCAATGTGGCTCTCGCCTTATGTCGCGCACGTTCGATTCAAGTTTCACGGATTCCCATGATCACGATATCAGGAATGGTGTTTCGAAGGATTCAGGATTATGAGAGTGCAACGGTTAACGTTGATTCGCTCGGTTGAAGTCCCCAGAATTGTGTTCTGGCACGGTTCAAGATCGTCAAGACGCAACAGTCAGGTCGATCCGTGGCGTTGGAATCCCGAGAACAATGTTTTGGCACGCTTCAGGGTCTTCAAACGGTTGTCCTCCAACGAGGCCAGTCTCTCAGTGGAACAGAACCATTGTAGAGCCTCTGAAGAGGGAGCTTGGAGGGAAGTTAGAATTCAACATCGTTGATGACTCTTGGGTTTCCACTGGTCCTCCTCCTCCTCCTCCTCCTCCTCCTCCTCCACCTGCTCCTCCTCCACCTGCCCCTCCTCCTCCTCCTCTCGATCTTACTCCCCGTCCCCCTCCCCCTCCTCCTGCTCCACCTCCTCCCCATACTCCTCCCCATACTCCTCCTCCCTCCTCCTCCTCCTCCTCCTCCTACTCCTCCTCCTCCGTTCCTCCTCCTCCTCCTCCTCCCTCCTTCTCCCCTCGCCCCTCCCCGCCTCCCCCTCCTAGCCCCCCTCCGCCTCCTACCCAAATATGCGACGTCTGGACTTTTTTCATACGCGGTCCCTGGAAGTCCCGACCCTTCCCCAGGACCGGTTTTTCATCCCAGGAAGTTGTTTGATGGCTTCAGAGCCTGGCGAGGGCCCCGAGGAGGCAGAAAATTACCCAAAACCTCCCGTCCCGAATTCTTCGGGGCGCCAGCAGGTCTGGGTACTCCTCCTCCCCCGCCTCCTTCACCTCCCGCGTCCTGCCACGCCTCCCCCCGCCTATCCTGGTACCCCTCCTCCCCCGCCTCCCCCGCCTCTCCCGCCTCCCCCTTCTCCTCCCCCATCCTCCTCCCCCGCCTCCACCTCCTCGCCCGCCTCCGCCTCCTACCCCTCCTCCTCCTCCCCCTCCTCCTCCTCCACGAGGCCGGGAGCCCTGAGGGAACAGCCGGCGCGCGCCAGCCCCTCGCGGCGGGGCCTTCTCCTCCAGGGCCGGCCCCCACAGCAGCCCGCAGGGCAGGCAGCCGGCCAGGCCGCGGCAGCGCGGGCCCAGGCACCTCGTCGGCGAGGCTGGGAGCCTCCTCCTCCTCCTCCTCCTCCTCCTCCTCCTCCTCCTCCTCATCATCATCATCATCATCATCATCATCATCATCATCATCATCATCATCATCATCATCATCATCATCCCCCTCCTCCACAACGCCTCCCCTCCTCCCCCTCCTCCTCCTCCTCCTCTCCTCCTCCTTCGACAACTCCTCCTCTCTTCTTCTTCCCTCCTCCTCCTCCTCCTCCGCCTCGACCTCTCCTTCTCCTTCTCCTCCTCCTCCTCCTCCTCCTCCTCCTTCTCCTTCTCCTTCTCCTCCTCCTCCTCCTCCTCCTCCTGCTCCTCTGCCTCCTCCCCAAACCCAGAGATCCGACGCTCACAGAAAATCGGAGCTGTCTCCCAGGGACTCACACTCCTCGCGAACTTCAAAAAACGAGTCAGGAGGAAAAACCGGCCCTGGGGAAGTGGTCCGGACCGGTGGGGCCCACCCATGGACAAAAATTGGAGCGGCCGGTTGTCTAGGAATGAGGAGGCAACTACTGGGAGGTCTTTGTCGGAAGGATTCGGGATAATTGCGCCCCACGGAGGGGGTGTGCTACGTTGGATCAGGCCGCGGAGTATAAGCGGGCCTGAGAAGCCAGATGCAGCGGGACGAAGCGGAACTATAAGTGGGATGAGGCCGGACAAATCCGGATCGCAGACCCCCGACGTCATGATTTTTTCATAACGTCGACACCCAGAGGTCTGGATCCCTTCCCCAGGACCAGATTCTCATCCCGAGTCGTTTTTTGACGGTCCCGAGGCGTGGTAAGGACCCCCAGAGGCCGAAAACCCCGAAAAACATCCCATCGCGATTTCTCATGACTCGAGAAGGTCTGGGATCTCGGACCAGGGCACAATCAGAATTTGATCGCCCAGGGGTTGCACCCGAACCCAAAAGAGTACCCTTCGCCCCAGACGCCCAGCGAACGGTGCACGGACCCTGCGATCCGACGTTGCGAAAAAAATGCAGCATCGCAAAAGATCACGCCCGGAACCCTGGACCCCACCTTCCTGCATCATTCTTCGAACCAGATCGGTACGTGAGAGCCCCAGGGCCCGAAAGCGACCGAAAACGCCCAATGCGACAAAAATCGCAACGCCAGGATCTCGGGCGAGGCAGCCGGCAGAGGGGCGGCGGGAGAGAAGCCGGGAGGAGAGGGCCGCGGGCGGGCCCGAGAGCCCGCGGAGGGCGAGATGCACTCCGGGCCGTGCCCGAGCAGGCCTGGAGGCGCGTAATGCGGGATGGCGAAATGAAAGAAAACGATTTTAAACCATAGTTTTCTGCTATTTCTGCACAATTTTCTGACTGGAGGAGAACGAGTTGAAACATAGTTTTCCAGCCCGCGGCCGGTTTTTTCTAATCGTCATCCCGGGCGCCGCCGCGTGGACACGACCCCCGGTCATTTATTAATCGTCATCCTCCATGATGGCTGGCGGTGCGCAAGGGCAGACGGCACATTCAGGAACAGGCTCTTCCTACTAGAAATCCAACTTATGTCTTAGACTACGAAAGCAACCAGAATAACAATAATGATGCTCGTACTGGTAATGGTGATAGCACGAATCATGATATCAAGTGCCACAATAACCACAGCAACCGTGCCCGAACAGGCTTGGAGGTATGTACGACTGGCGGTGCGCAGGGGCAGACGGCACATTCAGGAACAGGCTCTTCCTACTGGAAATCAAAGTTCTGTTTTAAACTACGAAAACAACACAGATAGCAATAATAATGCTCGTGCCGGTTATGGTGATAACACGAATCATAATGTCAAGAACAACAATAGCCACAGCAACAACAACAATAACAATACTACGAACAAAAAGACTGGCACTATATATTGATAGTGCTAATTGTTATAAAAATCATAATGCGAAAAAAAATCCCAATAGCGAGGCCAGCGTCATTTGCGGTGTTCGTCGGTTTCTGGAAGCTTCCCTGCCTCGGGACGCGTTCCAACAACTGCGCCTCGCCGAGAGCGTTCCCGGCGTTCCCAGGGTTCCCGGGGCGCCGAGACGACGCGACAAAAGCTCTGGGCCGTCCTCGGCCTCTGGGAGCCCTCGCCGGGCCCTGGGACCGCCACGAAAAGGCTCGAGCGGCGAAATATGGCCATGGGGAAAGGGTCGGGACGCGTGGGCGGCCCCGCACAGAAGAAGTCAGGGCATCGGATGTCCTGGCCATCGTGGTTTGTCCACGGCGCGAGCGTGCGTCTGGGTTTCCCTCCTCTCGTACTCGTGCCACGTTAGCCTGCGCGGCCCTCGGCAATGCTGGACAAGATCTGGACTGGAGTTGGACTGGATCCGCCCCTTCGCAAGGGTGGCGAGAAGAAAAAAAAGAGGACGTGGAGGAGGCGCAGGACGGGCGGGGAGGAGCAGGAGCCAGGACCAAAGCTGGTCCAAGTGCGGCCCAGATGCAAGAAACGCTTGTATTTCAGAGTCGCCGACCAATGATCCATCACAGTACAGACATCGAGTCCTCCTGCCCTCTCCTCCCCGCGGACATGCGACGTCTTGAGTTTTTCAATGCGCGGCCCCCCGGAGTCCCGACCCTTTCCCCAGGGCCGGCTCTTCATCCCCAGTCGTTATTTGTCGGTCCCGTGGTTTGGCGAGAGACCCCAGAAACAGAAAAAAACAACCGAAAACCTCCCGTCCAGATCTTGTCCCACTCGTGCGACGCCCTGACTGCTTCAATGATTGCGTGGTTCCTGGAAGTCCCAACCCTTTCCCCAGGACCGGCTCTTTTACGACGACACGGGAGCGAAGAAAGCCTCTGAACGTTCAAGGGAGGCTGCGATGGACTAGACCACGCGGGGCGTCCCCGCCACCCCGACCGACACGGAAGCCTCGGCCGACATGTCGGGAACGCCTAGAAAAAAAGAAAAAAGTAGTGCTCGTCGCTGCAGCGGCCCTCCCGCGGTCGAGGGGGTGCTGCCTCGCGCCTTCTGCGGCTGTGCGCCGCAACGGCGCTGCTCGCCACAGCGGGCAGACGAGTCGGCACAGCGAATCGCTTTCTGACGCTCCCGGGGCCCAGCCAGGGCCCCCCTCGAGGGAACGAACCCGGCGCAAAACCTCCCGCCCGCAATGCTCCACGGCGCGAGCACGTCCGGGACCACGACGCGAGCATGCCCGGGTCCGGGTCCGCCGCCCTCGTCGGGGATCGGGGCGCGTCGTCATCGTCGTCGTCGTCCTCGTCGTCGTCCTCGTCGTCGTCGCCGCCGCCGCCGCCGTCGTCGTCGTCGTCGTCGTCGTCGTCGTCGTCGTCGTCGTTTTCGTCGTCGACCTCCTCGTCGTCGTCGTCGTCGTCGTCGTCGTCGTGCGGGCACCGCTCCGCGGCGCCGCGGGCGCCGCGGGCGCGGCGGCCCTGCCGCCCGGGCGGGAAGCCCATGGGCGCGGCCCCACGGGCTGCGGGCCACGGGCCGGCCGCTCCCTGCGGAGGGAGCCCCGGCCTCGCGGAGGAGGGAGGAGGAGGGGGGGGGGATCCTCCTCCTCCTCCCCCTCCCCTCCTCCTCCTCCTATCCTCCTCTCCTCCTCTCCCCTCCTCCTCCTCCTCCTCCTCCTCCTCCTCCTCCTCCTCCCCCGCCTCCTCCTCCTCCTCCTCCTCATCCTCCTCCTCTTCCCCCTCCTCCTCCTCCTCCTCCTCCTCCTCCTCCGCCTCCTCCTCCTGGCAGGAGGTGGAGGCGGGGGAGGAGGGGGAGGCGGGGGAGGAGGGAGACGATGGGGGAGGCGGGAGAGGCGGGGGAGGCGGGGGAGGCGGGGCAGGAGGGGGAGGCGGGAGGGGCGGGGGAGGCGGGGCAGGACGGGGGAGGCGGGGGAGGAGGGGTACCCAGACCTGCTCGCGCCCCTGAAAATTCGTGACGGGAGGTTTCTGGCAATTTTCAGCCTGTCGGGGCCCTCGACGGGCTCGCGTCATATCTGACGTCCTACCCCTCCCTCCCATCCCTTACCATGAAGTAGGAGCTTCCCTCTGTTCGCACAGTCGGATGTCGAGTCGGGCAATGATACCGAGAGGGTGCGCGATGCATCGTAGAGCACGGCGGAGCAGGGCGTAGAGGAGCATGTCATAGCATGGCGTGGCGTTGCGTAGCGAAGAATTGTATCACAAAGCATTGCACCGAAAAGAATGGTATCGCATAGCGGACAGAACATGGCCTAACATGGCGTTGAAGGTCAAAACGTAGCATTGCATAGAATGGTGTGGCACTGCCTAGTCAAGCACTGCATATTCTAGCATTGCAGCTGAAGGCATGGCATCGTACAGCGGAACACCACACAGCATTGCATTGCATGCCTTGCCGTGGCACTGGAACTAATAGTGCCAGCGCTGCAGCGGAAGCACGAAGATGAGGCCAGCGCTGCAGCGGGCGCACGACGCGGAACGACCAGAAGCCCGAAGAGGAGGCCAGCGCTTCAGCGTGAGCAACGTTCTGAAGAGAAGGAGAAACCCAAGCGAGAGCCCAACTGCCGGGAGTCCCGTGCGTAACAGCCAGACGCGCAGGGCCCTGGACATCGTCCGGGCGTCCTCAAGGGGAGAGAGGAGACCAGCATTCGAATGGTGAAGTTGTCGAAAGGGGGAGGCGGGGGAGGCGGGAGAGGCGGGGGAGGCGGGGGAGGGCCAGGCGGGAGAGGCGGGGGAGGAGGGGTATGCCCAGACCTGCCCGCGCCGTGAGGAGGTCCGGGCGGGAGGGGAGGAGGTTTGTAGGGCCGCTCTGGGCCCCTCGGGGTCCTCGCCGGGCTCTGGGGCCGGCAGGAGACGACTTTGAGGGGCTGGTCACGGGGGAAGGGTCGGGACTTCCAGGGCCTGCGCATGGAAAAAGTCATGACGTCGCACGTCTGGGTCTGGGTAGCTGTCGCACAGCCTTGCACGCCTGGCCAGAGGTTGTGGCGAGACCTCGGGTGAGAGCCCGATGTTGAGGCGGGGCTGTCCTTTACCCGTGTAACTGTTTCACGATGCTTTACCTCTGGTAGCACGCGTGCGCCAGCGTGAAGTAACCTAAGCCTAATGCAGTGGAGGTGGAACTTCTGCGATGTAAGTTAGGCGGTGTCAGCTAAAAGCGGTCGGGATGTTCTGCTTAAGGTGTCGCGGCGGCGTCCCCGGCGACACGGTATGCCTTCCAATGGATAGCGTGTCGCTCCGTTCCGTGGGACGCACGGTTCGGAAAGGCTCGGGACGTTGAAGTCTGGGGATTGGGAAGTGGATAGCATGTCGCGCCGAGGCGTGGTGGGCCAGAATCGGCGGAGAGACAAGCTATCCACACGTTCCCAAGCGTATGTCGCGTAAACTAGGTGGTGTGAGCTATGGGGTTGAACATCTATGCGGTGCAATCTGCGTGATGTGAGCTACGTCGTGTAATGCATGTGGCGTCCGCTGGAATCTAACACTACGCAGTGCAAGCTGGGTGTGGTAAGCAATGTCGTGCAAGCTATGAGGCGTAAGCTATGTGGTGTAAGCAATGTCATGTCAGTTCAGCACGCGGGGCGCCAACGAGCGCCCACGAGGCGGCACGGGCGGCAACGCGTCCCGACCTCGGCGGACCAACCCTGCGCACAAGGCACCCACAAACGCCCACAAGCGCCCACGAGGCGGCACGGGCGACAACGCGGCGCAAACTCGGCGTACCCACCCCGGCGCACGCACGGGACGCCCACGAGCGCCGTCGAGTCGGCACAGGCAGCAACGTGGCGCGACCTCGGCGGACCCACCCAATGCACTGGGCCCCGCAGCGCGGCGGGCGGCAACGAGGGCACCCACCCGAGAGAGTGGATCCTGGCAGTCTCTTCCGAGCGAAACTTGCCCGCTGTGCTGCGCGCTGCCATTTGAACCTGTCCACCTGAAACGTCCGAGCCTCCATTGAGGCGTGCGTGGCCAACTTACCCGAGGCAAGACTAGCGTCAGACACCCTGGCAGGATGGGGAGCTGCTCATGCTGTCGGAAGCCTAGACATGAGACGACACCTCCACAACAGAGGCCGCAGCTTCGCGGTGCAACATGAGCTGTCCGATCTCTCTCCGTATCGGCAGCATCTCACCTGAGATATTGTCACACAACCTCTGCCACTAGCCTCTGACGACCTCATCATTGTCCGAATAATTTTCAAGCAAAGGGCCTCCTTCTAGCACCCGCTGTCGCGCGCGCGGAAGCACGAGCGGGCCGCGTGGAGGTCACGACACGTCCACTGTCCACTGCGCGCCGTCCTGCTGGCTGCCCAGTCGGAGCCTGCGTGCAGAGAGGAGCGGCCAACCGGTGCTATTGGGCACAATGCCTAACAAGAAATGGTATCGAAAACCCGCCGACAAGCGGCCGTTGTTGGGCAGGCGGCCTTTTGTCTCTTCCGTGGACACGGGCCGCGGCGACGCCGGCAGCGAGTCCTGCTCAAGATGAGCAGGAGTTGCTGCTGGTCTTCGTGCCCCTTCTTTCCGCACCCATCTCGATCGTCCCGAGAGGAGGGCGACTGGGGGAACGAGACATGACACAAACACCACAACTCGCAGGTCCGCGCGGATTTCTCGGCTCGGCGCTGGACGCCCCCCCTCCCTGGCGCGCGGAACCCGGGCGGCGCCGGAGGCGCCGCTGGGGGGACCCAGCGCGGATCCAAGAAGTCCGCGCGGAGCGCCAAAAGTTTATGCTCGTGGCGTCTTTTACTTCTTCGGGCAGTCCTTTGGTGGTAAGCACAAGGGGGTGGAGGGAGGGGGCGGGCTTCTTAGAAGGAGGCTGCTTCTTGGAAGGCGCCGGCCTTGCATCTACAGACGAAGGCCCGTGCCTTCTGAGAAGCAGGGGTGCTTTTGAGAAGTCCTCCCCGCTCCCCCCACCCCCATCTGCGCGGCCGAGGTTCGGGCTGGGCGAAAGGGCGGGATAGCAAAGGGGGGGGTTGAGAATCAGCTCACGTATAGCTGATTTTCCTGGCGCCTCCCGGCGCCGGAGGCGCCCATGTATCGATGAATGGGCCCGGCGGCGGGGCCGAAACCAGCTGCATGCAGCAGATTTCGTACCCCCCTTTCCCTACTGGGATGACCGTGGGGGGTTCTAAGGGGATAAGGGGGGTTACGCGTGGATGCTAAGGTGGGTTATATCTGGCCCAACCTGGCTTATAAGTGGGTTACAAGCGCCCCGAATGGCTTACTGAGATGAATGTCGGCTTTGTTAAAGCTTATGAGCTTTATAGCGAGTTGCTAAGGTTGTTACAACGTTCATACAACCCTCTCACAAATCAGCAACAAACTGCTGTAGCTAGTAAGCTGGTTTATCATAGTTAGCTAAAGTCAGCATGGTTTTTATTAATTCAACATGTGGTGTATAAAGGTTTATCGGTTGCTAAATAGTTTATGGTTTATGTTGGGTAACGATGATAACTGCGATAACTCATTTATCTCATGTTAACATAACTGCTTCTGTTAGTTTAACATAGTTTTCTTTTGGAAAAATTCGAAGTTCAAACAAATATGTTAAAGTAACATAAACTTTCGAATAGGCTAACACGATGTTCAGAGAAACGCTAACATGAAACAACAACTTGTTCCGACAAATGTTGACCTCGTTTTTCTCAAAGGCCCAACATGAACATATCTCCACGTTTCAACATAGCTCCCGTTGCAAACCAAACGTTGAAATTTGTCGAGCCAAACATAGCTCCCGTTGCCAACCAAACATAGTTCCCTTTGCAAACCCAGCTCATGTTGGGAATCCAAAGAACATGTCAGAACCCATTTGTCTGTGAACAAGCTCTGAAAAATTTGGTGAGCTCTACCCAGGGATAGTTCGGAGGACTCAACATCAGCATGCAGAGCAGATGTTCAACATTGAGGTGTGGATAAGAGGTATGAGCATTGGACACGACGATTCCGAGAAATATTTTGTGATTGTGCAGTTGCATTCTACCATCCGTAGTTGCAGAATTTCCGGCCTAAAGCATCCGCGATAGCTTCCAGCAGCTTTCTTCAGCTATGTCTCAGCTTATGGAAGCTTTCAAAACGGAGTTCCAGAATATTTTGAATTTGGAAAAGATGAAGGCGAACGAGCATACGGATATGCTGATGACCTGCCTTCGGGCAAACAAGTTGCCGTACACCGTGAACAGCATCGAGCCGACATTTTTTCCCGCACACAGTGCGAACCGTGGAGGGCTTCTTCTGAGCCCGCACAATGTGCATCGCAATGCTGCTCGGATCCATGCAGCTGGTGCCGACATGCGCCAGCTATCAAATGCCGTGCGCATCGAGCTTGGAGTCAATTCGCCCGTCCGTTGGCAGCACGTTGCTGAGAACAAGGTGCTGGTGGACAGAGCCGCTGGGCTTCTAGCGCCAGTTAATGGTTCCGAGCGGTACGTTACAGTCGGGTGTGGACACGCCACGGCTTTCTGCAAGTTGGCAGGGGTGCAGGGCAGGACGTCGAAGAAGTCATTGCAGATGGCTGATTCAGATACGATTGACGTGCAGAAGTTGTCCCAGAATGCGCAATTCAAAGCCATGATCGAGAAAGGCTGGGCGTGGGAGGTGGCCCCAAGTATCATTGACGAGCTGTTCCCAGGTTTCGCTTCAGTGGCCCAGAAGGCTTTAAACACTCAGAACCACATCGGCACGGAGGTCGGGGAGCTGGAGACCTGCATGACGTTGGCGGCGATTGCTAATGACCCAGGGATGCGCCAGGTTGCGGATTGGAAAGCCACGGCTATCGAGAACGTAGTTTCGCTCAACATATCGAGCGCAAAGTACAGCAAGACATTGCTTGAGTTTGTTGAGAATTTCGGCGGTGGCGATGGCGCTCCTCTCGTGTCGTTCATGGACTCGGTTGCAAAGCAATTTGGTCGCTACGCTACGTTGGTTCTGGGAATCGATTACGAACACAGCTTTCGCATCGAAAACCAACATGTATCCTTTGATGCGGGTGGCCCTTGCAATTGCAAACCTCACGGGCGACAGGGTTGAGGACGGCGTGGCGCGCTTGCTCGTGAAGAATGACGTCACGAAGGTTGCTAGCAAGCCTAAGATGGCTGAAGCAAATACTGCTGAAAGCATTCTTGGCGAAGCCATGAATATCGCCAGGGGGCTTGATGGCATCGATGCGGCGTTGCAGCCATTAGGGCAGCTATTCGTGAGGATTGCGTTGAAGCTCACAGGTAAGGAGAAGATGGGTCGGGAGGGCAAGGAGCTTAAGTGGGGCGACCTATGCAATTCATTTCTGGCCAGCCTCAGCGACCTCAAGGGTCAGACGGTAAAGTTCGACGAGTGGTCTAAGCATGCGGTCTCGAGCGGCGCTGCAGCCGCTGCCAAAGCGAAGCCGGGTGCATCCAGCACGGCGACGCTCAGCGACCATAGGGGCCCGACATGGATTGCCAAGAAGGCTGGGTATTCGGTCGGGCGCCTAGTAGTCCAGGAGGACGTTGCAGCCCAGAGGCTTTACACTATCTTCAGCGTCGGCCAGACTGTCAAGCTTCGCGAAGCTGTTAACCACGACGCGAGCCGAGAGGCACACACGGCTGAGATTACATGTGAGGATCTTCTTCAGAAGTGGTCAATCTCTAAGGCTGCACTGTCAAAACAGATGGATGGTGATCAGCAGCGCCCGCAGCAGCTGTACATCGACAAGCAGAAGGCTGCGTTGTACTGAGCTCTCCTTGAGCTAGATGCCAAGCACGTGGGCAAGCATCAGCTGACGTTCTGGCGGAAGCCAGATGGGGTGTGGACTACTAGCGCGATCAAGCAGGGCCAGCTTACTTTGGTCCCAGTGGTACCACTCATCAACATAAGTGCGAAGAACAATGGGTCTGGCATTTCACTTGGCGAGTATGCGATTGACAAAGACACCAAGGTTCATTTTTTTCGCGCTGCCTGTATCTAAGCCGCAAGACAATGACACCAGCACCCAATTCGATGAAGCCGCATTGGTGGCTGCACACTGGTGGGTCGCGCCAACATGGCTACGAGCCACGTGTCACACGGTGGCTTAATGTTGCCAGTGCTGACCAACAATACCGACATCGGGCCCAATGTGAAGCTCCAGATGCTCGTCAAGCCCAAGGCTAAGGAGTTGCCAATCCATGAGCAGGCCGTCAAGAAGCAGAAGAGGGCTTGAACAGCATCCATCAGCCACGGGTGCTAGTCTACAGAGGGGTGTGTTTTGCATCGCACTTTTGTAAGCTCCCGAGTTCTAGTCCAGAGCATCCCTGCACTCTGCAGCGCTATAGTCATATGCTGCCGCGCAGTAGCAGGGGAGAGTAAGGAGGAGCGAGGATGAGGGTGGAGGTCGAGCTGTTGCCCCGTCGGCTAGCACGAAGCTTTGATGTCGGACACATCTCTTTTGCGTGCGAACGGGTTTACCAGCCATGCGCTTATCAGGAAGTTGACGCAGTCTTTGTGGACAATCGCCCTTGCACCGACAGAGAAAAACATGGCGAGTGTGGAGCGAGATGCGGCGGGAGGTCATCACTTGCTAATATGATCCTGACTGGTCGCCCACAGTCCTTTGGCATGCAACCGTCCGCATCATACATTCCCTCAAACCCGTGAGCTCCCACCGTTGCCCCCATTGGTCATGTCGTCCCTTAGCCGCGTCTTTGTGTTTAGGGCGGCGCCGAACGAGGGCGCGCAAGAGGGGGGAAAGGGGGGGGGGGGTCAGGTCAAACAAACAGCCAAAAAAGGTCGGCTGTTTCCACCAGTGTGCGAGGAGGGGTGATGATGATGGGGATGGCACAGAGAGAACGAGAGAACGACAACGCGAGAATATAGGGTGCATTCTCGCTTCGGCGAGGCCGCCATGAATATATTGCAAGGGGGCATGCGAAGACAGCCAACCGCGGAACGAATGGCATCGGGTGGCAACTGACATGCTATGCGATGCCATGCGAGCGGCCCTCTTGGGTTCACCCTGCAGTGCTCCCGGTATGCTCTGCCATGCCATGCTTATGCAGGTCTTTGTGGCCCTTGTTGGCCTGCTCCCGAGCGTTCGGGGACTGTCCATGCCAACGAGTTGATGCGCCATGCGGTGCAGATGAGCCTAAGTGTCAGTCGCATCTGCCGTCGTTCTCATCACCCCCTCCCTACTCCTTCTCCTGGCTCCGTGGCCTCTCTCGCTCATCTCATGGGGCGGCCCCCCACCTCACCCCCTCCTAATGACGTCGTCCACGTCGCGTCACCTTTCTAGGGTGCAATCGAACCTCAGCCGTTGGGCTCAAACGACCAGGGATTAGCATCACGATTTGCTGTTAGCATAATGCAGAAAGCAACGCTTGAACTTTCTCGCACCGTCAAGCTGGAGGGGATAAAGCCAGTTTGGCGGATTCACAAGCCATGTGATATGGCTACTGTCGGCGATGGTACTTTTGTCCGAATCTCACCTGCGCAGTATACACTGAACAGCCTTCTGGCTTATAAGAACGATGACCTCCCGCGTGGGCTGGAGCAGCAGGCAGCGGTTCTGAGCAGGGGGCTGAAGCCTTTGATCGCCCAGCGGAATGAGAAGCAGTCGGACGAGCCCAAGCAGGAGCAAACCCAGGCAAAGGCCTCCCTATTCAAAGCACCACCGAAGCAAACAAAGCTGGCGAGGACCCACGCCGAGAAGGCTGACATGAGGCGTGGTCCTGGTGTCATGTGCCTCAAGGTGGTAGTGCACGATAGGGATGTTCACATTGATGTTCTGAGGCCAATTCATCGGTGTGGCAACCTCTTCGTCGCGTACCAGCCCGAGTCTTTGGCTGCGGCAATTCACATTGCGAGGACACTTGGGTTCGACGAGCCGCAGAAGCGAGATCGATTGCCTGATCTGCCTAAGGGTGTCCACCACAGGAACGGCTATGCACTTGCAAAGTTCCCAAGGAGCAATGGCCTGAACGGCTGCGGCAACAAGAAATGCAAGACGGCTGAGGATGCGGTACGGTTCCTCACGCAGCCGCAGCCTCCCGATGGTGGGCTCCCCGATGCGGATGATGAGCCACCCGATGCGGCTGGTGAGCTTCCCGATTCGGACGCCGAGCTTCATAATTCGGGCGCTGAGCCTTGCCATGCTGAGCTTCCCGAGCAGTCCCATGACTAATGACGCAAGTGTATATACATACACTAAGCCTGGAGGCTGACAGCGCCCGCATGATTGGGGTCTGCGGGCTTAGCACTTCGCTCACCGAGTGTGAAAAACAGTCATTGCTCATCAAGCCGATTGGCTGTGTTGATGCGTGTCCGTTCGGGGCTTGGGGTCGGGGGCTACCATTGTAATTCAGCCGTTCTGCTTCAGAGGCCCCCCCCCCCCCCGCGGTTGCGCGTTTCGCCCGTTTCATCAGCCATCGCGCGATGGCTCCCAAGGCCCTCCAGGACAGCAAGGCCGCGCTGAAGCAGCAGCTGAAGGACATGAAAACCAGCCGCAACGCTCGCAAAGAGCGCGCAGATGCGCTTGAGCGATTCGCGAAGGTGATCGCTAACAAGGTAGAGACCAATAAGCACGTTCGCAAGATCTTCGATGACGTCAGGCAGGTATACACCTTGACTGAGGGCACGTCGACGCAGACCAAGCCGACTAGCCTCGGGCGCCTGCAGAAGTTGTCGGCTCTCCCCGACGTCGTGGAGGCGACGGACACAGCCCCCCCTGCAGGTGGCGGCTCAGGCTCGAGCTCGTCGTCATCGGCCAGCCGCAGTTCGAGATCGGCTTCGTAAGCTGCATGGTGCAGCTGTGATCGTTGCCGTGTGCTGCTGTCGACGCTGTGGGTATCTTCGAGGGCGGTTGTCGCCCATGAATATGCGCGCAACGGCGAAAACATGCCGCGGCAGCGAGCATAATCCACAGCTCATGAGCCTCAACGGCTATTTCACGATGTGCCATGCGTTCGCCCGTAGCCACCATGGTGCTATTTGCGCTCGGGGTGAGCGCGAGTTCATTGTGCTGATCTTGTGGTCTCGCGTTGTGATCTTAATATAGTTGCGAATGATGAGGGGGATGGGGGATGAGGAAGGTGAGGATTCAGGGGGGAGAGTAGAATAGTATTCATCTTGGGAAATTGTGGAGGGAGGCAGGGAGGGATGGGGAGGGGGACGGGGGGGGGAGGGAGGAGGAGAAGGAGGAAGAGGAGGAGAAGGAGATGGAGGAGGGATGCTACTACGGCGCCCCATGGTAGTAACATCGGCCGCCTTGGACGGGGGGGAAGAGGAGGAGGAGGAGGAGAAGAAGGAGAAGGAGGATGAGGATGGGGGAGGAATGTTACTACGGTGCCCCATGGCAGTAACATCGGCCGCTTTGGACGAGGAGAAAGAGGAAGATGAGGAGGAGGATAAGGAGGAGGAGGGGGGGGGGAGGAGGAGGAGGAAGAGGAGCAGGAGGAGGAGGAGGAAGCCGGACGGGGGGGGGGAGGAGGCTGATTCCCGAACCGAAGGGGTCGAAATCGAAGGGGGCGCGCCGTGCGCTGTGCTATGGCATGCCAATATTCTGGCGCAAATCTCAGGTTGTTATGTTATGCTCGTGGTGCGATGCAATGCTATGCTCTGCACGTTTAGACCATGTCCAGCCTCAAACCCCAACCCAGAATCTCAAGATCACATAGTTCAAACAGACTCAGTCCATGTAGGTCGTCGTTCTCCTTGCCCCCCTTCCCTCTTCCTTCTCCTGGCTCCGTGGCCTCTCTCGCTCGTCTCATGGGGCGCCCCCCCGCCCCCCCCCCCTCGATGTGTCGTCGCCAATGGTAGGTCACAACGCTTTAAGCATGATGGCATGTCACAGGTCGTGGATATGGGATATGCCCCGAGGCCCACTAGAGCTCCCTATCGCACGCCAGCTTCCGTCGCGGTTTCATTTGGCAGTTAACTGCGTGATCTCATTGGGGCCCCAGGTGCCAGAAACGCCACGCGGCCAGCGCCGCCCAAGACAGGCCTTCATTGGCCAAGAGGTTCGCCATCCTACGCACGACATCCACGCCACACCTCCTCCTCCACACCTCCTTCTCCAAACATCCTCCGTGGCAACCGTTTTGGCTGGAGGCGTTTTGCCTTCGCGCTGGCCGCGCCGCCGGGCCAGCCGCGCCTTCGCGCCAGCCGCGCCTTCGCGCCAGCCGCGCCTTCGCGCCAGTGGCGCGCGTCCGCCATGGCGGAGCTGTTCCGCAAGGACCTCCTCGCGGAGAGGAAGACGGCGAGGGGGCCCACGCAGCCCGACGGCCCACCGCCGACGCGGTTGCGGCTGACGGCTGCAGTGCAGGACGATCCCGCCCTCGCACATGTGGCGACGATCGCCGAGCAGGCGGGCGCGATGGAGTTCAACCCGTTCCGCCACGCGACGCTGTGCTTGACGACGGACGAGCTCAGCATCAGCGAGTTCTTGCAGCAATGTTCGGACGACGTGCTGTGGTCCGTTCAAACGGCTGCAGGCATGTACTTCAACACGTTGCTTGAGGTCGGAGGTGGATGGCTCTGGAAGTCGGTGGAGCCACGCGAGCAAAGACCAGCAGATGGCCCACATCTACATATTCAGGGCGGACGACGGCTGGCGCGCGTCAGACACGATGTGGGCCGCGAAGCCGCAGCGCCAGAACGTCCAGAACGAGCGCGAGATCTCCATCTTGTTCTGGGCGGAGGCGGTCGCTTCGTTCGAGGACGCGCCGACGATGCCGCTCCACTTTCCGTGGTGGTCGTCCAGCGAGGCCGACGGCGCGAGCGTGGCGAGCGGCCGCCATGCGCTCGAGCAGGCCATCGCGAAGTCCTCCGACGCCGCCAGCGACACCACCGCCAAGGGCGGCAAAGGCGACAAGGGCACCTCCAAGGGCGGCAAAGGCGGCTGGAAAAGCGAGCCCTCCAGGGGCAAGGGCGGTCACGGCGGATGGCTTCCGCGCCGTGCGTCGTTGACCTCGTGCTACGAGAGCGGCGACTACAGCGGATCCGAGGCCTACGCCAGCGACTACAAGAAGAACAGCATGCAGCTGCGGAAGCTTCTAGGCCTCGAGTAGGCGAGTATATCGGTTCGGCGTTTGACTACCGAGACTTGGTAGTCAAACGGAGGCGTCTAGCGTTTGACTACAGAGACTTGGTAGTCAAACGCAGGACCGCCACCGTTTGACTACAGAGACTTGGTAGTCAAACGCAGGACTGCCGTCGTTTGACTACCAAGTCTCTAGGGTCAAGCGCAGGATCGCTGCGTTTGACTCTAGAGACTTGGTAGTCAAACGAATTCGGCTTCGAGAAGGCCTGTGCCCCGCTGCGCCGTCGCGAGGCCGCCGCGGGGGCCTGTCGGGCTAGCTGGTGCGCCTCCAGAGACCGTCGGAGTTCATCCGGTTTGGTGGTGTTCGTTCCCTGATCCAACCTCCCCCCACACGTCCATAGGCCTCCCAGGGGGCCTCTACCCGAGGGGCAGGAGGATGAGAAGAAGATGAGTATAAGGTGGGGATGAGGATGAGAGTGAGGATGGGCAGAGCGTGAACGGTCCAATCGCCCCCCGACACTCGCCCCCTCTCCATCCCACTGCACCCGATCAGGCGACATCTGGAGGCGCCCCCGCCCAGTTGCACAGGCATGATTTCGCAATATTGCGATTGCATTTAGGCGCCGAGCCACATGTAAGTGCGACCAGTTGGGTCCGTTTTGGTTCAGTTGTGTTTGAAATCGCTCATGTTTTGAAATCGTTCATTTGCGAGAACCACGCGTTTCGAACCGTTGCTGAAATCGTTGATGGCTCGGCGCCGCCACCTCTCAGAGCATCTTGCTCCGTGCCCACAGACAGGCGCGGGGCCTCCGCAGTGCGCCGTCGGCGTGCAGTACGCGGAGAGCGGCGCGAGCCAGACCATCCTCCTCCTCCTCCTGCGCATCCTCCTCGTCCATCCTTCCTCATCCTGCCCATCCTCCTCCAGAGCTCATGTTTCTCATCGCCCCCTCCTCATTCTCCTCCTCGCCCCGTGCCCAGGAGGAGGGGGTGGGGGGATGAGGAGTAGAAGGGGAGGGATGAGGAGGCAGAGGACGAGGAGGAAAAGGAGGAGGAGGAGGATGGGGGGGAGTCCTGCCCTCCTCCTCCACTCAGCAGAAGGGTTGAGTGATCAGTTCTCTGGGGTGGGAGTGGGGGTGGGGGAAGGGAGGTGACAGCGAAACTGTGATACACCTGACGCTGTGCTATGCTATGCCATGCGTGCAGTCCGAACCTCATAGTGCTATGCCGTGTGCGCGGCCCGGTGGAGTGCTATGCCACGCATGCAATGTCAACATGCAGTGCTATGCCATAGCATGATGCAAGCTTCATCGCCCCTCCCGCGCCCCCGACTTAAACAGCCCATCGTTTCGAACAGTAGTCGTTCTCCTCAACCCCCTACTCCCTCTTCTCCTGGCTCCGTGGCCTCTCTCGCTCGTCTCACGGGGCGGCCCCCCACCGCCCCCCCCTCGATATGTCGTCGTGGATGTCGTTATTCCGTTTCGGTGCTGTTGCATTCAGTGTCATTCCGTTTCGGCGTTGTTTCGGTGTTGTTCCAGGAGAAGGAGAAGGACGAGGAGGAGGAGGGCGCGGAGAAGGGGGGGGGGGGGGATAATGAGGGGGAGGAGAAGGATGAGAGGAGGAGGCGAAGGAGGGGGACGAGGAGGAGGAGGAGGGGGGCGCGGCGGCGAGCGCGCATTCCAGCGCAGTAAGGCGCGGACCAGCGCAGCCAGATCGGCTGGCACCAGCCGCGCCCGCAAGAGCGCGGCGCAGGCGATGCCCGCGGCGACCGCACTCTCGCGCGGCATCGCCGCGGGGAGGGGCGGCGGCCGGGGGCCCGAAAAGGCCTCGGCGTCGCGGGCGTACATTTCCACCGCGTCCCCGTGGATGAGGGCCGCGGCAGAGGGGCCTGTGCGAGGCCAGCCCCATCGTCCACGCCCCGGGGATGTCGAGGAGGACCCCCGACGCCCCCGAGCCCTCCGACAGGAGGATGCCCCGTAGGTCGGGCTCGTCATCCCAGATATTGTTGATATCAACCATATCAGCGATATCTGGGATGGCGAGCCCGACCCATGCAGCAAGGGCAACTCCAAGGAGGTGCGGCTTGTAAGCCGAAAAGCAGCGCGCGGGCGGCGCCTCCTCCTCGAGGAGGAGGAAGATGATGATAATGAGGAGGATGAGGAGCCAGAAGGATGAGGAGGAGGAGGGAGGAGGAGGAGGAAAGGAAAGGAACGATGAGGAGGATGAGGAGGAAAATGATGAGGATGAGGAGGATGAGGAGGAGGAGGAGGAGGAGGAGGAGGAGGAGGAGGAGGAGGAGGAGGAGGAGGAGGGGGAGAGAAGGAGAAGCGCTTCAACAGTCAAACAGTAGTCGTTCTCCTCAACCCCCCTACTCCCTCTTCTCCTGGCCCCGCGGCCTCTCTCGCTCATCTCATGGGGTGGCCCCCCACCTCCCCCCCTCCAATCGTCGTGGATGTCGTTATTCCGTTTCGGTGCTGCTCCATTCCGTTTCATTCCGTTTCGGTGTTGTTTCATGCCATTTCATTCATTGCCGTTCGATGATGCTTCTTTCCGTTTCATTTCCGTTTCATCCCGTTTCATTCCATTTTATTCAGTTTCATTCCATTTCGGTATTGTTTCATTCCGTTGCATTCCGTTTCGGTGCTAGCCGTCTCTCTTGGCGCCGCATAGCGTCACCATGTAGCTTGTCAGCTCATCTCATCCATGGCCGTTCGGCCCACGAGCTTGAAGGCTAGTCACCTCGCGAGCCCGAAGGCTGGGCCACATCAGCGCTTGTTGGCCTATACGTACACCAGCTGGATGCCCAGCTCAAGCTGCAGCTGCAGTTTACTAGTCAAGGGGGTCGGTAGTGCGAAAGCCTTTTTTTCAAGGCTCGGGCAGAAATGAACAGCAGCGGTGACCCCATGCTCCAGAAGAGCTTTGCCGACACTCTGATCAGAATGCTGAACAATATAAAAAGCTTCGGCCCAGCCGAAGCCACCCAGCTCGTCGACGCGTTGAGGGGTGAGCCGTACGGCGAGGACCAAACCAAGCGGATCATGGCCATGGTCGACAGCAAGGTCGCCAAGGGCAGCGGCCCCGTCAAGCCAGAGGGCTCTGGTAAGCAAGCGCTTAAGGAGTGGTGGTGTTACCTAACGTCTTCGGACTGGGATGTGCTCAAAAACCCCAAGCTTTCGGTGAACCGCAAGATGGCGACGATGGTCGAGCGCGCCATGGCCGTCGGTTGCAACGATCCTGCCCAGCATAGGTTCAGGTGGGGGACTGCCCTACTAGCAACCACGCACTACGAGACCCCACCCGAGCCAAAAAAAACTTTGGGATTTACTGAAAGACTTCAAGGCTTGTTTCAAGTCCGAAAAGAAGGAGTTCGGGTTCTCGCGCATCTTGGAATACCCAGCTTCGCCATCGGAGCTCCCAACAGACATCTTCCAGTCCGCCTACCCTGATGATGTCCAGCCGATCACGATCGAGCTCAAGGGCACCAACACAGTCGCTGACATTATATCGTTGCGCTCCAACAGTAGCAAGCTGAAGTCGTCTCTCGAACCAGGTGTTAAAGCAAAGTTTCAAGCAGCAAAGGAAGAGCTTGGCACCGCCTACAGCCATGACATCACACCAGCGCCCACAGCCGACGCACGCACCGCATTACCAGCAGGGGCGCTCATCCCATCACCGACTGACCCGTACGAGGTGGGATTGATCTACGAGTACCAGCACAAGTTGCTCGAGCACCGCAAAGAGAAAAGCCAAGCGGCTGCGCGGGGCCCTGAAGCACCTCCCGTGAAAGAGCCACGAGCCAGCTTGGCTGTCCACCGCGCTCCTGATGGGACGCTGAAGGTGGCCAAACATGAGACGCCTGTCAAGCGTGAGCTCGAAACCCCTAAACATGAGGAGCATGGCGCTGTAAAGGCTGAGCAGCACGAACCCGAGGGCGATGCGGAGCACGACGCCGCCGATGATGACGACGGGCCGTGTTTAGAGGACTTGGACCCCCACGCCCGCGATTCGATCGAGGCCCCCAAGAAGCGCAAGGGCAAGCAGAAGGAGGAAGCGAAGGCGAAAGCCGCAGCCAAGAAGGAAGCTGCTAAAGCAGCTGCAGAGAATGACGCTGAGGCCAAGACTGAGGCGCCAGCACGGAAGCGCCCAGCAGCAGCCGCTGCGTCCATCAAGCCCGCCAAGGCTGTTAAGACCGAGCCTGCCGCGGCTGCAAAGAGCGCGAAGAAGCCCCAGGCGGCTACTACCGACTTGAAGCCGATCCCGAAGTCTAAAATCATGGGCGCAATGCAGTCGATGCCAAAGGGCGGTTCGATGCCACCGCCAGTGGTCTACAAGCAGGGCATAATCTACACGAGCCGCAAAGCCTTTCGCTTCCGCGCTCTCAGAGAGCGCGGCAATTCATTGCGCTTAGCGAACCACCGCCAGACATCGCACCGCTTCGTCGAGATTGGTTCCCCCCCTCCCCCCCCCCCCGCCGACCCCCCCTCCCCCCCCCCCCCCCCCCCCCCCGAACAGTTTGATGTCGCTATGCGTTGGGTGTCTTGGGTGTCCCCCTCCTCCTACTCCTCCTCCTACTCCTCCTCATCACCATCATCCCTCTTCGTAGTGGTAAAAAAATCGGCCTTTTTGGGGTGTGTTGTTTGACCTCTCTTCTCATCCTCCTCTCCCCCCCCCTCCTCCCTCCTCCCTCCTCCCTCGCTGCTCCCTCCTCCCTCCTCCTCCTCTTCCTCCTTCTCCTCCCTCCTCCTCCTCCTTCTCCTCGCCCCTCCTCCTACATCTCGATGAGCTCGTGGCGTCCACTGACCATGAGCTTCGCACCAATGCCAGGCGTCTGGGGCGCATGTCGCGGACTCTGTCGAATGAAGAGTTCGTTCTGTGGCAGCAGGCGCTGGGCTTAACGTTTGCTAAGCGAGGCTTGCTGCTCGATAGAGCCTTAGACAGGCTGATCAACCCAGCAGAGGTGTTTATGCATGACTACATGCACGCGCTGTTCGTCGACGGTGTTGTGAATCCCGTGACCTACCTAACTTTCGAGGAGTTCGTATCTGCTGGGCTTAATGGCGTGCGGGAGTCATTCTCTGACTTCTTGGCAAATTGGGCGTTCCCAGGAAGATTTCACGCTACGAATTTAGACAGCATTTGCAATGCTGATCGGAAGGACAAGCACAGAAAGGCCCAACACGTAAAATGCCAGGCGTCTGATTTATTGTCTATTCTTGGCGTGCTGATGCTATTCACTCAAACGGTCCTGCGACCTATGGGGGCAGCCAATGCGGCTTGCGACGCTATGGTAGCTTGCGTTCAGCTGTCGCAGCTGGTAGTTGCAACCAGTCGGGTCGACGTGAGCCCAGCGAGGCTTCTAGGTTGTGTTCATAAGTTCTTGGAATATTTTCACTGCTGCTTTTGGATATGAGTCTTTGACACCAAAATGCCACTGGCTTCTCCACCTCCCTGAGAAACGGGAGGCTCTTGAACTGCTTCGTCCTTGAGAGGAAGCATAGAATGCCAAAGAGATACGCCACCGAGCTGGCGAACATCTCTGGGTCAGCCAGCAAGTCGTTGCTGAGCGAATGCGTTGCCCATCACCTGTCAGCAATAACGAGCCACATTTTCAATTATGACGTCGGCTTGTTGCAGGGCCGCAAGGCGCCCAAGAAGAGCAGGTAGCTGATCTTGGACGCATTGGGTTTGGAAGGTGATGATATCCCAGTGAATGTAGGTAAAGATTCTCGCTTCAGCCAGCTCGGCTTATGCACGCAAGGGGACGTTGTGCTTTTGAACGGCTCCGATGGCATACTTGCCGCCCGCGTGAAGTTGCATTTCGCAGTCAGTGGAGAAGCTGTTTCTATGATGGAGGTTATGGAACTTTCTCGGCGCATCCCTGGTACTGCAAAGGCAGTGTGAAACTTTCTGAGACTCCAGTGGAGTGCTGGGAGACCAAAGCTATTTTGGCTGCAGTAGAACACTGCGTGTACGCAGACGGCACCGTCGGCACTATCCTGCCATTGGAGTTTTCATGATGGGCTTTGCTGGCGCTTTGCGCTCAGGAAAAAAGAATTCGCATGCGCTTCGCGTGGCCCCGCCGCACAGCCCATCCAGAAACGATGTCTGCGCATTTAAGCCATTGCGGCTGAAGGCAACGAACAAGAGGAGGATGAGAAATGAGGGGGGCTGCTCCGCTCCTCCTCCTCCTCCTCCTCATCCTTCTTTCTCCTGCTGCCTCCTCCTCCTCCTGCAGGCGCCTGAAACCGCGGGACCCCGACGACGACCACGACGACAGATGGAGAGGCAGAGACGACATTCGGCGGCGGACCTGGTGCTACGCGCCCGCCCCTACATATGCGGTGCAACCTATGTGGTGCAACCTATGTGGTGCATTATGTGCTGTGGTACAACCTATGTGGTGCATGCTAAGCGGTGCAACCTGTAGTGGTGCAACCTATGTAGCGCGGCGCAACCTATGCGGTGCATCCTACGTGGTGCAACCTACGTAGTGCAAACTGATGTGAAGAGTAACAAAGGAGCTTATGAAAACGTTGTATTCTTATCGTTTGTTAAAGCGAGCGCTAAAGCTTATAAAGTTTATAACTCTGTTTTGGATAACTGCTGATAAACTTTATAACTTCGCTAAACTTTAGCTAAATACCCTAAACCTTAACAAACCAAGGATGCATCTCAGTAGGGGGTTGGAAGACTCCGCTAAGTGGGCGGATCCCACTGAGCCTGGATCGTGAACCTCCCTAAGCTACTTCAGGCACCTGTAACCCACTTAATTAAGCCAGGTTGGGCCAGATATAACCCACCGTGGCATCCACTTGTAACCCCCCTATCCACTTGATAAGCCCCACGGTCATCCAAGTATCCCCCCCTTTCGTCTGGCCCGAGCGTGGCCGAGGTCCTGTGCAGGCGCCGCTCGGACCCCATGAGCTCGGCCACGACCGCGGCGCCCCAGCGGCCGACCAGCCTGGCGCCCGGCGCGAGGAGCGGCAGCCACGCGCGGAGCTGCCCGCGGCCGGGGGGCGCTGCACCGGCGGCGGCACCGGCGCCGGAGATTTTCTTCTTCGTCTTCGTCGTCGTCGTCGGCGGCGACCTCTGGCGGCGACCCCGACGCCATGGGTTCCTGCTCGTCTGGGCGCCACCGCAGGGGAAGGAGCAATGACACAGGCACAAACACTCGGAGGGCCGCGCGGACTTCTCGGATCGGCGCTGGACCGCCCTGGCGGCGCCGCAAGCGCCGCCCCTGGCGCGCTCCGCGCGCCAGAGGGGGGTGTGGGTCCTCCAAGAAATCCGCGCGGACCTCTGAGTTTTTGTGTTTATGCCATTTTTCGTTCCCCTAAACCAGGGCCGACCCCTTCCGAGCGAACATGTCCGCGACCATGCCCTCGCCGTTTGGCTGCCGAGGCCATGGATGCGCACCCCACTGAGATAAGAAGTGACGAATCGAGACCTGTTGTATCCACGGGCACCGGCCTCCCCAGAACTTCTGGAAATCAGCCCGAGCTCGGAACGAGCAAAACGAGACGTCACTATGCTGCCGAAGGCCGACCCCTTCCGAGCGAGCACGTCCACGCCCGTGCCCGCGCCGTCTGGTTGCCGAGGCGACGGATGCGCGCCCCACGAGGCGCGTCCTCGCGAAGCCGCCCCTGCCTCCCCTGGGGTCGCGGCCGAGGGGTCCGTAGACCGAGGATGCTGCAGACAGGTGGAGATACGATGTTTCCAACGCCGCGCGGACCATTCGACCCTGAATGGCCGCGCCTCTCCGATCGCCCAGGTAGTTCGATGTCGGCCGCTTCTGGGGGCACCTGGAGGCGTTCCATCTTGGAACGCCAGCGCCTGGACCGCCACCGCGCCGACGCGACACGAACCTGCCGTGTGCCTACGTCTCGTCGTTTCTCGGCGCGTCTAGACGTCTCGGGCCGTCCTGGAAACGTCCCGCTGCCTTCTCGGTTTGGAAACCCACTAGGAGTAGGACCGAAATGGGCACAGTCAGCCCGTATCAGAAGGATGCGCGGTAAGGATGCAGGGGCCAGGGAGGGCCATGTTGGCGTTTTTCGAGCGAGGCTGGCAAGCGAACGTCGCCAAGGATGGGCCGAAGGGGCAAGGATGCAAGGGTACCCTTGGGAAGGTTGCCCATCCTCACTGTGCGGGTTGACTGTGCAGAAAAGAAAGACTGGGGACGAAGACCGATAGGAGGAAGTTTGCCCGTCCTCACTGTGCGGGTTGACTGTGCCTGCCTTTCCCTGCCCATCTCGGGCCGGCCGAGCTCTGGCCAGAGCGCCCCGAACCTTCGGGGGCCCTGGAGCACAAGCCACGGCGGCCGGGATCTGACACCCGAGCCTGGGCCTCCCATGGGCCCGTGCCTGGCCCAGCAGCCACTGAAGAGCGTGCTCATGGCGCAAGGAAAAAACATGCGAGAGACTCAGAGCTCAGGATGCCTCGGAGGATTCCTCTCTCGTCCTCTTCTGATTCGTCCTCCTTCGTTTCGTCATCTTTCGTGTCGTCCTCTCTCGAAGCCCAGGCGGATCGAAACCACGCGCCTCGAAGCGGCCGAACCGAGCCGGACGAAATGAGGCCCCACGGCGGAGCGCGCCAGGGATGGTGCCGCACGGGGGCGGGGCCGAAGAGATCCGCGGGGACCTCAGGGAACTTGCGCTTCCAGAGGCCTCCCGCATGGGGTCCGAACGGGTGGGGCCGTGAGCTTGCCCAGCATCGCCGAGGCATCGCCGAGGCAGCGTCGGCGATGCATCGGCGACGTCGGGGTGGAGGAGTGGAGTAGGAGGGAGGAGGAGGAGAGGAGAAGGAGGAGGAGGAGGGAGGAGGAGGAGGAGGAGGAGGAGGAGGAGGAGAGGAGGAGGAGGAGGAGGGAGGAGGAGGAGGAGGGAGGAGAGGAGGGAGGAGGAGGAGGAGGACGAGGAGGGACGCACAGCCGATGCCTCGGCGCTGCGGCGCCATCCTCCGGCGCCCCAGCCGCTCGCGAGCTCCCTCTGCGAGGCCCGGAGCTGCTGCAGTCTGCCGCCCCTCCGCCGATGTGGGCGGCCCGCCGCGCAGGCCCCCCCCCCGAGGCCCCCGCGGAGCCCACCGCAGGGGCCCCCTGGGGGCCTCGGGAGGAGCGCACTGGGATGACCCGTGGGGGGTTCTAAGTGGATAGGGGGGCTACGCGTGGATGCCACGGTGGGTTATATCTGGCCCAGCCTGGCTTACAAGTGGGTTGCAAGTGCCCTAAGTAGCTTAGCGGGGTTGACGATCCGGGCTAAGTGGGCTCCGCCCACTTAGCGGAGTTATCTAGCCCCCCTAAGCCATTCGGGGCGCTTGTAACCCACTTATAAGCCAGGTTGGGCTAGATTTAACCCACCTTAGCATCCGCGCGTAACCCCCCGATCCACTTAGAACCCCCCACGGTCATCCCAGCAGGGGCGCCCGAAAAAAGCCTGCGGCAGGCTCGTGCCGTGCCGCCTCGGGCGTCGGCTGCTGGCACCGCGGGGATCGCTCACCCTCGAGCGAATGGCCGTGGAGCGACACGTCCGATCGTTCGGCATCGACCGATGCTGGCTCAACGTTGAACGCGGGCGGCGGGGTCGCCGCCGGTCGAGACGGCGCGAGCGTACCGTCGGTCCCCGATCGTCCACCCCACAGGTCCGACGCCCTGACTGTTCCCATAATCATACCACGGGCGCCCAACTTCGCGCTTCGTGCTGCGCGAAGCGCGCATAACTTCGCTCTCTCGCGCCTCGCCCCAGGGGAGAAGAGGAGGAGGAATCGGAGCGCGAAGCGGAACCGAGGAGCGCCTCGGAGAAGAGGAGGCACGAGGAGTCACTTCGCGAGGCATCGAACCTCGAAGCGCGAAGCGCGAACGACTTCGCGCCCTTGGAGCGCCCTGTCTGCGGGGCTCGCGGAGAAAACCCGGCCAGCCCTTTCTCCCCAGGGTCGGCTCCTCATCCCGAACGGCATCTTCTCTGACGGTCATATGGGGCCCAGCGAGGGCCCTTAGAGGCCGAACCTGGCCAGAAGCCTCCCATTGCCGACGCGAGGGTGTCTGGCCCCGGGGAGTAAAACAGTTCTCTTGCAGAGCTGTGTTCTAGAGCTCGGACCTCTTTATTTTCGTCGTCTTCGTCGTTCGTTCGTTCTTCGTGCGTCCTCCCCCCCTGGCCACAGAAGGAAACTCCTGGAGGAAGGAAGCGAACGCCTCCTGTCCCTCGCAGCTCCTTGGTGCAAGAGCCAGGGCACGCGTGCCACTTGTTGCATCCCCTGGACCTGTCCAGACAGATATTCTGGCCAGGACGTCGAGGAGACGCCCACAAAGCGCGAAGCGCACCGAACAACCTCGACCCCCAGGATGAAGGCCCCCAGATGGGCTCGCGACGCATCGGCGACGCATCGGCGACGTCAGCGATGCATCGGCGACGTCGGGGTGGAGAACATCGGGCTCCACATCGCGCCGCATCGTCGATGCTTCGGCGATGCGGCGCGATCCTCCGACCCCGACTGCTCGGACCCATCTTGGAGGCCTGGACAGGTGCCAGGAAACCATCATTCAAAAACGCTGCCCTCCCAACTGGCGGCGCGCAGAGGGGGGCAAGGGGAGGGGGGGAGGCTTCTTGACAGCACCCCCGCTTCTCAGAAGGAGCCGGTCCTACAGTTGGGGCGTTGACCTAAGGAACCCTCAATAAGGAACGAGGCCCCTATTTTCCATAAGTTAAACTTCGATTTCGTGTCGAAAACCTAAGGAAAATCTGAGGCAAGCTGCGAAACAATCAAGGAGCACGGAGCCCCTCCCCCACGAAAAGGGCTCCTTCTTCGGGGCCCCGACGGTACGTCTGCAGGCACGGCCCGCGCCTTCTCAGAAGCAGGGGTGCCTCTACGAAGCCCTCCCCCCCGGCGAACGCCGGGGTCGTGCACGGCGCACCGGCCCCCCGGCCACGGGCGTAGGTCCTCTGCCAGGCCCTCGGGGCTGAAGCGGGCGTCCAGGACCAGCAGGTCCACCCGCGCCCCCTCGCGGCGGAGCAGGCGGGCCGCCCAGGAGGTGGACATCGCGGGAGGCGCGGAGGTGGGACCACCAGCACCCAGATCGGCCACACGCATGAGGGACCCTGGGCAATTAAGAGTGACCCTTGGTGCGCGGCTCTGTGGGGGGCCGCGGGGGACCAAGCCTGGGCGCGCAGGCCGCTGCGTTCCTGCTTCGTATTTCCAGCCATCTCTGGGGACCCGTCTGTGGCCGCACCAGAGGTCGCTCCGGCGAAAGGCCACTCTTATACGTCTAGTCGACCAAACACAGGGGGCTGCCTCCACCGGGACAGGAGGGTCCTAAATTTGGGAGTCGGTGGTGATCTGCCGGCCGCCCCGGAGACCCGAACCATTCCTATACCACCCATCACCGAGATCTGGGTCATCCTCCCTCGGTGGATGTACAGTCGGGGCGTTGACCTAAGGAACCCTAAATAAGTAACGAGGCCCCTTTTTTCCATAAGTTAAACTTCGATTTTCGATCGAACACATAAGGAAAACCTGAGGCCAGCTGTGAAACACTTACGGAACACGGAGCCCCTTCCCCAACGAAAAGGGTTCCTTCTTCAGGGCCCCGACTGTACACCGCCAGTATTTGTGCCGGTGTCAACCTCCAGGCCTCCGACATCGGCATGAGCACGCGGACCCTCGGCGGGAGGCCGAAGTGCTGGAGCTTGGCTCTGGAAGAGCCCCCAAACAACGGCACGAGCCCATGATCTCCGACGAGGCGATGCTCTCAACTCCGGGCGTGCTCTTCCTGGATGTCTCTGGGGCCCATCATGGGGCCCTGTGAGGGAGGGGTCGGGACCTCTGCTGGGATGACCGTGGGGGGTTCTAAGTGGATAGGGGGATTTCGCGTGGATGCTAAGGTGGGTTATATCTGGCACAACCTGGCTTATAAGTGGGTTACAACTGCCCTAAGTAGCTTAGGGGGGTTGACGATCCGGGCTAAGTGGGCTCCGCCCACTTAGCGGAGTTATCTAGCCCCCCTAAGCCATTCGGGGCGCTTGTAACCCACTTATAAGCCAGGTTGGGCCAGATATAACCCACCTTGGCATCCACGCGTGACCCCCCTATCCACTTAATAATCCCCCACGGTCATCCAAGTGGGGCAGCGCACTGAAACAACAAGAAGCAACAGCAATGACAAACATGACACACCGTCGGGTGTCTTTGCGAGCGCACTCCTCGGCGGCGCGCCGATTGAGGGGAGGCGAGAAAGGGCATGACGTCTCGGCAAGCAGAGAGGCTCCTCACGAGGGAAGAAACAACTGGGCATGGAACTGGACTTCGCTCGCGGCGTTTTCGTCGCCAGTAGCCCAGGTCCACATCATCTACGAACAGTCTGGGAAGAAGAGGAGCTCCCAGAAGACGCCCAGGGTCCGGCCCAGACTCTTGATTCCCTCGGGCGATGCCTGGAGCCCGCGGAGCTCGACGCTCTCCTCCTCGAGGTGCCTGCTGGGTGTGAGCCCCCTGGCCTTCGGAGAAGCCCGCCTGTGGCTTCGGGGGAGGCCCGGAGGAAACTCCACGCAGAGCCGGAGGCCCCCTGGGCCTTCTGTGGAGGCCCGTCCCCTCCGCGCCGGGCGCGCCGCCGCAGTGCGAGTTCCACGGTGCCGTCGGGCCCGACTGGAGAGGACGCGCGAGAGGACACGAGGCCCCTGTTCTGGAGGGGTGCTCTGCCAAGGGGGGGGGGGAGAGCTGACCTTCCGCCTGTGCTTGCCCAGTCCCGCCCCCCTCCATCCTCCTCCCCCTCCTCCTCCCCCTCCTCCTCCTCCTCCTCCTCCTCCTCCTCTCCTCCTCCTCCTTCCCCTCCTCCTCCTCCTCCTCCTCCTCCTCCTCCTCCTCCTCCTCCTCCCTCCTCCTCCTCCCTCCTCCTCCCCCCTCCCCTCCTCCTCCTCCTCCTTCCTCCTCCTCCTCCTCCTCCTCCTCCTCCTCCTCTCCTCCTCTCCTCCCTCCTCCTCCTCCTCCTCCTCCAACCCCCCTCCACCCGTTCCGACAGCACGTGCCCAGCCCCCCCCCCCGCCGCGGAGCCGAGGGAGCGCGTTTCTGGTCCCACCCGGAGTGCCCAGGGACTGCCCCAGGAGTGCGGAGGGCGCGGATCTCAGTGTGCCCTTGGCCTTGCAGGGTCGACCTGCTTCTCGTCGGGCTCGACCGCGCTCCGAGCTCCACGACCCGCGCCAGGTGGGGGCACCACACCCGCAGAAGCACACAGCTGCCCGCCCAAGCCGATCCCCGTCGCGGACACGCAGCCCTACGCCGACGGCAATCCAACACACGGCGAGGCTCACGTCGCATCCTCAGGGGACCTTGTGTGTCCCGTCGATCGAGACCCTATCCGCGTCGAGTCCGTGTCAAATCCATGTCGGCCTCGTCGGATCTGTATCGGATCCGTGTCGAATCCGCGCCGGATCCACGCCGAATCCGCGCCGAGGCCACATCGAGCCCGCGCCGTGCGCACGACAAGACGACGACATTGGGGACAAGGCGAGATCCACCGAAGATGCACCGCAGCGAGGCGGTCCGACGAGGCGAAATCGATCTCGTGGGGGGGGGGGGACGCACGAAGGCCCACAAGGAATCAGATTGGCGCCGCCCTCGCCACAGCGCCTGCATCGGTGCGCTCCGCGCGCCGAGGAAGCTTATATAGGAGGCATCTGCCAGGAGGTCGTCTGAGGAACCTACTTGGATGACCGTGGGGGTTATTAAATGGAGAGGGGGGTTGCAAGTGGATGCCAAGGTGGGTTATATCTGGCCCAACCTGGCTTATAAGTGGGTTACAAGTGCCTTAAGTAGCTTAGGGGGGTTAACGATCCAGACTAAGTTGGCTTCGCCCACTTAGCGGATTTATCCAATCCCCGAAGCCATTCGGGGCGCTTGTAACCCACTTATAAGCCAGGTTGGGCCAAATATAACCCACCTTAGCATCCACGCGTGACCCCCCTTATCCGCTTAGAACCCCCCACCCCACGGTCATCCCAGTACCAGGCCCGACTCAGGGGCCACTGTGCATATGATGTGTATACATCTGTAGATGTATAGAAACACTTGACGGATTCCGGAAACCCTGAACCACAAAAACGTTTCCATCTCTTGGGGGCGCATCTCTCACTTCCGCCGCCTTCCGCCGAGCTTCCGCTGGCTTCCGCCGGCGGAGGCGGCCTCGCGTTACTTCCGCCGCCCTGCCGCCGCCCTGCCGCCGCCCCTCCGCCGCGAAGGAAGACATGACGACTCCTTGGATCCTCGAAGGCAAGGCCATGTCTGGAACGCTCCATATCCATACACATCTGTGGATCTGTATACACAGCTATGTATATATATATATATACATATGTGTAGATATTATATGTAGACATAACAAGCCGATCTAAGCCGGTTCAGCCGGCTTGAACCCAGGGCTGAGCTGGATGACACGGGATACGCACGGTCTAGACAAGATCCAGCTGCATCTCTGACAGGGATGTATCAGCGCAGATGCCGAGCGCAGCCTCCCAGGAGTTGCAGCCCAGAGGACGGGGGCGGGGATGGGCCCAGCGCCGACCCAAAGGAGATCCGTGCGCACGGTCGAGCGCAAGTCTGTGCTCGCGCCGTGTTCTGCTCTTCCGGGATCGGGCTGCTGCCAGGTCGAGGCTCCGGTTCTGGCCGAAGCCGTACTTGTTCCCGTCGGCGTCGATCATGAGGTCCACCCCTGTCCAGTGGATCCAGTCGTAGCGCGACAGCAGGTGCTCCGCCAGCTCCCCGGCCTGCACGCCGAGCTCGACCAGGCGCAGCGGCCGCCCGAGGGACAGGAACGCCTCGCTGGCGATGCCCTCCACCCAGTGTCGAAAGCCACAGCAGAACCTCACCTCGAAGGCGGCGGGCGGCGGGGGGCGCGTCGGCAGAAAGAGCCCAGTCCACGACAGCTGCGACGCGAGCAGGACGTTGGCCTCTCCCAGGCGCTTCGCCTTCAGCTGCAGCTTCTTCAGGTTCAGCTGCAGCTCGAAGCCGCCCTCGACTTCTCTCTGCTGCAGGGGCGCGACATCCTGTAACAGCTCTTCGGCGCGCCTGCAGTGACCGAGCAGGAGATCCGGTACTGGCTTGCTCCAAGCGACAAGGCGCGTGAGTTTGGCTGTCCCTTTCGAGCTGTTCCCCGTCTCTGAGGTTCACCCACGTCCCGCTACGTGGGGGAGGGAGGTGGCGCAAGAACGTGGGCGCAGCTCTCCGGCCAAGGAGGCCGGAAAACAGGCAGCCCAAGCTCAGACGGCCCAGCTCCCTGAATGTGGTCCCAATGTGACACCAAATGGCCCCAGAGCCAAGGCGAAAGGCACAGCAGGCGGGGCATGACTTCGGTCTTCTCGCCTGTCTCGGTGGAGCCTCAGCGCCCTCAGACGGTGCCATGGATGCCCAAGGGGACACCAAGAGTGGCCCTGAAGGGCCCCAAGAAGAGCACAACAAGGACCCAAGCTGGACCCAAGAGGGCCGCAACTGGGATGACCGTGGGGGGTTCTAAGTGGATAGGGGGGTACGCGTGGAGGCTAAGGTGGGTTATATCTGGCCCAACCTGGCTTATTAGTGGGTTACAAGCGCCCCGAATGGCTTGGGGGGGCTAGATAACTCCGCTAAGTGGGCGGAGCCCACTGAGCCCGGATCGTTAACCCCCCTAAGCTACTTCGGGCGCTTGTGACCCACTTATAAGCCAGGTTGGGCCAGATATAACCCACCTTAGCCTCCACGCGTAACCCCCCTATCCACTTAGAACCCCCCACGGTCATCCCAGAAGGAAGCTTCGAGAAGACTCCTACATACCCTGGAAGTGCAGAGGAAGAGCCATATGTGATCCCGGGTCGAGGGTTCACAGGCCCCACCACCCCAGATGGGATGGGATGGGTCCCAGGGATCCACAGCCCCCCCCAAAGGTGGGATTTGGGGACGACGGCGACGACGACGACGCCGACGCCGACGCCGACGACGACGCCGACGCCGACAATGACGACGCCGACGCCGACGCCGACGCCGACGCCGCGGACGACGACAACGACGACGACGACGACGACGGACGACGACGACAACGACGACGACGACGGACGACGACGACGGACGACGACGACGACGACGACGGACGACGACGACGACGACGACGACCCACCCCACACCCACCCACAAGGGGAGGGGGTGGGGGGCACCCGCACCCTCCACCACGCCACGCCCACAGGGCCACGACAACAGGGGGGTGGGGGAGCGGTCCCATTCGCGAGGCCTTCGCGAGGCTCACGGGCGTACCCATCCAGCGGGGGGAGGGCGGGGCGATCCCACACATGTATTGGGGGGCCCCCTGGATCATTTATGGCCCGAGGATGACCGTCTTTGGACCCGAGGGGCTCTGGGGTTCAAGGCTTCCCCGAGAGGGCTCGCTCCAAGAGGACCCCAAGGTGCCTAAGAGAGCCCCAAGAACTCGAAAGTCGCACCCCAGTCCTCCTCCTCCTCCTCCTCCTCCTCCTCCTCCTCCTCCTCCTCCTCCTCCTCCTCCTCCCTCCCCTGCCTCACATCGCCTCCCCCGCCTCCCCCCATAGGTCCCGACCTTTTCCCGAGGCCGCTGTTCCATCCAAACCTGCTGTTTCACAATGCTGGAATGCTGGGACCTGGCGAGAGCATGCAAGACCGAACACGGCAACAACAACCTTCCGTGCAGATGTTCCCAAGAAGCTAGATGTGTGGGCCAGGACCCCGTCTCTTCCATACAGAAACAGAGAACTGCTCAAGACTCATTCCTCGGCGGCCTGCGCGGACCTCTCAGGGTCGGCACAGGACCCCCGACGCGCGGAGCGCGCAGGGGCCCCCGCGCCGATGCAAGAACACCGCCCAGATCTCAAAAAAAAGTTTATGCAACTACTCCCGCGTTCCACTGAAAAAATGAGTTCACCTTCTGCTGAAAAGGACCACAGACGAGTACTAGAAGGGGGACGGAGATCCCGAGGCCCCCCCCAATTGGTCTGACATTACCAGCCTCGAACGTATCCCTATCCCTAAGATTGACACGCCAAAAGGCGATGACAATGTCAGGGATTCGCCTTCAAGAAATAGAGGAATCCCTAAGATTGGCATCGTGATGAGGAGGTGCCCAGCATAGGGATAGGGATATGTTCCAGGCTGGTAATGACAGCCGTTTCGCCTGAGACTTCCACACAGGTCGTTCAGGGATCGTGACCTCGCCTCTGTGTCGGCTACATTTTGGCCTGGACGGCAACGGTCCTTTCAGAGAATACAATGCGGTGCGAATGGCTGTGCTGCCAACCCTGTCCTGGCACGTTTTCGCAAGTCGACCTCCTACTCCTCGACCTGCCCCCTTCACCTTTGCTGCTATCAGGGTGGTTTGCTGGGGTGAGTGTTGCTCTTCGTCTCCAGAGGGCGGACAGGCCAGGACACCCGCTGGTGAGGCTTCGGGGTGTGCACGGACAGCCTTTCCGAGCAGTCCTGGCGGGCCTCAGCAGCCCCCCCCGGGTAGTCCCCGCTGGCCTCAGCAGCCCCCCAGAGTCGCCAGGGGCGGTCTGAACACCCCGACCCTGTGGCGCCGAGTGCCCCTGGGGCGCCGCCTTGGAGGCGGCGCCGGGGTGTGGAGCCCGCACGGGTTGAGGACAGGGGGGAGGGCCAGATGGTGGGGGGAGGCAGAGGGGGGGTGGGGGTGTGGGTGGGGTGGGGGGGGGCACGCGGAGGCCAGCGGGACGGAGAAGGAGGTGGAGGACAGGGTCGGGGAGGGCGAGTGAGGAAAGGGAAGGGAGGAGACATAGAGGGAGGAGGGAGGGGAGGAGGAGGAGGAGGGGAGGAGGAAGGCCACCCGCCGCTCAGGAGCGGCCCCTCGCCGGCACTGTCGCAGAAAGCCCCTCGTGGATCGGCGACGGTCGCCAAGGCCTCCGGGCGACGGCCGCTGCAGCAGCGGGCGCCGTCGCTGCAGCAGGCCTGCTCCAGCCCCGCCAGCTCCCGCATCCTCGGCCGCTCGCGCTCGGGGGGCCTCCTGGGAGCCCACGTCGCTCCGTCGCGCGCCGAGCCGCCCCGGCACGCCACACTCAACCCGCAGCGTGCTGGACGAAGCTCAGCACGCAGAGAGCACGGAGCTCCGGCGCAAGACGTCCGCAGAAGTGGGCCACCGCGTGCCGAGCCACAGCGCGCAGCATGCTGCGTTTCGAGACGGCTCGGCCTGCGTGCGGGGCCCCGCGCGGCGTCGAGCCTGCCGTCGATGCCCCGCCGACCTGGGCCACGGGGCCACCGAGCGGGGCGACGCCTCCGCATCCGCGCCTCAGCGGTCTGGATCCGCGGACACGCGGTCGCGCGGGCCCGCGGGCACGCGGTCGCGCGGACACGTGCCGCGCCGGGCACCATCTGGCCATCGCTCGGACGTCCCATTCCCTGGGTTTTTTTCGGTTTCGTGCGTGGTTTTTTTCGCAAAGTGATCAAGGGATGCTCCTCGGTGGCCCTCGCCGAGAGAAAAATGCACACGTCCGAGCGATGCCAAGCCATGGGTCATCATCCGCGAATAACACGCCCCGTGTCCGCGGGGTCGCGGCCCAGGGGCCTGGCCCGCGAGGCCGCAGATGCGGAAACATTTTGCGCCCACGGTGGGGGGAGACAGAAAGTCAGGAAGCAACTGCTGGAAGGTCTGCGTAAGAACGACCAGGGCTCACAAGCCGGGTTGGGGCCAGCATGCTGGCCTGGCCCAGAGTACAGTAAGCCCAGGATTGCGCCCGATACGTTTTCGCCCATGAGACAGGAGGCCCAAACAGGCGAAAAAGAGAGAAGGGTAGCAGTATCGGTACCTTAGTTCCCCCCTCTGATTGAATGAACCTACCGTGAGGGTGCATCCTGAAGAGAGGGACCCATCCTCCGGCGGGGGGGCGGGCGAGGAGGAGGGGGAGGGAGGGGGGGCGGAGGGAGAGAGGGGGAAGAAAGGGGGGGGGGGAGGGGGCAAACCCCATACAAGCTACCAAGACCCCCGACGTCGAATTGTTTTTTTGACGCTGAACCCCCAGAGGTCTCGACCCCCTCCCCCCGGGACCGGTTTCTCATCCTGCGTTGCTTTCTGTTCTGAAGGTCCCGA
The DNA here is from genome assembly GCA_963575745.1 of Prorocentrum cordatum. Taxonomy (NCBI): domain Eukaryota; class Dinophyceae; order Prorocentrales; family Prorocentraceae; genus Prorocentrum; species Prorocentrum cordatum. The sequence goes on from CAUYUJ010015469.1 coordinate 249,009, forward strand.
GGCCCAGTAAAGTGCCCCCGGAGGCCGAAAGCGGCGGAAAGCCTTCCGTCGCGATTCCGCCACGCCTCGAGGGGATCTGGGTAGCTTGCTCGGGCTCCATGGGAAGCACGCTCCCTTGACTGCAGCCTGACCGAGCTGGAGCCAGAGCCCCCCCCCCCGAGAAAACGAGCATCTGCTGAGATGACCGTGGGGGGTTCTAAGTGGATAGGGGGGTTACAAGTGGATGCCAAGGTGGGTTATACCTGGCCCACCCTGGCTTGTGAGTGGGCTACACATGCGCCAAGCATCTCAGGTGGGTTAACGATCCGGGTCAAATGGGCTCCGCCAACTCGGCGGAGTCATTGAACCCCCCCCCTGAGCCATTCGGGGAGCTTGCGACCCGCTTATAAGCCAGGGTGGGCCAGATAAAACCTACCTTCGCATCCACTTGTAGCCTTAGGTCGGGCATGTCCCCCATACAGGCGGATTTTGTATGAAAAATACAAATTTTCCAAACATGCCCCGACATGATCAGAAATACTGAACAATGGCCCCCAGACTATTCTTGTGTGGACTATGTTTGAATACTCCTCCTGCAGAAGGGACGCGCCCGACTTAAGTATATAACCCCCCTGTCCAATGAAACACCCACGGTCATCCCAGTGGCCGAGCTGGAGCCGAAGGCCCCCCAAAACGACGAGCATCTGGGTGGCCTGGCCAGCGCCGCGCCGGCGTCCGCGGCCCCAGCCGCGGGCGCGCCGGCGCCGGGGGGGGCGCCCGTGCGGAAGGCCAAGGGACGGCACGTGGCACGAGCTCTCGGAGATCCGCCCCGCTGCATCGTGCTCGACCGGGGGCCCCCTCTAGAATTCGGTCGGGCATGTCCCCCTGGACGAAGAAGAAAGCCGCCGACCCAGTCGGCGTGTGGGATGCGCTGTTCGTCGTGGTTGTTGTTCTCGTACGTGCGCGTCGTCTTCTTTTCTGGGTCCGTCGCCGCTCCCCCCCTCTTTCCCTGGGCCCTCGTCCTCAAGCGCGCCAGCCAAAGCGAAATGAAGCAACCCAGCCAAAGTGAAATTGACAACGTTGTCATTGAGTCGAAAGGAAGCCCCTTCCCTTTGATCCCTCCCCCGCCGGGGGGGGGTTCCCGGGGGGGTGGTCCCAGGTAAATACCATCCCCCGCTTGCGCTTTTACAGGGGGGCCCTCTGTAGATGCGCTGGAGGAGAGGGGGGTCGCCACGACGGATCTGCAAGAGCGCCCCCAGACGGCCCAAGCCCCACAAGACAACCCAAGAACGTCTCAGGACGGCCGAGGGGGGCCTTCAGACGGGCCAAAAGAGCCCCACAAGGACACTCTAGAAGGCCCGGAGACGCCATATTCATTGACTTTCGTCCCCGCCCTCTCCCTCCCATTTCCGTCGAGGGCCGAGGCCTCCAGAATTGGTTGCTCCTACTCGCTTCCTCTCGCTGCTCCCCCACTCCTCCTCCTCCCTCCTCCTCCTCCTCCTCCTCTCCCTCCTCCTCCTACCTCCTCCTCCTCCATCCTCCTCCTTCCTACTCCTCCTCCTCCTCCTCCTCCTCTCCTTCTCTTCCACACCCCCCCTCCTCCTCCTCCTCCTCCTTAATCCTCCCTCCATCCTCCTCCGTCCTCCTCCTCCTCCTCCTCCTCCGCATTCCTCCACTGCTCCCCCACTCCTCCTCCTCCTTCCTCTGCATCCTCATCCTCATAACTTACCCCCCTCCTCCTCCCTCTTTCCGCCTTCCTCCACCGACCATCTTCACCCCCACTCCTCCTCCTGGTCCTCCTCCGCCTCCTACCCCCCCCCCGCTCGTTTTCATCTTCGTCGTCTTCAGGGTCGGCGGCACCGGCCGTAAGGCGTTCGCAATAGTCAACAAAT